>BLSH010118514.1:702476-714469 GCA_018402905.1 Glandirana rugosa
CGGGCAGACCCGGACGTCTTAGATGTAATCGGAGGGTCTGGGTAAAGATCTGCTCGCTAATGTAGATTCTGCAGGCCCAGACGGGCAGCTAGGGGAAAAAAAGGCCTCCTTCTTCTGGCTTCCTCATCTAGGAAAGGGTCTGGGAGGCTAATGTAGATTCCGTAGGCCCAGACGGGCAGCTAGGAAAAAAAACAACCTCCTTCTGGCTTCCTCATCCAGGAAAGGGTCTGGGAGGCTAATGTAGATTCTGCAGGCCCAGACGGGCAGCTAGGGGAAAAAAAAAGACCTCCTTCTTCTGGCTTCCTCGTCTAGAAATGGGTCTGGGAGGCTAATGTAGATTCTGCAGGCCCAGACGGGCAGCTAGGGAAAAAAAGACCTCCTTCTTCTGGCTTCCTCATCCAGGAAAGGGTCTGTGAGGCTAATGTTGATTCTTCAGGCTCAGACGGGCAGCTAGGAAAAAAAAGACCTCCTTCTTCTGGCTTCCTCATCCAGGAAAGGGTCTGTGAGGCTAATGTAGATTCTGCAGGCCCAGATGGGCAGCTAGGGAAAAAAAGAACTCCTTCTTCTGGCTTCCTCATCCAGGAAAGGGTCTGTGAGGCTAATGTTGATTCTTCAGGCCCAGACGGGCAGCTAGGGAGAAAAAGACCTCCTTCTTCTGGCTTTCTCATCCAAGAAAGGGTCTGAGAGGCTAATGTAGATTCTGCAGGCCCAGACGGGCAGCTAGGGGAAAAAAAGACCTCCTTCTTCTGGCTTCCTCATCCAGGAAAGGGTCTGAGAGGCTAATGTAGATTCTTCAGGCCCAGACAGGCAGCTAGGAAAAAAAAGACCTCCTTCTTCTGGCTTCCTCATCCAGGAAAGGGTCTGTGAGGCTAATGTAGATTCAGTTTGCCCAGACAGGCAGTTAGGAAAAAAAACGACCTCCTTCTTCTGGCTACCTCATCCAGGAAAGGGTCTGGGAGGCAAGGGACCTTTTAGTGCTATCTCCTCCCAGACAGCAGCCTAGGAGCCTAGGACAAGGACTTTCACTCTGCCATCCTCTCCAGGCAAAACCTGAGATGTAAAGACCCTTCTAGAATATCACCCCAGATATTTATCCACTTATCCAGCCCACATCCCTAGAAAAAACACACTCACTAATTAGCCGAGGTTGAATGAATTTTCATAACCCCATGCATTGTAAGTTCTCACTTTATTTAAAGGAGAACGGTCACCAGATGCAAAAAAATCATTGTCCTGGGCTTAGAGGAAACCCAACCAACCCAGATAACATAAAAAAAACCCAAGCTTGCTACAGGGACACTACAAGGACACTATGGATAGGGATGATCCAGCTTAAAGTATGGTTCCTGCACAAGGAAGACAAACAGATCGATCCTTCAACAAATCAAGCCCAAACGTTCACTAGAAGATCATATAACTAGACTGAAGCTGTCTTGTTTTGAACATATGAGAAGAACCAACCTACTAGAGAAGATAATTAGGCTTGAAAAAGTTAAAGGAAGAAGACGAGAATGACCAGAAATAAAGTGGCTGGATACAGTCACAGAAATAATGAACATGCCAATGCCAAGACCCAAACAGAAGAGCATTCTGCAGGAACACCATCCATGTGGTCACCAAAAGTTGTCATCAACTTGACGGCGTAAATTCTGCTGTCATATGCTTCTAAAGTTTGACAATGTATCTTCACTTTTTCCAATGAGAAATGCTCTTGATTATTCCAGCGCCAGTAGACAACGGGCAAAGCCATGCAAGAACCATCTTCAGTCACGTGACCAGGGGCGTATCATGAAATTAGGGGGCCCGTGTGCAAGCCCACACCGCACCGATAATCCCCGGCTGTCAACCACGGACATATCATCCTTATGTGCAGTGTTGGTCAGAGCACTATGGGCCCCTCCACCCCTCAGGGCCCATGTTCAGTGAACACCCTGCACCCATGGATTATATGCCACTGCACGTGACTATGTGGCTCAGGGGAGGGCTGGCAGCCTTAGGCCTGGGGGGCAAGTCCAGTCAAGTGTCCCATTGAACCACCGAATCAGGTCACCATCCATGCCCACCTGGTTTTATAACGAACATTGATGTTATGAAGCAAGACAAATATGATTCAATGTGGTAACATAATTTAATGTTAATAGCAACAAAGGAGGTTTAACAAAAATAATGCATCAATGCAGCTCATCAGTGCCCACCAATGCAGCCTCATCAATGCAGCCGCACCAGTGCCCATCAATGCAGCCTCATCAGTGCCCATCAATGCAGCCGCACCAGTGCCCATCAATGCAGCCTCACCAGTGCCTATCAAATGCAACCTGATCAGTGCCCATCAATGCAGGCTCGCCAGTGCCCATCAGCACAGCCAGCCCTGGGTGCCCTCCCCCCTTTGCCTGCAGTTATTTGGTGGCTGCACCCCTGGCCCCTGTTTCCTTCCTCCACAAGAAGAAAAAAGTGTGAGAGGGCAGCGGCCGTCAGCCATTTTGAATATAAGTTAGGGTGGCCTGGGGGGGCAATTGCCACCCTGCCCCCTGGCCCAGCCCTCCCCTGTATGTGGTTTATGGTCCATCATGGCAAAGAGTCCATGAACCCTAACACTGAACGTCTCTGGTTTGCTTTCTATTGGTCTAGTAAATATACCATTAAAGGGTTTGTTACATCTTCTAAATGCCTGGCAGAGTTCTGTAGTCTAGCTGGCAGAGCTGCCTCTACGGGAAATTAGGAGCGGTCGTGGTCAGGACACACTAGATAACAAGGAGGTAATATTTTACATTGATTTTTTATTTTTTTTTTTGCTCTTGCTCTAAAGAAATATGGTGGCTTCTCCAAAAAAAAAAAAGATCTCGCTACGTGTCGGAATATTCCCAGTGCAAGAGGAGATATCGGGAAGACGCGCGGACTCCGGGCCACGGAGGATGGGACTCCAGCTGCGCTGTCTCACGGTCGGAGGAGGATGCTGGGTGTGGTGGTCAGACAGAAATCCCAGACGGATTGAAGAATCTCTAACGCAAAGCAGATGTGGGTGGAGCAGAGCGTGCAGATGTGCGAAGACCGAGAGAACCTCCAGCAGATGGGGAGGAACGCCAGCGGGAATGAGGAGGAACAATGAAAATCTTGTGATGGCATCGGAAGTTTACCACCTTACCTTCCCCTAAGTGCATGGACCCTAAATACGGGTGTAACAAGGGGTGGACTTATCCTTTGATGACCCCTGAACATATTTATTAATTTATTTAATAATTTCCACACGAATTAAAGAACTAGGATCTATTACCATCAAATATATATTACATTATCTTCTCCTAAGTGCACATACTTTATAACAAATGCAAAAAATTAGCTAAAATATGTAAATAAATAAATAAATAAAATATGTAAATAAATAAATAAAATAAAATATGTAAATAAATACCATAAAAGCGAATATGAGAAAAAATACTCATCAAAAAAAAAAAATCAGTGTCTATTCATAAAGAATTCATAAATCCCCTTTTTTTAATGAATTGACACTAAATTTATTTTTTAATTCATGGATACTCAATTTATTTATAGACACTGAAATTATTTATTTCCTTATTAATGGACACTGAATTTATGTATTAATTAATGGATACTCAATTTTTTTATTTATATATTTATTTATAGATGCTGAATTTATTTATTTCCTTATTAATGGACACTGAATTTATGTATTAATTAATGGATACTCAATTTTTTTATTTATATATTTATTTATAGACGCTGAATTTATTTATTTCATTATTAATGGACACTGCATTTATTTATTAATTAATGGATACTCAATTTATTTATAGACACTGAATTTATTTATTTAATTATTAATTTACACTGCATTTATTTATTAATTAATGGATACTCAATTTATCTATTTATTTATATATTTATTTATAGACGCTGAATTTATTTATTTCATTATTAATGGACACAACTTTATTTATTTAATGGACAATTAATTAAATTATTTTTTTTTATTGACAGACACTGCATATATTTATTATTTCAATTATTATTTATTTATTACCGGTACTTGTATAGCGCCGTCAATTTACACACCGCTTTACATATACATTCACATCAGTCCCTACCCTCAAGGAGCTTACAATCTAAGGTCCCTCACTCACATTCATACACATAGTAGGGACAATTTAGACAGGATCTAATTAACCGCCCCAGCATGTCTTTGGAATGTGGGAGGAAACTCGGAGTACCCGGAGGAAACCCACTCAGGCACAGGGAAAACATGCAAAGGTAGTGCCGTGGTTGTGATTCAAACCAACGACTATAATTATTAATGGGCACTGAACCTACTTATTTATAAATGAATTTATTAACTTCTTCACGACTGCGATACAGCCGGATGACGGCTACAGCGCTGTCGCACTTTGCCGGGAGGCCGTCATATGACGTCCCCTCGCGCCCCCTGTAGCGTGCTTTGGCAGTGATCTGTGACCGTTGCGCTCTTAGGATTTGGGTAAAGAGCCAATCATGGCAACTCTTTACCAAGTGATCAGCTGTGTCCATTCACGGCTGATCCCAATGTAGACAGGATTTGTCGGTTATCAGCAATTCCCCTCTCACGCTGACAGCGTGTGAGGAGAGGAGAGCTAAAAACTGGCAAATCTACACTGGGGACACCTGCACTGACAATCAGGGAATTGATCACTGCAGCCCCAACAGTGCCCACCAGTGCTGCCAATGTGTGCCACCTATCATTGCCACCCATCAGTGCCACCTATCATTGCTGCCCAACAGTGCTGCCTGTCAGTTCTCATCAGTGTTGTCCATCAATGCCACATATCAGTGCAGCCTCATCAGTGCCTCCTCATCAGTGCTGCCTCATCCGTGCACATCAGTGCCCATCAGTGCAGCCCATCAGTGCAACCTATCAGTGCCCATCAGTGCAGCCTATGAGTGCAGCATATCAGTGCCCATCAGCGCAGCCTCAACAGTGCACACCAGTGCAGCCTATCAGTGCCTATCAGCAGTGCACCTTATCAGTGCAGCCTATCAGTGCAGCACATCAGTGCCCATCAGTGCAGACAATCAGTGCCCATCAGTGCACCATACCAGTGCAGCCTCAGTGCAGCATATCAGTGCAGCCTATCAGTGCCCATCAGTGCACCATATCAGTGCCTATTAGTGCCCATCAGTGCACCATATTAGTGCAGCCTATGAGTGCCCATCAGTGCACCATACCAGTGCAGCGTCAGTGCAGCATATGAGTGCCCAACAGTGCACCATATCAGTGCAGCATATCAGTGCCTATTAGTGCCCATCAGTGCACCATATCAGTGCAGCCTATCAATGCCCATCAGTGCACCATATCAGTGCAGGCTATCAATGCCCATCAGTGCACCATACCAGTGTAGCCTATCAGTGCACCATATCAGTGCAGCCTATCAGTGCCTATCAGTGCCCATTAGTGCACCATATCAGTGTAGCCTATCAGTGCACCATATCAGTGCAGCCTATCAGTGCCCATTAGTGCACCATATCAGTGCAGCCTATCAGTGCACCATATCAGTGCAGCCTATCAGTGCTTATCAGTGCCCATCAGTGCAACATATCAGTGCTTATCAGTGAAGAGAAAAATTAGTTATTTAAAAAATTGTACAAAACTAAGGATAACTTTTTTTTTCAAAATTTTCAGTCTTTTTTTCGTTTGTTTAGCAAAACATAAAAGCCCAGTGGTGATTAAACATCACCACAAGAAAGTTCTATTTGTCTCAAAAACAATGATGCAAATGTCCTATGGGTACATCGTCACATGACCGCGCAATTGTCATTGAAAGTGCGACAGCGCTAAAAAAGGTGAAAACTGGCCTGGGCAGGAAGGGGTGACAGCGCCCGATGGGCAGGTGGTTAAAGGGCACTAAATGTATTTATTAATGGATATTTAATTTATTTATGGATGGACACCAATTTACTTTATAATGAAAGCTGAAAAATATTTATTTATTAATGGAAACTGAATTCATTTATTAGTGGTCACCGAATTAATTATTTATGGGCGCGGGATGTATTTATTTATTAATGGACATTGAATTTATTATTGGTCACTGAATATTTTTTTCCCATGAATTGATGTTTTTCTGTTATTTATCTTTATTTTTTTTTAGATGTTTTTGCCTTTGCATTGTCAATACTGTAATCCCTTTAATAAATACCCGGGGGGTGTTACACATTACTCAGCGCCCTATGCCAGGTCCAGTCAGCGGAATGGAGATAGTGGGCAGGCGGCGTGCACTTACCCCTGCGGCGGGTTCTTGTCCAGCCATCCTGCCCTGATGACGGTGGTTGTCTGCTGGGCGGACGGGTCGCTGTCCTCCATGTTCCCGCTGTGTGAGCTGGAGATCCCAGAGGAGAGGGAGCCGGTGGAGCGCTGCATGCTGAGGTCACTGCTGTCACTGCGTCTGCTGGGAGAGAGGACAGCGCGGTCAGCGAAGGAAAATTCCAACATGGCTGCTCGTTCAACTGGCAGGGGAGAGCGTCAAATAGAAATAGCTGGCAGCCTGTGCCTAACTGAATGGGATTGTGCTCTTTCAACAGTCTGTGTAATCTGATCTCACCTGCTGCAGGAAAACGTATGAAAAGTCGAACGTTTATTTTTTGGCTTTGGCTAAAGTAGGGGTGGTTAGAACCCCCGCCATTACTGTCTGGGGATTTCCTTTTTATATTTCTGTTCCCTGAGACTCAAAAGGAAGTAAAAAGAAATCTTTACAAAGTGAGGGGAATTTTCTAAAGGAACGGTTCTAAGCGAAACCTACGACAGCCCGAAGATTTTGGATTTCCAATAATAGAATAGTATATGATATAATACAATGTAATATATAAATATTATATAATAAAAATAATATATTAAATAGTAATATAATATTAAATAATCATCATCATCATCATATAAAAATTCTGTATAATTCCATCACTCCCAACTGTCCCGGATTTGCAGGGACTGTCCTGGATTGGCAGGGACTGTCCCGGATTTGGAGGGACTGTCCCGGATTCGGAAAACAAAGCCCCTCTGTCCCTCTTTCCTCCTCATTCATCCCTCATTTTGCTCTGATCTGTATAGCTGTATATAAAATACACATTTTATCTTTTTCAAAAAGTGTTTCCCCGTGCTAAACCTTTCATCCAAATTCTAAATTGCTTCATTTGTAAATTTCAAAAGGCAATATACAGGAATAGTAGTGGCAAAAAAAAAAAAAAAAAAAAACGTGTGGGTTCAAATAATATTTTTTTTTGTATAATTCTCCTTCATGGGGGTGTGGCAGGGGGTGTGTCCTATGCCTACATACTTTTGCTAATAGGTGTCCCTAATACAATACAATATACAATTATTATATAATGAAAAATACAAAATTAAATAATAATAATATAACTTAAAATAATAATCATCATCATATAAAAATTCTGTATAATGCCATAGCTCCCAACTGTCCCGGATTGGGAGGAACTGTCCCGGATTTGCAGGGACTGTCCCGGATTCGGAACAAAGTCCCTCTGTCCCTCTTTCCTCCTCATTCATCCCTCATTTTGCTCTGATCTGTATAGCTGTATATAAAATACACATTTTATCTTTTCAAAAAGTGTTTCCCCGTGCTAAACCTTTCATCCAAATTCTAAATTGCTGCATTTGTAAATTTCAAAAGGCAATGTACAGGAATAGTAGAGGCAAAAAATAAAAAAAAAACACTTGTGGGTTCAAATAATATTTTTTTTGTATAATTTTCCTTTATGGGGGTGTGGCAGGGGGCGTGTCCTATGCCTACATACTTTTGCTAATAGGTGTCCCTCGTTCCTATTGCAAAAAGTTGGGAGGTGTGTAATAATATAATATAATATACAATTATTATATCATAGAAAATACTATATTTAATAATAATAATATAACTTAAAATAATAATAATCATCATCATCCTCATATATGAATTCTGTATAATAATATAATATAATAATTATATCATAAAAATACTATATTAAATAATCATCATCATACAGTATCTCACAAAAGTAAGTACACCCCTCACATTTCTTCTATCTTTTCATGTGACAACACTGAAGAGCTGACACTTTGCTACAATGTAAAGTAGTGATTGTACAGCTTGTATAACAGTGTAAATTTGCTGTCCCCTCAAAATAACTCAACACACAGCCATTAATGTCTAAACTGCTGGCAACAAAAGTGAGTACACCCCTAAGTGAAAATGTCCACATTGGGCCCAATTAGCCATTTTCCCTCCCCGGTGTCATGTGACTCGTTAGTGTTACAATGTCTCAGGTGTGAATGGGGAGCAGGTGTGTTGAATTTTTTATCGTTGTCACTCTCTCATACTGGTCACTGGAAGTTCAGCATGGCACCTCATGGCAAAGAAGTCTCTGAGGATCTGAAAAAAAGAATTGCTGCTCTACATAAAGATGGCCTAGGCTATAAGAAGATTGCCAAGACCCTGATACTGAGCTGCAGCACGGTGGCCAAGACCACACAGCGGTGTAACAGGAGAGGTTCCACTCAGAACAGCGCCTCGCCATAGTCGACCAAAGAAGTTGAGTGCAGTGCTCAGCGTCATATCCAGAGGTTGTCTTTGGGAAATAGACGTATGAGTGCTGCCAGCATTGCTGCAGAGGTTGAAGGGGTGGGTGGGTCAGCCTGTCAGTGCTCAGACCATACGCCGCACACTGCATCAAATTGGTCTGCATGGCTGTTGTCCCAGAAGGAAGCCTCTTCTAAAGATGATGCACAAGAAAGCCCACAAACAGTTTGCTGAAGACAAGCAGACTAAGGACATGGATTACTGGAACCACGTCCTGTGGTCTGATGAGTCCAAGATAAACTTATTTGGTTCAGATGGTGTCAAGCGTGTGTGGCGGCAACCAGGTGAGGAGTACAAAGACAAGTGTGTCTTGCCTACAGTCAAGCATGGTGGTGGGAGTGTCATGGTCTGGGGCTGCATGAGTGCTGCCGGCACTGGGGAGCTACAGTTCATTGAGGGAACCATGAGTGCCAACATGTACTGTGACATACTGAAGCAGAGCATGATCCCCTCCCTTCATAAACTGGGCCGCAGTGCAGTATTCCAACATAACGACCCCAAACACCTCCAAGATGACCACTGCCTTGCTAAAGAAGCTGAGGGTAAAGGTGATGGACTGACCAAGCGTCTCCAGACCTAAACCCTATTGTGCATCTGTGGGGCATTCTCAAACGGAAGGTGGAGGAGCGCAAGGTCTCTAACATCCACCAGCTCTGTGATGTCATCATGGAGGAGGGGAAGAGGACTGTGTGATGAACGTGGGTATCAGATCGCTGCCCTCCTCACCGATCGGCGACCGAGGACCCCCCTGATCCAATACCGCACTTGTCACCAACGTAACAATGCCACTCTCAGCTGCTTTCAGCACAAAGATTTCCCAGTTTGCGGGATCACCGTCTAAGTGTCAGCCGCCTGAGAGCGATTGTTACCAGGCTAATTCAATTAACCCTTTCACTGCCACCACTTCTGGAGTCGCCAGAAGACCGTATATTAGCAATACCAGTATTTTAGAGAAACGCTCATACACACACTGTCACCTGCAGACAGGTATATTCAGATGCGTTATTCTAAAAGACAGTAGCGCTCTTCGAAGGAACAGATTCGTAATAGTTGCATTAAGAGCTTTAGAGACAGAATTAACACTTTAAGGTTTAATAATGAAAAGGTCAAGTTTTAGGTGCAATAAAATATTTACAGAAAAATAAAAGTACAAAGTGAGACAAATGTACAGCGAAGGAGAACAGATTGAGAAATACCTTGCATTTGAAATGTCTTTGCCTAATCAGTGTTTGAAGAAGATCTCCTGGTTCCCTGATGGTTGATGTTAAGGGAGAACTCCTGTCTGATGGCCACAGTCTCTTTTCTTTGTGACACCAGGGGTGGGGCTGTACCTCTCCTGGCCATTCGTATAAGAGAGGGAGTTTCCTTAGACAATGTCCAGGGCGGACCGTGGAGATACAGCTGCATGATCATGCATGGATCATAATTTGTTACCGAATTATGTTACATATTTTGCAGAATGGAATTTAATCTCAGCTTGCAATAAGCTTTCATATGACTCCAAACATGAGAAGTCTAAAACCTTATAGGACCCTGGGAAGGGAATGGACTAATTCTATCCTTCCGTGGATGACAAAGGGTAGACGTTTACACTTGAATTATCCGGACCGAAATTCTACATTCAAATATGTCATGTTCATCACTCTGGCGTATCCACAGCAGAAGTTATGACTGTATGTATATTTTCATGTAAGTTTAAGCAGCAAGAAAGTGTCACGCACAGGGCAGACCTGCCAGGGTAATTTATGGGCCAACAGCATGGCCCTGTATATTTGTTCAAGATAAGGGGACAGAGCTTCTTCCTGGCCCCGCTATAAACCGTAATCAAAGGCCTCCTTTAAATTAAGCCTGTACTCACTCAGAGGGGGGTGACAAGCCTTTCAAACAGCCAGGTCACAAGGAGAGAGAAAGAAAGAAAAAAAAACTTAACTATCTACCTAGCTTCCCTTCCAAGATGAAGTCAGTGTCGCTTAGGCCTGGTATCATTACCTTGCGTGGGTCTCACACATGATACCATTACAGACTGCAGTGCCAACCTGTGAAGCTCTGGTGACCTCCATGCCCAAGAGGGTTAAGGCAGTGCTGGAAAATAATGGTGGCCACACAAAATATTGACAGTTTGGGCCCAATTTGGACATTTCCCTTAGGGGTGTACTCACTTTTGTTGCCAGCAGTTTAGACATTAATGGCTGTGTGTTGAGTTATTTTGAGGGGACAGCAAATTTACACTGTTATACAAGCTGTACACTCACTACTTTACATTGTAGCAAAGTGTCATTTCTTCAGTGTTGTCACATGAAAAGATAGAATAAAATATTTACAAAAACGTAAGGGGTGTACTTACTTTTGTGAGATACTGTAAATTCTGTATAATAATATAATTAATACATCATAAAAATACCACATTAAATAATATTAATAATCATCATCATCATATATAAATTCTGTGTAATAATATAATATAATAATATCATAAAAATAGTATATTAAATAGTAATAAGATATTAAATAATCATCAACAACATCATATGTAAATTCTGTATAATAATACAATATATAATTAATAAATCATAAAAATACTATATTAAATAATAATCATCATCCATTATCATCCTATATAAATTCTGTATAATAATATAATATAATATCATAAAAATACTATATTGAATAATAATATAATATCAAATCATCATCATCATATATACATTCTGCATAATAATATAATATATCATTCTTATTTTATGAATATACTATGTTAAAAATAATATTATATTAAATAATATAACATTAAATAATATTAATAATCATCATCATCAGTCATCATCACCATATATAAATTCTGTATAATAATATAATATATAATTACTAAATCATAAAAATACTATATTAAATAATAACCATCATCAATTATCCTACTATATAAATTCTGTATAATAATATAATATAATATTATATCATATACATACTATATGAATTAAACATATAATATCAAATCAACATCATCATATATAAATTCTGTATAATAGCATCATATAATATACAATTATTATATCATAAAAATACTATATTAAATAATAATATAATATCAAATCATCATCATCATATATACATTCTGCATAATAATATAATATAATATATAATTCTTATTTTATGAATATACTATGTTAAAAATAATATAATATTAAATAATCATCATCATATATAAATCCTGTATAATAATATAATAAATATTAAAATATATAATGTATGATAAAAATTAAACAATAATATAATATTATAAAATGTATGAAATGATAATGTAATTTTAAATTATAATAGTATTTCTATATATATATATATATATATATATATATATATATTTTTTTTTTTTTTTTTTTTTTT
>BLSH010118514.1:724266-739224 GCA_018402905.1 Glandirana rugosa
ATGTCCAGCATCCTCTGAACTCACCCATCCATCCCCTGCCCACCTCATCCCCTCCCTGACATCTCCTGAAACCCCTGCACCCCTCTCCCCTAACATCCCCAGCATCCTCAGAACTCATTCCGACATCTCCTGCATCCCTCACACCCAATTTCCCCTACATCTCCTGCATCCCTCGCACCCAGTTCCTCCAACATCTCCTGCATCCCTCACACCCAATTTCCCCTACATCTCCTGCATCCCTCGCACCCAGTTCCTCCGACATCTCCTGCATCCCTTGCACCCAGTTCCTCCAACATCTCCTGCATCCCTCGCACCCAGTTCCTCCGACATCTCCTGCATCCCTCGTACCCAGTTTCCCCTACAGCTCCTGCATCCCTCGCACCCAGTTCCTCCGCCATCTCCTGCATCCCTCGCACCCAGTTCCTCCGCCATCTCCTGCATCCCTCGCACCCAGTTTCCCCTACAGCTCCTGCATCCCTCGTACCCAGTTTCACCTACATCTCCTGCATCCCTCGCGCCCAGTTCCTCCGACATCTCCTGCATCCCTCGCACCCAGTTCCTCCGACATCTCCTGCATCCCTCGCACCCAGTTCTTCCGACATCTCCTGCATCCCTCGCACCCAGTTCTTCCGACATCTCCTGCATCCCTCGCACCCAGTTCCTCCGACATCTCCTGCATCCCTCGCACCCAGTTTCCCCTACATCTCCTGCATCCCTCGCACCCAGTTTCCCCTACATCTCCTGCATCCCTCGCACCCAGTTTCCCCTACATCTCCTGCATCCCTCGCACCCAGTTTCCCCTACATATCCTGCATCCCCAAACTACATTTCGCTGACATGCATTCTCTGAATTCACTTCGGCTGACATCTCCTGCATCCCCTGTACCAAGTTCTACCTACATTTCCTGCATCCCCTATACCACATTCTCCTGACATGCATTCCCTGCACTCCCTCCCCCCTACATCTCCACTCAAGCGTCCTCTGAACCCTCTTCACCTAGCATCTCCTGCATCCCTCGCACCGAGTTCCCCCCACTTTTCCTGCATCCCCATACCCTCTTCCCTCAATATGCATTCCCTGCATCCCCTTTGCCCTACATGTCCAGCATCCTCTGAACTCCGGCCAATATCTCCTGCATCCTCCTCCCTTTACATCTGCTGCATCCCTTGCACCCTCTTCCCCCTGCATGCATTCCCTGCACCCACTTTCCCCTACATCTTCATCCTCTACACCTTGTGCATCCCCCACACCCACTTTCCCCTACATCTCCCGCATTTCCTACACTCTGACATATCCTGCGTCTTCTGCACCCCCTGCTGAGATCTCCTGCATTCTCTGCACCCTTTTCTCCCTTCATATCTTGCATCCTCTGCCCCCGCTTTCCCTTTATTCTCTTGCATCCCCTTCCCTTTGCATCTGATCCATCCCCTGCACCCAGTTCCTCCTACATCTCCTGCCTTCCCTGGCCTCTATATCTCATGCACTGTTTCACTCTAACCCAACCCAATACATCCCCAGAACCCTCTTCTCTCTATATGTCCTGTATCCCTCCCCCCATAATCCTCAACACCTTTTCCCTCCTACATCTCTTGCACCCTCCTCTAACTACACCCCCGTTCCCTGCATCTCCTGCACCCTCTTCCCCATTCTCCCTACATCTCCTGCACCACCTATCCCAATATCTCCCACATCCTTTCCCCCAAAATCCCCTTCCTCTTACATCCTCTGGGCCCCCTTCCTCTTACATCCTCTGGGCCCCCTTCCCCCTATATCCACGAAACCCTCTTCTCACTACATCTTCTTCCCTCTCCCTACATCTCCTCTCCTTCTTCCCACTACACCCTCTTACCCCCACATCCCCTACACTCTCTCCTCCTACATCTCCTACATTGGGGTCACAGTAGACAATGGGGTTATTAGAATGCCTTGGGAACACAAAGTCACTGGGGCCACAGAAGACACTAGGGTCATTGGAGTGCCCTGGGGACACAGAGTCACTGAGGTCACAGAAGACAATGGATTCATTGCAGTGCCCTGGGGACACAAAGTCACTTGGGTCACAGAAGACAATGGAGTCATTGGAGTGCCCTGAAGACACAGAATCACTGGGGTCACAGAAGACACCGGGGGCCTTTGGAGTGTCCTGGGGACACAGAGTCACTGAAGGCAGAAGAGCACTGGAATCACTGGGATCGATGGAGTGTCGTGGGGACAAAGAGTCGCTAAAGGCACAATAGAATGCTGGAGACACTGGGCTCATTGGAGAGTCCTGGGGACATGGAGTCACTGAAGGCACAAGAGTGCTGGAGTTACTGGAGACACTGTGGTCATTGGAATGTCCCGGGATCACAGAAGACACTGTGGTCATTGGAGTGCCCTGAGGACACAGAGTCACTGGAGACACAGGAGCGTTGGGTTCACGGAAGACACTAGGGTCATTGGAGTGCCCTGGGGACACAGAGGCGCTATGGTCACAGAAGACACTGGGGTATTGGAGTGCCCTGAGTCCTGAGGCACAGAGTCAATTAACAAACCAGAGTGCTGGAGTCACTGGAGAACCTTAGGGTCGCTGAAAGCAAAGGAGTGCTTGTTTCAGAAAGGACATTGTGTTCATTGGAGTGTCCTGGGGACACAGAATAACAGAAGGCACAATAGTCATTGGAGACACTGTGGTCATTGGCAGTGGTGGGTCGTCCATTGACCTACATGCAGATACCAATGGGGGGGGGGGGGGTTGGAGCATGTGATTAGAGCCAGAGGCTCTAATAGGCTTCCCCAGTTGTGTGACAATAGCGAATGAATATTGGCTATTTTCACACTAAATCTCCTCTCCGCCAATCAGGAAGCGGGTCGTGAGACCCGTTTCCCAATTGGCCAAAACGTCAGGCGATCCTATTGCATGCCTACCGCCTAGGAGGAGGTGAGAGGAGACACACGGCAGAAGCCTAGGACACCAGAGTCCACCACCCGTCACCTAGATGGGGTAAGTGCCGGACCGACCGGCAGACAGACAGTGAGCGAGCGGAGGTCGGGGTGCACAGAGTCACTGGAGGCACGTGAGCACTGGGGCCACAGGAGACAACTGGGGTCATTGGAGTCCCCTAGGGAGTCAATGGAATCATAGGAGCGCTGGGGTCACAGATAACAATAGGGGGTCACAAGAAATAGGAGGAGATCACAGGGATCACGGAGTCAATGGAGGCACAAGAGTGCTGGGGTCACTGGAGGCATGGGATTGCACAGGGATCATAGACTCACTGAGTCACAGGAGTGCTGGGGTAGCTGGAGTGCACAGGGGATAAAGAGTCACTGTAAACACAGGAGCACTGGGGTCACAGAAGACAAAGGAGTTCACAGGAATCATGATAGTAGACAATAGAAGTGGGGTCACTGGGGTGCACAGAGGACACAGAGGACAAAGGAGTTCACAAGAATCATGGCAGTCACAGGAGCAGTGGGGTCACAAAAGACAAAGGAGTTCACAGGAGTAATGGGAGTCACAATAGAAGTGGGCAGGGAAGGGCAGGCAGCCTTAGGCCTGGGGGGCAACTCCAGTCAAGTGGCCCATTGAACCACCGAATCAGCTCACCATCCATGCCCACCTGGTTTTATAACGGATATTGAGGTTATGAAGCAGGACAAATATGATATAATGTGGTAACACAATTTAATGTTAATAGCAACAAAGGAGCTTTAACAAAAATAATGCATCAATGCAGCCCCACCACACACCAATGCAGCCTCACCAGTGCCCATCAATACAGGCTCACCACCCACCAATGCAGCCTTACCAGTGCCCATCAATACAGGCTCACCACCCACCAATGCAGCCTTACCAGTGTCCACCAATGCAGCCTCACCAGTGCCCCCCCCCCCTTTGCCTGGCCCCTACTTCCTTCCTCCACAAGCAGAAAAAAGTGTGAGCGAAAGCGTCCGTCAGCCATTTTAAATGTAAGCTAGGGTGGCCTGGGGGGCAATTGCCACCCTGCCCCCCGGCCCAGCCCTCCCCTGGAAGTGGGGTCACTGGTGTGCACAGAGGACACAGAGTCACAGGGATCACAGAGGACAAAGGAGTTCACAAGAATCATGGAAGTCACAGGAGAAGTTGAGTCGCTGGGGTGCACAGAGGACACAAAGTCACAGGAGCTCTGGGGTCACAGAAGACAAAGGAGTTCACAGGAGTAATGGGAGTGACAATAGAAGTGGGGTCACTGGGGTGCACAGAGGACACAGAGTCACAGAGGACAAAGGAGTTCACAAGAATCATGGGAGTCACAATAGAAGTTGGGTCACTGTGGTGCATAGAGGACACAAAGTCAGAGGAGCTCTGGGGTCACAGAGGACAAAGGAGTTCACAAGAATCATGGGAGTCACAATAGAAGTGGGGTCACTGGGGTGCACAGAGGACACAGAGGACAAAGGAGTTCACAAGAATCATGGGAGTCACAGGAGAAGTTGGGTCGCTGGGGTGCACAGAGGACACAAAGTCACAGGAGCTCTGGGGTCATAGAAAAAGGAGTTCACAAGAAGCATGGGAGTCACAGGAGAAGTGGGGTCACTGTGGTGCACAGAGGACACAAAGTCACTGAAGTCATACGAGCTCTGGGGTCACTGGAAACTCTGGGGTCGTTAGAGTGCCCCTCAGATGTAGAGACACCGGAAGTACAGGAATACTGGGGGTCGCTGGAGAACTGAGGAGCACAGGGGACATGGTGGTTGGGAACTCAACTTAGGTGTAGCGATGCATTGCTCAAATGCCAAGGTGCACGTCACTTTATCATTTGAGGCCGACACCAATTAGAAGTGCTGCCTCCCGATTGGCTGTGGCACCTGTGTTCAGGTAAGATCTAGAAGGGTTGGTGGCCACGTACTGGAGAGGAAGCCCAGTGCTGTCATGTGGAACAGACGACCCACTGAAAACAATGCATACCCTGTGTGGCTAATATCTCATGTTGGCAGTGCTTAAAAAGGAAGGTGGAGTGATTGCCCTGAGCCAATGAGAGCTCCCTCTAGGCGCTAAGCTCATTTTTTTTAGCAGCGCAGTGCACGGGGCGCAAACCCAGCGCACCATATCACCGAGGTGTGCGTGTGAAGGAGCCTGTGCTTTGCAGATCATATATTGCTTTATGGAATTTACCAATGTTGGTGATGTAGGACGGTAAGGCGACGGAGGACGACCGCCACAGAGCAGGCCCACAGCACCCAATCACAAATCACCTTTAAGGCAGAAACCTGCGGAAATATAAATACTGGAAGAGGAGGAAATTCAGCAAAATCCAAATCCAAATCCCGAGCAGCTGTGTGTGCAGAACACAACCTCCATTCTACTCCACCGAGAACTTCCTCAATTATCTGCACCCAGCTCTGAGCTCTGCTACACAAGAACTTGGCAGCGACGGAAGTTTCACTCATATTAACCCTTCCATTTCTAAATGTTTTCACCCAACTTTCACCCCGGATTAACAAATCCCTTTGAATTCAAAGGGAAAAAATGTGTGACTCTTGGGTGAAAGCTGTGTGAAAACAGTTATGAATTTTTTTATTTGTATTGTTATTATATGTATTATTATATTATTGGGAAAGATGTGTGAACCTGGGGTGAAAGCTGTGTTAAAACATGTATTTATTATTATTATATTGTTATCTTATTTATATATTTTACTATTTTTAAAATATTACTGTATTATTATCGTTATTTTATTTTTATTATTTATATATATATTATTATTATTTTGTTATCATATTATTTCTAAAGGTCTTTTTTTTTTACATTATTTTTATTATTGATTTTCTTTTTTAATGTGTGAATCTTGGGTGAAAGCAGCGCGAAGACATTTATTTATTGTTTTTATTATTATAAAATTATTTTATATTGTTCTTATTTATATATTTACTATTTTTACATTATTATTATTTATTACTGGTACTTATATAGCACCATCAATCTATGCAGCACTTTACATATATATTTATTTTTATTTATTTTGGGTACTTATGTAGCTCCGTCAATTTACGCAGCGCTTTACATATACATTGTACATTCACATCAGTCCCTACCCTCAAAGAGCTTAGGTCCTTAACTCACATTCATACATATACTAGGGCCAATTGTTTTTATTTATTTTTTTTTTTAGACAGGATCTAATTAACCTAGTAGCATGTCTTTGGAGTGTGGGAGGAAACCGGAGTACCCGGAGGAAACCCACGCAGGCACAGGGAGAACATGCAAACTCCAGGCACGTAGTGCCATGGTTGGGATTTGAACCAGCAACCCTTTTTGCTGTTAGGCGAACGCGCTATCCACTAGACCACTGTACTGCCCTAAACATTGCACATTCACTTCGGTCCCGGCCCTCAAGGAGCTTACCATCTAAGGTCCCAAAATCTCACATTCATACATATACTGGGGCCAATTTAGACAGGAACCAAATAACCTAGTAGCATGTCTTTGGAGTGTGGGAGGAAACCGGAGTACCCGGAGGAAACCCACGCTGGCACAGGGAGAACATGCAAACTCCAGGCAGGTAGTGTCATGGTTGGGATTCGAACCAGCAACCCTTTTACTGCTAGGCAAACGTGCTAACTATTTACTGTTTTTATTGTTACTATTCTTATTATTATTTTGTTTATATATCATTCGTTTTATTATTTATTTGTTTTTTTATATTATTATTATTTCTATTCATATTTTTGGAAAAATGTGCAAATCTTGGGTGAAAGCTGTGTGAAAAAATGTATTATTTCTATTATTATTATGTTATTTTTTTATTATGTTATTTATTATTATTATTTATAAACACATTTATTATTTTAATTGTTATTTGTATAATTATTATTAGTAGTACAGTATATTATTAATGATTTATTTATTTGTATTATTATCTATTTGCTGTTAATGCGGGGGGTCCTCTAAAAGTTTCTGCACTTTTATATTTTCATTGGAAGCGGTGAGAGCGGTGAGTAATTGGTCACGTGACTAAGCGGCCTGGCGAGCCGGCTGACCTTGCAGTTTAGTACGAGTGATGTCATTTTTTTTTTTTTAATTCTTAATAAAAAGAGTTTTAAAAAAAAAATGTAGACACTTTTTGCAGAACCCTCATATTATTATTGCTATTATTTGTATATTTATTTATGTTACTTGGTGTAGTGGTATGGAAGCCACACACAAACTGCAGAACCAAGTACCAACGTGTACTGTCCCAGGTCAGGGCGGACCCTGCACCACCAGGATGGATGGGCTTCTACCAATAGTCTATGAATTGTGAACGATCGATTGTGTGTGACCCCTGTGAAGGCTGACATAGTATTTACCATCTATGAGGGTGCAGGCTAGGGGAGTGCCCACCCTGGCTCAAGGAATGCAATGTAAAGAGGAAAAACACCCCGCCCACCAACAAAAGTCATTGTAGTGAAAGGAGCCTCAGCCCCGCCCCATCTAGGCCACACCCTCCTACATGTTTCGTCCCTGTCCACAGGGCTTAGACATGGAGGTGGGGTTCCAATGTGGCAGGGGGAGAATAAATACATGCTCATTGTTTTCCTTATTGCAGCAGCAGCTGATGATGTATTTATTCTCCCCTGCCACATGGAATCCCCATCCTCTTGACTAAGCCCGAGGCGAAACGCGTCAGTTCCATGGCCTGGACGGAGCCGTGCTGAGGTTTCTTTCACTACAGTGACTGTCAGGTCTTGTTGGTGTGTGGCACTTGGGGTGTTTTTCCTCTTTGCATAGCAATAAAGTCCTGGCAGAGGGTCTAAGACTCCACGCTCTATCAGTCGCTACAATTCCCACCAGCCTAAATCGCCGATGTGAATGTAGCCTAATGGTTGGGTCCCAACACAAGGCCAGGAGAAAAGGCCTTGTTCCCTACTATGTCAGTTCACACCATCAAGCCACGGCCGCATCCACTCAAATATACACTATTGGCACAAGTATTGGGACGCCCGCCTTTACACGCACATGAACTTTAATGGCATCCCAGTCTTAGCCCGTAGGGTTCAATATTGAGTTGGCCCATCCTTTGCAGCTTCACCTCTTCTGGGAAGGCCGTCCACAAGGTTTAGGAGGGTCTATGGGAAGGTTTGACCGTTCTTCCAGAAGAGTGAGGTCAGGCTCTGATGTTTGACGAGAAGGCCTGGCTCACAGTCTCCAGCCTTCCCAGAAGAGGTGAAGCTGCAAAGGGTGGGCCAACTCAACATTGAACCCTACGGACTAAGACTGGGATGCCATTAAAGTTCATGTGCATGTAAAGGCAGTTGTCCTAATACTTTTGGTAATGTAGTGTATTTATTCTCCCTTGCCACATGGAATCCCCATCCTCTTGACTAAGCCCCATAGGTGGGGCAAAACGCGTCAGTCCATGCCCTGGACGGAGCCGTGCTGAAGCTGCTTTCACTACAGTGACTGTCAGGTTTTGTTGGTGTGTGGCACTTTGCATAGCAATAAAAACCTGGCAGAGGGTCTAAGACTCCACAATCTATCTGCCGCTATTATTCGCAGCGGCCTAAATCGCCAATGTGAGCTCCCAGACAGCATTGTTCAGTGTAGTCCCAACACAAGGCAAAGAGAAAAAGGCCTCGTTCCCTACTATGCCAGTTCACACCACCAAGCCAAAAAAAAAGTGCAGCGCGGCGCAATGGAATCCAACGCATCGCAATGTAATCAACTTCCTGAAATGTCATTTGTGTTATGTTAATAAAGTTTGTACTTTTTTTCAAAAAAAAAAAAGAAAAAGGAAACCATGAGATGCAACAGGATTGGTGCATTGGCACGGTCCCTCGCAGCGGGCGTGCTTTCAGTGTGAATGGCACAGGAATCGGGACATTCACATCGGCTGCACTGCAGCAGCGCTGCCCATTTCAGTCCCAACGCAAGAACAAGGCAACCAGCCTCATGCCCTATGACCTCAATGTGAAGGGCACGCTGCATTGTTGCGTAGCGCAAAGCCGCAAAGCTCTGTAGCGCATTGTAACGTGATGGCGGGGCATAAGAATTGCATACAGCAAACACTTCAACAACGTTTTGCAGCACACGTTGTGCACAGCAGCCATTAAGGCCGGGGTAAATTGTAGCGGCAGTTCCTGCTTCGGCCCTCAGCAGCACTATAATGACAGGCCGCTGGCGGCCGCTGCTATTCATAGCTCTCTGCACAGCCAGCGATTACCTGCGGTGATCACTGCTGGGCACACACAAAGCGATTAAGGCCGGTGTAAATTGTAGCGGCAGTTCCTGCTGCAACTTTCGGCAGCTTGGTGCCCGTTGCCTATAATGACAGGCCGCTGGCGGCTGCAGCCATTTACAGCTCTCTGCATGGCCAGCAATTACCTGTAGTGATTGCTGCTGGGCACACATAAGGTGATTAAGTCCGGTGTAAATTGTAGCGGCAGTCCCTGCTGCGCCCGCTAACCCAGTTCACTACAATGACAGGCCGCTGGCGGCCGCAGCTATTTACAGCTCTCTGCACAGCCAGCGATTACCTGCAGTGATCGCTGCTGGGCACACATAAAGCGATTAAGGGCAGTGTAAATTGTAGCGGCAGTCCCTGCTGCGCCCGCCGACCCCGTTCGCTATAATGACAGGCAGCTGGCGGCCGCAGCTATTCACAGCTCTCCACACAGCCAGCGATTACCTGCGGCGATTGTGCTGGACACACACAAATGCATCCAGCAGCGATTACTGCAGTTGTGCAGAGAGCCGTGAATAGCCATTATAGTGAACGGGCGCCAAGTTGCCCAAAGCCGCAGCAGGAACTGCCGCCACAATTTACACCGGCCTTAACTGCTTTGTGTGTAAAGCTAAGGGCTGGTTCACATGGTTGAGCCGTGTTTTTACTGCCCCCCCTGCCGCTCCCCCTTTAGCTGCAGGTGTGTACATCTACCATGGCCATGATGCTTTAAGACAGTGGCAAGAATTTTACTTCCCGTCGCACACGGCTCATTTAAGTGAATTGGGTCGCTCTGCAACCACGTGCAATGCATGCGCTTGTGTGGGGTTCAAGGGGTTAAAGCAGGCAGTTGGGGGGGGACCATACAACACAAATCCGATAAGCGATCGATCTTCAGAGACCAAAGCAAGCATGACCGAGCTGCAACGCACAGTCCATGAACGTGGGACACTTCACTTCCTGTAAGGCTCGGTGCGCATTACTGTGGGTCCCCAGGCGCGTCTGCGCCCCCCACGTGTTTTACGCGCGCTGCGTGCAGGGTAGCCTATTTATTTCAACGTGCGAGAAACAGAAAAGAAGCACCGCCTCCTTTCCAAAAACACGCCATGCCGTTTGGTGTGCGCAAAAATACGCGCGTTTGCAAATGCATGGGAGCGCCATTAATAATTAATTTTACTGCCACGCATCTGCTAGATGGCGGCAGATTTCTCTGCGTCTCGGTAAAGCGTGCAATTTTGCGCACGTTCCCAACGCACACCTGGCCTATCGGGTGTCAAATATTCACCGCCTGCTACGCAGCTGATTTGATTTAAACAGAACGGAGGCATTAGAGAAGAATGTGGAGTGCCGTGGCCTCCATGCCGGTGATCATTAGCTGGAGGGTCGTTCATACGGAAGATTGCTCCCACATCTGTTTTATGAGATGCACAGAAATTTCGGCGGCCGAAGCATATCGTTCGAAAACGGTGTTTTAGTCATTTTGCCGATAAAGAAAAAAAAAAAAGGTGCTGATAATCTTACCGAAAACGCATGCAATTTTACAGCGCTTAAAGTGTGTTTTTCATAGGTCACGTGACTCAAAAACCGCATCAAAAGCATAACACGGGTGCATTCTTGCTGCATTTTTAATGCATTTCAATGGGGAGGTGCAACAGTGGTTCCCGGCCGGCTTGCGTACATTTACTGCTGCAGAGTGGCGCTGTAGCGCGAATCGCCGTCTTTAAACTGTGGCTCGCACATGCATGGCGAACCGCGATTGCTTAGGACAGAAGAAAAACGGGGAACCGCTGATGTGGTTCCCCGCTCTGTCAGGCAGCATGTAAGAGATCTACTGATCCCTGTCACTGGGATCAATTAGATCTCTGGTGCCCCTGGCAGCCCAACCCCCTCGCAGTTAGAACACGCCTAGGGAGCGCCGTTAACCCCTAGAGCGCCCCCTGCAGGTTAACCCCTTCACTGCCAATGACATTTATACAGTAATCAGTGGACATTTACATTTCTGATCGCTGTATAAGTGTCATTGGTCCCAAAAAAGTGTCAAAATGTCCGACATGTCCGCTGCAATATCACAGTCCCGATAAAAATCGCAGATCGCCGACATTACCAGTAAAAAAAAAATTGTATAAATGCCAGAAATGAATTCTCATTCGGCAACTTTTGCGCAAACCAATCAATAAACGCCGATTGCGTTTTTTTTTTTACCAAAAATATGAGGAAGAATATAAATCGGCCAAAATCGATGAAAAAAAATGTAAAAAAAAATGTAAAAAAGTAAGAAATGTTTTTTTTTTTTGCAAAATGGACGCCCTTCTTTTGTTTATAGCGGCGATCAGAAATGACGCAGAGGGGATCAAACACCACCAAAAGAAAGCTCTATTGGTGTGGGAAAAAGGACGAAAATTCCATTTGGGCACAACGTCGCACGACCGCGCAATTGTCCGTTGAAGCGACGCAGTGCCGAATTGCAAAAAGTGCTCTGGCCCTAAAGGAGGAAATCCTTCCGGGGCTGAAGGGGTTAACTGACCAAAAATGCAGCAAGCGGCATTTTTTAACACCACAATGGAAGCGCAGCGGCCGGTGTGCAGACACAAATAGAATGTAAAGGGATACAGTTATCTTGCGCTAAAGGTGACGGTAATGGCCGATAATAAATTCATGATATTAATTAAGAAGTCAAACAAAATACAATGATATATAAAAATAGGGATATATTTATAAAAATGCCATTTTCGGTTTCGGGTTTTGGCCAAGTGCCTCCTCCATTTTCGGTTTCGGCGCCAAAATTTCCATTTGGTGCACCTCTAGCATTATGGAGGTCACACATGTAAGGATCTGATTGATCGATCGATACAGAAAAGAACGATGTGGCTGAATGTAGGAATGACTGAAAGGACGCACAAGGATCGATTTATTTAAAAAATAACCTCTCTTGATGAAAGTCGCACATTCGCCAAGCCCATGCAAATTCTGCCCGTAATTTTGTTTAGCACTGTGAATTCCTATGACTGTCAGCGCCATCTAATGGCCATAATGCGATATTCTATCTGATTGAAGTGTTTCAGGAAAAATACTGCATTGTGGCCACTAGAGGGAGCTGCTGATCACAGGAAACAATCATACAGTGGAACCTCGGACTGCAAGTAACGCGGTTTACGAGCGTTTTGCAATATAAGCGTTTTTATTTTTTAAATGCTGACTCGGTTTGCGAGCGCTGTCTCACAAGACTAGCAGGATTCAAACCTCTGTGCATGCAATACCGCATGTGACCAGAGGTGCGGGGGAGCTGGTGAGGCTCGGAGACACTCGGAAATATTCGGAGACGTTCTGAAATACTCGGAGCACCCAAAAGTGTCAACAGTTTCTGAGCGTCTCCAAGCCTCATCAGCGCCCCCGCTCCTCTGGCCAAATACAGTACTGCATACACCAACGCCCCCCCCACCTCTGGCCGCATACAGTACTGCATACACCAGAGGCCCCACACCTTTGGCCACATACAGTACTGCATACACCAGGGCCCCCGCACCTCTGGCTGCATACAGTACTGCATACTCCAGCGCCCCCCGCTCCTCTGGCCACATACAGTACTGCATACACGAGCACCCCGCACCTCTGGCCACATACAGTACTGCATACACCAGTGCCCCCCCACCTCTAGCCACATACAGTACTGCATACACCAGCGCCCCCGCACCTCTGGCCACATACAGTACTGCATACTCCAGTGCCCCAGCCCCTCTGGCCACATACAGTACTGCATACACCAGTGCCCCCGCACCTTTGGCCACATACAGTACTGCATACACCAGCGACCCCGCACCTTTGGCCACATACAGTACTGCATACACCAGCGCCCCCGCACCTCTGGCCACATACAGTACTGCATACACCAGAGCCCCAGCACCTCTGGCCACATACAGCACTGCATACACCAGCGCCCCCGCACCTCTGGCCACATACAGTACTGCATAGACAAGCAGTGACTGTGGAACAAGTTATCTGAGTTTCCATTGTTTCCTATGGGGAAACTTGCTTTGATATACGAGTGATTTGGATTACAAGCATTCTTCTGGAACGGATTATACTGATAATCCGAGGTTCCACTCTATTAGATAAAATAATTTATGAGGACTAGGTAAATGTTTATGACCTTCGTCCAACGGATTTTTAATGAACAGACCCCTTACTGTGCCTTCGATCGCTTTTGACCAAAATTGATTGATTTCATCTAAATTATTCTGATCGGCCTGGGCTGAAAACCAATCGAAGGAAAGAAGATGGATCGATATGATTGTTACGTGTGCGGTGCATTGAGCGATCGTTTTAATCTTCTGGTCATAAAGCGAATGACAATAAGATCTTCTATAAAACTGCCCTTTGTACCCGTGTTTGCCCGCCATCAGACAGGACTGGCAGCGTGGAAACGTTTCTGAACACTCCGGGCACAGCGAGAATCGGAGGATCTTATCCTGAAATTGTCACTACAAATAATAAAAGGATCGCAGACAAGGGCACCCAATCCCCTTCTACAGAGGAGTCCTCCACTGAAGGAGCCGGCCAGGAGCAAAGGACTCTGGGAATGGCCTGGGGACGTCTCCACTCACACAAGGGAATCCCCAGCTGGGAAACCTCTAGAGAACAATCCAGGATTTCCCCATAGAATGTGCAAATCTAAACCAATAAAGGGACAGAGCCAGCATTTACACTTCTTACCGACTGTCAGCTCTTGGGGCTCACACTGCACCAGGGACACTCATGGAGGAGAAGCGGCTTCTGCTGTGTCCTCAGGGAAATGTGTGCACATCACAGCATTCCGTGACACCGGGGACGGTCCTCTTCCTGAGGGGGGAGGGGGGCGTCCAATACCAGAGACTTCTACAGTACACTGTGCAGGGAAACTTCCATGGAGGCTCCTGTGACAACTTTACCCAATTACAACACCGCCGACCCCAATATGTCACATGACATCTAACGGGGTCCCTGATCCCTCCTGTATGGTAACTGAACTGCCTGCACTAAGGGTGTAAAGTGCAAACTGTCTGCGCTATATAAATCCTGTATAATAATATTATGTATATATATGTTCTGTATGTATTGACTGCAGCTGAGATAGATAGATAGATAAAAGATAGATAGATAGATAGATAGATAGATAGATAGATAGATAGATAGATAGATAGATAGTGATAGATAGATAGATAGTGATAGATAGATAGATAGTGATAGATAGATAATAGATAGATGATAGATAGATAGATAGATAGATAGATAGATAGATAGATAGATAGATAGATGAGATAATTGTGGTGTGGTGGTGTCTATAAATACAGGAAGGCGGTGGTGGTCGGTGATGATGACGGTCAGTGGTGGTCGGTGATGATGATGGTCAGTGATGGTCGGGGATGATGACGGTCAGTGGTGGTCGGTGATGATGACGGTCAGTGGTGGTCGGTGATGATGACGGTCAGTGGTGGTCGGTGATGATGACGGTCAGTAGTGGTCGGTGATGATGACGGTCAGTGGTGGTCGGTGATGATGACGGTCAGTGGTGGTCGGTGATGATGACGGTCAGTGATGATGAAGGTCAGTGGTGGTCGGTGATGATGACGGTCAGTGGTGGTCGGTGATGATGACGGTCAGTGATGATGAAGGTCAGTGGTGGTCGGTGATGATGACGGTCAGTGATGATGAAGGTCAGTGGTGGTCGGTGATGATGACGGTCAGTGGTGGTCGGTGATGATGATGGTCAGTGGTGGTCGGTGATGATGATGGTCAGTGGTGGTCGGTGATGACGGT
>BLSH010118514.1:755846-769062 GCA_018402905.1 Glandirana rugosa
CCCTCCACGCCCGGGGAAGAAATTGAGGTCGTCCCGGAGGTGATGGAGAGCGACTCGACGTTATCAGAGAACATCTAGATGGACAACACGACGTCACCGAAGACATTGAACAGCCAACCAAAGGGCAACCCGACGTAACCGAACGTCGTCCCAGAAGTTGTCAAGGAGTTAGAAACCTTCAGCGGTGCGACTTGAGGTGGTGCACACCCTCTAATCGAACACCCCTAGTGAAAAGTCCCCTTTGTTAAGTCGTACCTACAGTCAGAGAAATTGGTGAATTCAAAAAAAGACGCAAATTTCGTTTGGGTACAACGTCGCACGTCCGCGCAATTGTCAGTTAAAGCGACGCAGCGCCAAATCGCAAAAAGGGCTCCGGTCCTAAAGCTGGAAATCCTTCCGGTCCTTAAGTGGTTAAAGAGACTGACATCCA
Organism: Glandirana rugosa; assembly: GCA_018402905.1. Taxonomy (NCBI): domain Eukaryota; kingdom Metazoa; phylum Chordata; class Amphibia; order Anura; family Ranidae; genus Glandirana; species Glandirana rugosa. The sequence continues at coordinate 756,277 of BLSH010118514.1, forward strand.
TGCTGAATTGTTTCCCCTGAAAAGTGATCCCCACAAGCTAATCTCCCACACGTGGTGGAGTTCAGCGTGGCGACTTCCAAAGATTGAGGAACTGTTGAAGACCCTGCTGCAAGCCAATGCAGCCCAACGGGAAACCAACCGACAAGTTACAGAAGCCACTGCAGCACAACAGGTAGATCTACAAGAGACTATTGCAGCTCAGCGAGAGGTAGTGGAGGCCCTGCTGGAGTTAAAGAAGGGGCCCGCACCTCCCGTGACAGTGGAACCAAGGTTGGTACGCGCCTTGAACCACACACAGAAAATGACACCTGCGGATGATGTGGAGGCGTACCTCAGGACCTTTGAAAAAGTCGTTCTTTGCGAAAGATGGCCAAAAGAACAGTGGGCGGGACTGCTAGCACCATTCTTGACCGGCAAACTCCAAAAAGCCTACTTCGATCTGGAAACAGATAAGGCCCAGGACTATGAGACTCTAAAGGAAGAGATATTCGCACACCTAGGGGTCACCATGGCAGTCCGGGCGCAACGCGTGCATCAGTGGAACTATCGCTCCGACAAGCTACCCCGTTGGCAGATGTTCGACCTAGTTCACCTTATTAGGAAATGGCTACAGCCAGAGACTTTGCCAGGTCCCCAGATCATGAAGCGCGTGGTTATGGACCGCTATCTGCGGGCGCTCCCTGCTGCTTTGAGGAAATGGGTCAAATATCGGGACCCCAAAACTGCAAGCCAACTGGTGGACCTCGTCGAGAGAAACACGGCTGCGGAGGACCTGTTGCGCAGATCTGTGCCCCACTCCAATGTCTCTAGAGGTGAAAGATCGCCCGGCAGACCTGGTAAGACTGTTCCAGGGTTCAGGGGCGAGGGGAAATTTGATAAAACTGATACGGTTAAAGAAACTGGGGGCTCTAGACCTGGAGACTGGCCAAAGAAGCCAGGAAGGTCTTGGAGACCCTTGAGAGGACTGGGTATAGAGCACATACAGTGCTACCGATGCCATGCATTGGGACATATTGCTGCCAATTGTCCCTTGAATGATGAACCCAAGCAATGTGATAATGCTTATATGAAAAGACGCATTCCTCTGTTTTCACAGGTTGCATGTATAGCATCATGCTCAAGTCGCATGGAGAAGCAAATGTGTGTGATTGCTGTTGACGGGAAACCCATCACTGCGCTGCCTGACTCTGGTAGTGTGATAAGGTTGGCCAAAAGCAGCTGTGTAAATCCGGCCAGGTTACACCCTAGCACTGTTGGGGTCATTTGCATCCATGGGGGCACTCGTGACTACCAGACGGCGGTGGTTGAGATTGACACCCCTTTCGGCAGAGTGACCCATTCAGTGGGAGTGGTACCTTCCCTGCTTCATGAAGCCCGAGTGGGGAGGGATTTTCCCCATTTTTGGAGGTTGTGGGAAGGCATAGAGAGCCTGGAGGAAAGAGCTCCCCCTGCTGAAGAGGCACGGGAGTTCTCACCAGACACTTTCTGCCAACCGGAAGGAGAAATTGGTGGCAGGACCGAGGAAGAAGGAAACCCTCTTCCTTTTCCTGTAATGGCTGGGGAGCTGGAGGAGCCGGAAGCTAGCTCCAACGGATGGCTAATGTTCCAGACCATGTCTCTGTCCCTGACCATGAGAGTGAACCGAATGTAGTCCCTGACTTAGAGGTCCAGAGAGAGGACTTCTGTACAGAACAACTACATGATGCCACTCTTCTCAGAGCCAGAGAAAACGTGAAGGTGATGGATGGGGAACCGGTGGACCCTAATTGGGAGGTGTCTTTTCCCTACATGGCGCTTAAAAATGATTTGTTGTATCAGGTGGTGAAGCACGGAGAGGATGAACTGGAACAGTTAGTGGTTCCCAAACCCTTCCACTGGATATTGCTAGATCTGGCCCATGGTCATGTAATGGGGGGACATCTGGGTATGGAGAAAACCAGGGAAATAATAACCCAGAGATTCTTCTGGCCTGGGTTGTATGCAGATGTCAAAGAATACTGTGAGTCATGCCCTGAGTGTCAATTGACGGCCTTGTCACCCCATTTTCGTAGTCCCCTTGTTCCACTTCCCTTAATTGAAGTGCCATTCGAGCAAATTGGCATTGATCTCGTGGGACCAGTAGTAAAATCTGTCTGGGGGAAACCAGCACATCCTGGTGATACTGGACTATGCGACCCGCTATCCTGAGGCCATACCCTTGCAGAATACCTCTGCTACGACTATCACCAAGGAACCGGTCCAGGTGATTAATCGAGTGGGGATCCCTAAAGAAATCTTGATGGATCAGGGTACCCCGTTCATGTCCAGAGTGGCCAGGGAATTGTGTAAATTGTTCTGTACAAAATCTCCCATCTCCGTACCTCTGTTTACCACCCCCAAACTGAAAGCTTTAACAAGACCCTCAAGAGTATGCTAAAAAAGGTGGTGGATAAAGATGGGCGAAATTGGGATTTTTTGCTGCCGTACCTCATGTTTGCCATACAAGAGGTACCGCAGGCGTCTACGGGATATTCCCCCTTTGAACTCCTGTATGGTAGACATCCCAGAGGGCTGCTAGATGTCACAAAGGAGACGTGGGAGGGAGAGGCCACCCCATATAGAAGCACGTCTCCTTGATGCAGGATCGAATCGCAGCAGTCCTGCCCCTTGTACGAGAGCATATGGAGCAAGCCCAGGAGGCCCAGAGAAAGGTTTACAATTGGGGTGCCAAAACCCAAAACTTTCAACCCCGGAGACAGAGTGGTGGTGCCAGTCCCCATGGTCGAAAGTAAATTCCTGGCAAAGTGGCAGGGTCCCTGGGAAAAGGAAACCGGAGCAGATTTACTATGTTAATCTCCTAAAACCTTGGAAGGACAGGGAGACTTTATTGGCAGTGCCCACGCCCCAAAAGGACAGGTTACCCCTACCCTAACCCCGGATGTCCCTATAACTGAGTCCTTGTCACTGACGCAACAAAACATCAGAACTTTTTCTCTTCCCTACCCGGACTGACCACTGTGCTACAACATGACATAATCATGGAACCCGGGGTCCGTGTAAATGTAAAAGACTACCTGATACCTGAGGCTAGACGAGAGGCAGTGGCGAGAGAAATAAAAACTATGTTGGAGTTAGACGTGATAGAGGAGTCCCACAGTGCCTAGACGAGCCCTATAGTACTGGTCCCAAAGCCTGATGGCACTATCCGGTTCTGTAACGACTTTAGGAAGCTGAATGAAGTGTCTAAGTTTGATGCATACCCGATGCCGCGGGTTGACGAACTTGTGGATAGGTTGGGAGGGGCTCGGAACATAACAACCCTAGACCTAACTAAGGGATACTGGCAGATCCCCCTAATGGAGTCAGCAAAGGTAAAAACAGTCTTCTATACCCCCGAGGGGTCCTTCCAATACAAACAAATGCCGCTTGGTCTGCATGGGACCCCTGCATTCTTTCAGAGGATGATGGACAAGACTTTGAGGCTGCATCGTCGGCCCTATGCAGTGGCTTATCTGGATGATGTTGTCATCACCAGTCTAGATTGGTAATCACATCTGCCCCGGCTGCAGGCAGTAGTAGATTCACTGAGGGTAGCAGGTTTAACAGCCAACCCAAAGAAGTGTGCCATGGGTCTCAAGGAGGCCAAATACCTTGGGTATGTGATTGGTCGAGGTCTGATTAAGCCCCAAACCAATAAGATCAAAGCCATTCAAAAGTGGCCCCAACTGGTGAACAAGAAACAGGTTCGGGCCTTCCTGGGGATTACAGGGTATTACCGAGGCTTCTTCCCCGACTTTGCCACCATTGCTGTCCCTCTGACCGATCTGACAAAGGGTAGAGCGTCAGGAATGGTTAAGTGGAATCCCGAAGCTGAAAAGGCCTTCCAGAAATTGAAGCAAGCCCTTTGTGTACAGCCGGTGCTCATGACCCCGGACTTCACAAAGGAGTTTGTTGTACAAACTGACGCCTCTGAGGTGGGATTAGGTGCTGTTCTGTCCCAGATCAGAGACGGCGAGGAACACCCGGTTGTCTACTTAAGCAGAAAGCTTAATAGACATGAAAAGAATTATGCCATTGTGGAGAAGGAGTGCCTGGCTATCAAGTGGGCCTTAGAGGCCCTAAAATACTACCTGCTGGGAAGGTCATTCAGGTTAGTCACCGACCATGCCCCCTTAAGTGGATGTGTAACAACCAGGAGAAAAATAGCCGGGTGACTAGGTGGTTCCTGGCCCTACAGCCGTTTAAGTTCTCAGTGGAACTCCGGGCCGGAAGGCTCCAAAAGAATGTTGATGGTCTATCCCAGGCCCACTGCATGGTCGGGACAGTTGCTCCGCCCCAGGGGCTTGAGCAAAGGGGGGGGGGATATGCGAGGCACGACAATGGATGGGCGATACTTGTCGCATCGCAAGCGATCATCTTGAGGAGGCTAGCGGGAGTCCAACCCGAGTTTTGCCAGCCACCGTGGCAGAGCTGGTTGTGGCCCGGATTTTCTGGTCCACTCAAACACCTCTCCACCTGCATTTAATGATCAGGAAGAGACCTCACTTGAGTTTGATCCTGGATCTCAGGGGGAGAAAGCTGAGAGAGCTTTGTATGCTAATTTGGACTCTAAAACAAGGTTTGCAATGTTCTTATGTTTTGTGGGTGTCAGGGACAGCCCTAAACTGTATAGAGAGGAATCTCTTTGTTTAGTATAGTGCCAGATGGCAAGGTTTTGCTTTCTGTTTCTGTTTGTGTCTTTATCTTGCAAACCTGTAAAAATAAACTTGGCAAGCCGTCAGACTCTTCCCCTGAAATGTGTTCCCCACAAGCTAATCTCCCACACTATATATTGGACTTAGGACCTCCTTCCTCCTGCTGGGGACCTCTCTAGTGATATGAAGATCTATATAGAGGAATCAGGACCTCCTTCCTCCTGCTGGTGACCCCTCTGGTGATATAAAGATCTATATAGAGGAATCAGGACCCCCTTCCTCCTGCTGGTGACCCCTCTAGTGATATAAAGATCTATATAGAGGAATAGGGACCTCCATCCTCCTGCTGGTGACCCCTCTAGTGATATAAAGATCTATATAGAGGAATCAGAACCTCCTTCCTCCTGCTGGTGACCCCTCTGGTGATATAAAGATCTATATAGAGGAATCAGGACCTCCTTCCTCCTGCTGGTGACCCCTCTGGTGATATAAAGATCTATATAGAGGAATCGGGACCTCCTTCCTCCTGCTGGAGACCCCTCTAGTGATATAAAGATCTATATAGAGGAATATATATAGCCCTAAGTAAAGCCGTGCTGCTTTGGGTCCAGCAAGTTGTGTGTTTTTGAATGATCAATAATCCTTCTTCTTAGTGATTTAAAGTGATTTAAAGTGGTTGTCAACTCTTGACAACCACTTTAAACTACAGGTAAGCCGGTAATCAGGCTTACCAGTAGCTTCTCTGTATATCTCCTAAACCGTGCAGGTTTAGGAGATCTACACTATACTGGCATGTGCCGATGTCATTCCACACATGCGCAGTGAAGAAACGGCCTCCGTGCCGTTCCTTCACCGAAAGTGTGCCGCGATTGACAGCTCCTGCGTGCCATTTCCCACCAGTCATGGGGAAGTTCTCCCATTAGGAGAGACCGATAATAAAGATCAGTCAACGGTCCAACAACTATACCATCGGAGAACTCTGGGATGAAATACAACAATCAGAGTAAAGCAGGAAATCTTACAACCAGACTGTAAGGTGTGCGAGGATGAAATGGGTTCAGCAGGTCCCGTCCTACAAGGCAGCGTGTGAGATGTGACGGTCGAGGGGTTCCTTTCCCCTAAGAGTCATCTCTCTCCTGAAGAGCAAACCACAGAACTTCACAGAAACTGCATCTTCTGAGACTTCCTCCTCCCAGCTGCCATCCCCATAGGGAACCAATCTTATAGAAAACCATAAGTGGCAGCAATGCCAGGGTTTAACTCGAAATTCTTGTGCCAAGGCAGTGATCAGATAGGTATTGAAGCCCCAATTCCTGAACCTTTAGGTCCCTTCCACATTACCGTTACTGACAGCGAATTCCATGGTATAGTGACGTGATCGGGTTTTCAGCCTCCATGTCCTCAGCAGATCATTGTTCTGTCATCTCACAAACAACAAAGCAGCTGACTTCCTGACAGGAAGAGGACAAGATCACAACTCATTCTGTGGGCTGGAGTCACCTCTTCTTCTGACTGCAGACCATCGCGGACCTTCCAAAGAACGTGACAGAGCTGTGACATCATCACAGCACCCATATCTGACAAAAGTCATCTGACACGTTATTATCCAATCTTTATAGACACAAGATATCACAAAGGTTGTTTAATCACCCCGAGAATGCAGCCTATCCAATCACTAAAGAGCGGTGACATCACAGAGAATGCAGCCTATCCATTTACTAGAGAGCGGTGACATCACTGAGAATGCAGCCTATCCATTCACTAGAGACTGGTGACATCACTGAGAATGCAGCCTATCCATTCACTAGAGAGCGGTGACATCACTGAGAATGCAGCCTATCCATTCACTAGAGACCGGTGACATCACTGGGAATGCAGCCTATCCATTCACTAGAGAGCAGTGACATCACTGAGAATGCAGCCTATCCATTCACTAGAGACAGGTGACATCACTGAGAATGTAGCCTATCCAATCACTAGAGACCAGTGACATCACTGAGAATGTAGCCTATCCAATCACTAGAGAGTGGTGACATCACTGAGAATGCAGCCTATCCAATCACTAGAGTGCAGTGACATCACTGAGAATGCAGCCTATCCAATCACTAGAGAACGGTGGCATCACTGAGAATGCAGCCTATCCATTCACTAGAGACCGGTGACATCACTGAGAATGCAGCCTATCCATTCACTAGAGACTGATGACATCACTGAGAATGCAGCCTATCCATTCACTAGAGAGCGATGACATCACTGAGAATGCAGCCTATCCATTCACTAGAGAGCGGTGACATCACTTAGAATGCAGCCTATCCATTCACTAGAGAGCGGTGACATCACTTAGAATGCAGCCTATCCATTCACTAGAGACCGGTGACATCACTGAAAATGCAGCCTATCCATTCACTAAAGAGCGGTGACATCACTGAGAATGCAGCCTATCCATTCACTAGAGAGCGGTGACATCACTTAGAATGCAGCCTATCCATTCACTAGAGACCGGTGACATCACTGAAAATGCAGCCTATCCATTCACTAGAGAGCGGTGACATCACTGAGAATGCAGCCTATCCATTCACTAGAGACCGGTGACATCACTGAGAATGCAGCCTATCCATTCACTAGAGACTGGTGACATCACTGAGAATGCAGCCTATCCATTCACTAGAGACCGATGACATCACTGAGAATGCAGCCTATCCATTCAACAGAGACCGGTGACATCACTGAGAATGCAGCCTATCCATTCACTAGAGACCGGTGACATCACTGAGAATGCAGCCTATCCATTCACTAGAGACCGGTGAAATCACTGAGAATGCAGCCTATCCATTCAACAGAGACCGGTGACATCACTGAGAATGCAGCCTATCCATTCACTAGAGACTGGTGACATCACTGAGAATGCAGCTTATCCATTCACTAGAGACCGATGACATCACTGAGAATGCAGCTTATCCATTCACTAGAGACCGATGACATCACTGAGAATGCAGCCTATCCATTCACTAGAAACCGGTGACATCACTGAGAATGCAGCCTATCCATTCCCTAGAGACCGGTGACATCACTGAGAATGCAGCCTATCCATTCAACAGAGACCGGTGACATCACTGAGAATGCAGCCTATCCATTCACTAGAAACCGGTGACATCACTGAGAATGCAGCCTATCCATTCCCTAGAGACCGGTGACATCACTGAGAATGCAGCCTATCCATTCCCTAGAGACCGGTGACATCACTGAGAATGCAGCCTATCCTTTCATTAGAGAGCAGTGACATCACTGAGAATGCAGCCTATCCATTCACTAGAGACCGATGACATCACTGAGAATGCAGCCTATCCATTCATTAGAGAGCGGTGACATCACTGAGAATGCAGCCTATCCATTCATTAGAGAGCGGTGACATCACTGAGAATGCAGCCTATGAGCAGTAACATCACTGAGAATGCAGCCTATCCATTCACTAGAGAGCGGTGACATCACTGAGAATGCAGCCTATCCATTCATTAGAGACCGGTGACATCACTGAGAATGCAGCCAATCCATTCAACAGAGACCGGTGACATCAGTGAGAATGCAGCCAATCCATTCACTAGAGACTGATGACATCACTGAGAATGCAGCCTATCCATTCACTAGAGACCGGTGACATCACTGAGAATGCAGCCAATCCATTCACTAGAGACCGGTGACATCACTGAGAATGCAGCCTATCCATTCACTAGAGACTGGTGACATCACTGAGAATGCAGCCTATCCATTCACTAGAGACCGGTGACATCACTGAGAATGCAGCCTATCCATTCACTAGAGACCGGTGACATCACTGAGAATGCAGCCTATCCATTCACTAGACTTTATTGGTATATATTGAAGGTTATATCCATTCTGTATTAGAGGATTCTGATTTTAAGGAGGGGCAGGGAGAAATAAATCGATATGATGTCGCCCTCACACTGGTTTGATTAGATAGAGCAACGGATCTCTGATCTCACGATTGTTATCTCTGCTCTGAGTCACATAAAGCTTCAGACTCCCTCTCGAGACCCATCTAGACTAGAATTTGGAGCAAATTGTATTTATTTGGTTTTCTAAACAATAATAAATGTTTTTTTATTTAAATAAACATTTAATATATGACGAGGGATCCCCAGAGCACCATGGATTATCTTAAGACAAAGTTGAGCAGAAATTTCCAGCCTCCTGGCTTGCTTTGTCTGATTGAAACCTGGAATGGGACATAGGGGCTGCAGGAAGGCTTTACGTTGTGTGACAGAATGACAGGGTCTCTTTAATTCTACTGTTTTGAATGCCTAAAGTGTCTCCCTCCAATGCCAAGGCTACAGGGCTTCTGTTGATTGCTGCACAATCTTTAATTTGGAAGAATTAATAATCATAAATAAAACCCAGACGTGGAAGCACCCCGGCGGGGAAAATTGGTTAGTCCCAAAACTACACTATATTACCAAAAGTATTGGGACACCTGACTTTACACGCGCATGAACTTTAATGGCATCCCAGTTGTAGCGCTTACCCCAATCCTCCGAGAGCCTAATGGTGACTCCCAGAGACAGGGAGGGCTGACAGCTTTTCTCAGACCTGAATACATGGCTATAATGGGAAGTTTAGAACAGAAATTGGGCGCCAGTCACTTTAGATATTTTAATGAAGAACTTGAATGAAGTATTAGGAGAGGGGATTGGGGAGGTTTCAGATACCATTTGCAGATCACTTGCAGACTCCTTGAATACAGAGGCAAAACAGCTTTCTCTTTTAGCAGACCTTGAACTCCCGGATGGGCCTCTCTCACAGACTTAGCAGAGAGCTAGTTACCACGGTTTAGATTGTAGAATAGGATTCAGCTTCACAGTGTCAGAACCTTTAAGCCATCCAGCAACACTGTAAGCACAGTTTAGATGTAGGTGCGTCCTCCAAACGAGTCACCAGGCCCTCCTGGGAGACCAGCCTTCATCCTGGCTCTCTCCAGCAAGGGTCCTCCCCTGGATCTTCTCGACTTGGCTTCTTCCACACAGGCAAGACAGCCTAAGGACCACCTCAGGATTAGTAGGCCCCAGACAGGCTTCTGGGCCTACTTGCAGAGCTCGCAGCAGCACACCCTCAGGCCAGGAGGGCCCGGGGTAAGAGAGAGCGAGCACATGGCCCAGCCCAAATAAATGACCCCTTCCCAGAATGCACAGGGGCTAGGAAACTCTACTGGGCTGTTCTGGAAGAAGAAGAATTATTCATAGCTCAACCTGGTTGTACTTCTCATACTGGCCTGTGGCAACAGTGAGAAATGCACGACTCAATTGAGATTAGAGCAAGACCAGATAAAGTATACAACCAGTCTGAGGTGTCTACAGCTCAGCCAAAAATGAAATGTACATTATAGCCCCAGTTTTAGGAACAGGGGGCTACACATTCTAAGTCCGTAGGGTTCAATATTGAGTTGGCCCACCCTTTGCAGCTATAACAGCTTCACCTCTTCTGGGAAGGCTGTCCACAAGGTTTAGGAGTGTCTATGGGAATGTTGGACCGTTCTTCCAGAAGCGCATTTGTGAGGTCAGGCACTGATGTTGGACGAGAAGGCCTGGCTCACAGTCTCCACTCTATTTCATCCCAAAGGTGTTCTATCGGGTTGAGGTCAGGCCAGTCAAGTTCCTCCACTCCAAATTCACTCATCCATGTCTTTATGGACCTTGCTTTGTGCACTGGGCCAAACCATTTGGTGGAGGGGGGGTTATGGTGTGGGGTTGTTTTTCAGGGGTTCGCCTTGGCCCCTTAGTTCCAGTGAAGGGAAGTCTTAAGGCGTCAGCATTCAAAGACATTTTGGACAATTTCATGCTCCTAACTTTGTGGGAAGAGTTTGGGGATGGTCCCTTCCTGTTCCAACATGACTGCCCACCACTGCACAAAGCAAGGTCCATAAAGACATGGATGAGCAAGTTTGGGGTGGAAGAACTTGACTGGCCTGCACAGAGTCCTGACCTCAACGAGGGAGAACACCTTTGGGATGAATTAGAGCGGATACTGCGAGCCAGGCCTTCTTGTCCAACATCAGTGCCTGATCTCACAAATGAGCTTCTGGAAAAATGGTCAAACATTCCCATAGACAGCCTTCCCAGAAGAGTTGAAGCTGCAAAGGGAGGGCCAACTCAATATTGAACCCTATGGACTAAGACTGGGATGCCATTAAAGTTCATGGGTGTGTAAAGGCAGACGTCCCAAAACTTTTGGTAATATAGTTTATATTACCGGGGGGGGGGACTCAGAAAAACAAAAACTGTGTTAATGCCACCGACAGACTGCGTTGTTTCTGTCAAGTATTTTATACTTATAAAGTATATACTTATAAAGTATAAAATTTTATACCATTATAAAGTAGAGCCCAGAACTCCCCCATGAGGATGTGGACCGTACCATTATAAAGTAGACTCCAGAACTCCCCCATGAGGATGTGGACCGTACCATTATAAAGTAAAGCCCAGAACTCCCCCATGAGGATGTGGACCGTACCATTATAAAGTAAAGCCCAGAACTCACCCATGAGGATGTGGACCGTACCATTATAAAGTAGAGTCCAGAACTCCCCCATGATGATGTGGACCGTACCATTATAAAGTAAAGCCCAGAACTCCCCCATGAGGATGTGGACCGTACCATTATAAAGTAAAGCCCAGAACTCCCCCATGAGGATGTGGACCGCACCATTATAAAGTAAAGCCCAGAACTCCCCCATGAGGATGTGGACCGTACCATTATAAAGTAAAGCCCAGAACTCACCCATGAGGATGTGGACCGTACCATTATAAAGTAGAGTCCAGAACTCCCCCATGATGATGTGGACCGTACCATTATAAAGTAAAGCCCAGAACTCCCCCATGAGGATGTGGACCGTACCATTATAAAGTAAAGCCCAGAACTCCCCCATGAGGATGTGGACCGCACCATTATAAAGTAAAGCCCAGAACTCCCCCATGAGGATGTGGACCGTACCATTATAAAGTAAAGCCCAGAACTCACCCATGAGGATGTGGACCGTACCATTATAAAGTAGAGTCCAGAACTCCCCCATGATGATGTGGACCGTACCATTATAAAGTAAAGCCCAGAACTCCCCCATGAGGATGTGGACCGTACCATTATAAAGTAAAGCCCAGAACTCCCCCATGAGGATGTGGACCGCACCATTATAAAGTAAAGTCCACAACTCCCCCATGATGGGCATTAGTGAGGGGAGGAGATGGACATGCAGTCCACATGGTAGTGTGCACAGTAGGAGACCATTGCCAAAGCATTATAATACACTGTGAAGCTCTGCAAAAGAGATCAGGCAGAGGTCAGGCTCCATTTCTAAGAACTGGAGAGAAAAGCCAACCTGCTACCAACACCGAGCAATCAAGTTTCCATTTTAATTTTCTGTCAAAATGATACAATTACCAGGAACGTCTGTTCTGTGCTCCTCTCTGATTTCGTTCCACATTCCTCCTGCCATCTCCCTGTTCATCCTCACAGCTACAGAACACTGACAGCTCTCAGGATGAACAATGATCATTGATATGAGGACTTCCCAGATCTGCTCCCTCTAATAACAAACTGGATGTAGATCCCCACCTACTGGTCACATGAGATACTGCGCTTCAGAGTTTTCTCTCAACTCTATTTTTCTCACTGGTAGACCTGAATGTTACACCCCTTCCTGTCCAGTACAGAAGAGCTCAGGCATGATGAGACACAAGTCCGCACCCAGCCCTGCACACCCGCTGTGCCCATTATGAGGGGTTCCCACTATCCCTGTGCTGAGTTCCTGGGTCTGTACACCCGCTGTGCCCATTATGAGGGGTTCCCACCATCTCTGTGCTGAGTGCCTGGGTCTGTACACCTACTGTGCCCATTATGAGGGGTTCCCTCTATCCCTGCGCTGAGATGCCAGGTCTGTACACCTGCTGTGCCCATTATGAGGGGTTCCCACCATCCCTGTGCTGAGTGCCTGGCTCTGTACACCTGCTGTGCCCATTATGAGGGGTTCCCACCATCTCTGTGCTGAGTGCCTGGCTCTGTACACCTGCTGTGCCCATTATGAGGGGTTCCCACCATAATGGGCACA
>BLSH010118514.1:773303-787812 GCA_018402905.1 Glandirana rugosa
AATGAAGGGATGTATTTGAAATTACATCGACGACCCTCTCCTCACTTCCCCGTAAGATATCGGCGTCCGTCAGTGGTTGGTCACCAGACACCTCGTGACCACCAGATGTTTTTTTACAACCACTAGGGGTACCCAAGATGGCGTTTAGTTGTAACACCGCCTAAGTAGGGTGGGTTACGACAAACGTCACAACAAGAAACCCCCCTCCTTCTTTGCCTCCTTCTCTCTGCACTACTCCTGGCACCTACCTCTGAGTTCACAGGAGACAGAAGTACAAAGGAGACATTGGGTATTAATGCATGCTGACAATATTGTCTGCCAGCGTGCACTGAGAACAACACTGCAAACAGCATTGGGTGGGATGAATCCGCCACAATGTTGATTTGCGGTAGAACCCATGGGGATCACCAACATTTTTTTGTAGACCACCAGTGCTCCACAGACCACTGGTTGGTGACTGCCTGCGGCTATAGAATGCCCCTTCACTCCTCTCCCAGCAGCTACATTAAAGTTTATGTAGGGAAGTAAGGGGTGGGGCAGAGGAGCTGGGCCATCACAGACCGTACTTACATACTCCTGATTTGCTACAAGGGAGGGGGCTGTGCTGGGGAATTTGGTCTTTCTTAACAGGGGTGACATCAAACAACTTTATTTTTACAGTAGTAGGGACAGACGCCCCTCTGTGTCTGAAACAACAGCCAATCAAAAAATTAGCAGCCACTGGTTTACAAGAAAACCGCCCATGAGGAGCTGTTGTCAGAGTGGGACGGCTTTAAGATTGCTATCTGGTAATGGAGAGACAGGGATGCAAAGGTTGGGAAATTTTGTAGACGTGTCCCCATTACAGTCGTGGTAGAGGGGTATAGAGACACCACCCATGAGGTGCAGAGCAAATGTGAGCCAGTCTCAGAGGTGCGACCCCTGAATGGCACCTTTAATAGGTTCAACCAGGGGCGTAACGATAGGGGTTGCAGGGGTTGCAATGGCAACCGGGCCCCATGGTCCAGGGGGCCTCCCTTGTACACCTGAATAGGAGGGATGGCGGGGGTGGCATTTAGAGGACCCAATCGCCTCCATTTTCCTCTATCCAGTTTACTTGTCTTCTGCTGTTCCCAGGGCCCCTGTGTGCTTCCCTGGTCACCCTGGGGGCCTGCTGCAGAACTTGTGAAAGGGCCCCATTGCAGTACCGTAATAAAGGGACCCACAATAGGCGTAAAGGGCCCCAGGATCAGTGGGAAGAGGGAAGGGCCCTGGCCAGGGGTCAGGGGGCCCTTCATAATTTCTTGCACCGGGGCCCTGAAGGTTCTAGTTACGCCTCTGGGTTCAACCTACTACCGCCCACATTAAGTTAAATCACTTACCTGCTAGGCAGAGGTGGCATGGGTTTTGAAGGTCGCACTGGAATTGGCGGAGGGGTCCTACTCTTGCACTCCGGCACCTTGTGGCGTTTCAGTGGCAAAGGTGGGGCCACTATTTTCGGAGGCTCTTCCTCATCTTCATGGTTGTCCATAAACCCAAAAGCATCCGGAGTGAATGGAGAAGGGCAAAAGCTGCCTATGATGGGGCTAGAGAGATCCTGCTCAGCAGGCTGAGGTTCCAGCAAGCTGACTGGAGAGACAGATTTGGGTGGAGTGGTGGAGAATTTTAGCGGTGGAACGCGCGTGACCCGTGGCGGAATGGGAGGTGGCGAGCGGACGGTCCTGGCGCTCTCTTGCGGTTCTGGAGGAGCAGCTGGCTCTACGTCAAGTCCCGGGCACTGAAGCTGGGTGGACTTTGTGACGAAGACGTTCCTCTTCTTAGGGACCGGCTTACTACCATCATTTTCCAACAGTGGTTCCTGAGGAACGGACTTGTGGATCGACGCCAATATGCGCTTGCGGTGTCCCGGAAGTTGGATTCCGATGTGCAGCAGAAAGTCATCGGTCAGGTGGCGCAGGTCCGAGACCAGGTGGAGGTCATGTTTCTCAAAGAGGTCTCTGTAAAGATCCAATTTGATGGTCTGGAGCCATTCGGACACAAGGAGATTGGACCCGTCAGACATCGTGGACAACCTTCACTTCATCACTGCTCCTTCTCCACACCTGGAAGAAAAGGCAGAATTAGAGGGAGGTTGCAGCCACAAGGATATTAAGATATAAGCAATGTTATGCAATTCAAGGCTCGTGTATATAAATGGAAATGGATAAAATGTAAAAAAAAAAAAAATTGAATGTAATGACTAAATTTATTTAGTTAGATGTGATTTAAATCAGTATTTTATTTCATGGTCATCCTCCTAAAAAGTTAAAAGGGAAGGGGTGGAGTGGAGATACTTGAAACATTTAAAGAACTGATGGAAGCAGTGCTTAGAATTAAACTGCGTGCTTAGCAAACTCCCAATCCAAGAAATGACAACAGTCCTCTATGCCAGTGTTTCCCAACCCAGTCCTCAAGTCACACCAACAGGTCATGTCTTCAGGATTTCCATTATTTTGCACAGGTGATTTGATCAGTTTCACTGCCTTAGTAATTACCACAGCTGTTTCATCTGAGGGAAATCCTGAAAACATGACCTGTTGGTGCGCCTTGAGGACTGGGTTGGGAAACACTGTTCTATGCGTGCAAAATGTTTTGGGGGTCCACATTGCGCTAAGGTCTCGTTTACACTTGCATCAAATGTGGCATTGGACGCGCTTTTTTAACCACTTCAGCCCCGGAAGGATTTCCCACTTTAGGACCAGAGCCCTTTTTGCGATTCGGCACTGCGTCGGCTTTAACTGACAACTGCGCGGTCGTGCGACGTTGTACCCAAACGAAATTTGCGTCCTTTTTTTCCCACAAATAGAGCTTTCTTTTGGTGGTGTTTGATCCCCTCTGCATCATTTCTGATCGCCGCTATAAACAAAGGAAGAGCGACAATTTTGCAAAAAAAAAAAACAAATTTCTTACTTTTTTCTAAACTACAAATCCCAAAAAAATATATAAAAAAAAATGTTTTTCCATCGGTTTTGGCCGATTTATATTCTTCCTCATATTTTTGGTAAAAAAAAAAGCAATCAGCGTTTATTGCTTGGTTTGCGCAAAAGTTGCCGCGTTTATGGATGATGAGAATTAATTTCTGGGGTTTTTATTTTTTACTAGTAATGGCGGCGATCTGCGATTTTTAGCGGTACTGCGATATTTCAGCGGACATGTCGGACCATTTTGACACTTTTTTGGGACCATTGGCATTTATACAGCGATTAGTGCTATAAAAATGCACTGATTACTGTGTAAATGCCATTGGCAGTGAAGGGGTTAACCTGCAGGGAGCGCTCTAAGGGTTAACTGTGTTCCCTGGTGTATTGGCGCTGGGCTGGCAGGGGGAGCCTGTTCCCCCTCTAATAGAACGGAGATCCATGTTTACTTACACGGACCCCCCTTCTTTCACTGTGGGTAGCTGGTGGCGATCGAGTCCGCCCTACCCACTCCCTGGCCCCCCCAAACACAGTGAGCGCGCGAGCGTACCTCCGGCAGAGCGTGCGCGCTCACAGTGAGAGATATCGCAGCCGGTTGCGATATCGAGCCACTCTGTCGCCGTCAGACTGCGGTCGGCAAGTGGTTAAAGCACTCTGAATGCCAGTCAAAGCTCCTGTCACTAAATAAAATTGTTACCTTATAGTCCTGTTTACACGTTGCATTTGCTTTGCTTCATTTCAAAAATGATCCGCCATGTCGCTTTCTTGGTGCTTCAAAGCGTCTCCAAAGCCTCCATAGAAGTTTATGACAACGCTTTCTTATAGCACCTAAAGCTTTTGAGGGGGTTTTATTCAGCTTTAGCTTTACTTTGTTTTGGAGGTATTGCAGGTGTGAGATATCCCAGGATGCACTGGGAAACCAACAAGTGAAACAGAAAGACGTCATCAGCAGTCACTTCCGGTTCATGTGTAAATATTCTGGGAGTATCTGGTACAGACGTCACATCTGGTGTGCAGCATGAAGCAGCAGGAAGGTGAGCGGGGTCCAGACTGGAGTGAGGCAACTAGCAGACGGCACACGTGGTGTGCAACATGGGAAGGCCATAACGGAAGGTGAATGGGACTGGAGAGTGAGGACTGAGCGGCAGAGGATCAGCAGAGCTGGGGGACCAGAGCACAACTCGTCACACGTGGCGAGTTGTGTGGAAGCAATATAGGGGGAGGTGAGCGAGGACCAGAGAAAGTGAAGGATCAGCAAACCAGAGGATCAGCAGAGCTGGGGGTTACTACTGAGTGGGGGATGAGCAGAGCTGGGAATACTACTGAGTGGGGCATTAGCAGAGTTGGGGGTACTACTGAGCAGGGGATCAGCAAAGCTGGGGATACTACTGAGTGGGGCATCAGCAGAGCTGGGGGTACTACTGAGCAGGGGATCTGCTGAATGAGGGTACTAATAAGCTGGGGATCTGTTGAGTGGGGGTACTAATGAGCTGGGGATCTGCTGAGTAGGGGTACTACTGAGCCAGGGTTCTACTGGGTCCCCTTAAAACAAATAGAGAATCAACACACAGGGCATTTGCCAAGCTTCATTAAAGCTTCAACGAAGCATCAAAAACACATCCAAAAATAACTTTAAAAAGGCACTTTAATGTGTGTCAAAGTCAAAGCAAGTGTAAATGAGCCCTAACAGCCAATGAGATGAAGGAAAAAATAATCAAGTACAGATCGGAGCCATACAAAAAACAGATGCCAGTGGGCATCTCTTGGTTTCCTACAGCTAACAGAAAGTGATTACAATATATCATGCACACACATATATGGAACGGGCATATCAATTTGAGTTTTGGCCCAAGCCGAAGATCCTCAAAGGGTGCAGTCTCACACCCTTCTGCTGCGTTGGCCACCATTTTGGGCAACCCCAGGAAAAACCCTACCTATCCAAGTACCTACCTCCCATTCCACAATCCATCTTCTCTTCCCACCAGAACCAATATTAGCAAACTCCGACCTCCCCATTAATGGAGTTTGGGAGTTGGAAATACATATATAAGAAACAACACTCACCCAAGTCGGCCAATCACTAAACCGAGCCCAACATTGTTGAACTTTTTTCTACCAAGTTGAATTATGTTTGTAGAAGAAGTAGGGACCCTTAACCGGGTGTCCTGCCCAGATGGTTGCTGGGCAGCATTTCCTGCCAATCTTCCTCGTTTACTTGGGGGTATTTTAGGACACGTGTATGGAGCCAGGTTGGGTTCAGTTGAGTTGACCAGTGAAGGAAGTTGAGGAGGAACCCCAATTACATAGGGGAACGTTGGAACTTCTCCCTGGTGGAGATGGAAGGGAAGAAGAACATTCACCCCTTCTTGGAAGAACATTATTTGATGCTTATTTGAATGGCGTAAACATTAGATCTCCCCACTTGCAGTCGTTCTACGTTGTATATGACGGTGTAGAAACAGCTACCTTTGTCTGATGTTGGATTTTGTAACTTTGATTATACAGGTAAACAATTCACCTTCCTATGAAAAGCAATGGCAGTCCCGTCTGGACATTCAATCATTTGGGAAATCATATTGATGGAAGAACTTGTGTATGGAGAAAACAGGGCAGTCACCACTAAAGAGTTGTTGGGTTCTGTAGTGGGGCTGGTTAATCTGGGTGTCATTGCGGTGCCAGAAGACGATATGAATGTGCGCAATACGCAAAATAAGAATCATTTCCAGCTGATTATTTGTCCATGCATGCTAATTTACACGGACATGCACACATAGGCATGCACACTTGATTTCAATCTAAGCACCAGACAGGCTATTTAAGGAATAGACCTGGGTCAAGAAGGTTCTGGATGGTCTTTGACTGCTATCCTACAACATGAACCCTGAACCTCTTCCTTAGATTTGCTTTGCCATTGCTGACTCAGTCTGCCCTTGGACTTCTCTCTGCTCATTCCTGATTAGACCTCAGCTAGGTCCTGTCTACAGCTTACCTTTGCTGACCTTATGGTGTGAACTCAACTTGCCTCCTGACCACGAGTCTGCCGACTTCCCAGTTTTACCTTGCCTGCCTCCTGACCATGAATCTGCTGATGTCCCGGTTTTAACTTGCCTGCCTCCTGACCATGATTCTGCTGACGTCCCAGTTTTACCTTGCCTGCCTCCTGACCATGAATCTGCTGACGTCCCGGTTTTACCTTGCCTGCCTCCTGACCATGAATCTGCTGACGTCCCGGTTTTACCTTGCCTGCCTCCTGACCATGATTCTGCTGACGTCCCAGTTTTACCTTGCCTGCCTCCTGACCACGAATCTGCTGACGTCCCGGTTTTACCTTGCCTGCCTCCTGACCACAATTGTGCAGACTTCCCAGTTTTACTTTGCCTGCCTCCTGACCATGAATCTGCTGATGTCCCGGTTTTACCTTGCCTGCCTCCTGACCATGAATCTGCTGACTTCCCAGTTTTACTTTGCCTGCCTCCTGACCATGAATCTGCTGACGTCCCGGTTTTACCTTGCCTGCCTCCTGACCACAATTGTGCAGACTTCCCAGTTTTACCTTGTCTGCCTCCTGACTATGATTCTGCTGACGTCCCGGTTTTACCTTGCCTGCCTCCTGACCATGATTCTGCTGACGTCCCGGTTTTACCTTGCCTGCCTCCTGACCATGAATCTGCTGATGTCCCGGTTTTACCTTGCCTGCCTCCTGATCATGATTCTGCTGACTACCTTTTGCGACTATGGTCTACCTCCACACCTCGATTCTTCTGACTTCCCAGTTTTACCTTACCTGTCTCCTGACCATGATTCTGCCAACTTTCCAGTTTTACCTTGGCTGCCTCCTGAACATGATTCTGCTAACTACCTGGTGTGACCTTGCATTCCATCTGACCACGATTCTTCAGACTTCCTGGTTTTACCTTGCCTGCCTCCTGACCACGATTCTGCTGACTTCCAGTGTTAGCTTGGCCAGCCTCCTAAGATTGTGCCTCCTGCCCTGCCTACTATCCACCTTCCCAGTTGCTGACCCCCTCCTGTTTTGGACCACACGTCCGGAATGTCGTGGCTTCCAATGTTCCTGCCAATTGCTGTTCCAGTCAGCTCCTTGGTGGCACCCTCACCCAGTTCCTCTGACCTGCTCTGTTGTCTGCATGAGCACTAAGTCATAAGCACCTGTGACCTGTAGACTAAATTCACCAGGTATGGGATTCTGGCTTTGCCAGGCTGTTTCCTGCTGGGTGCTGCAGAAGGGGCGATGGTGTGGGTGATGTTCTTCACACCCACTGATGCCGCCCCCGTGTGATTTGGGACACTGGGCCCTGTGTTGGGTTTGTGTTTTTATTTCCTTTGGAAGCCTTATATAGGAGGCATTAACTCCTGAAATTAAGCTGCTATATGTTCTCTATTAGATGAAGTTTGCACCATTTGAAGAAAGTAGACAGAAATATCTATAAATAACACTCAGACCTTGGAAGGAATTATCATTGGACCTTACGTTATTCACAGGTTAAACATTGACTGTCTTGGAAAGTACAGGGCATGCAAGATCTTTAATCTGAGTGCATGTTGAGAAATAACTGATGATAAAAGTTCAAGAGATCATTACTATATATATTTTTTGGTGTTGCAAAATAATACCACATTGTGCTGGGTTGCTCGTAAATAAGAAAAACTCAGAATGAACAAGCTGCATGCATTACGGCCACTCAATACTACCCTATACTCCCTAACGACTTCTAGAGGCAGGTTACACAAAAATCATACCAGCATTTTTCTTTTTTTTTTTTAGGTAGGTGAACCTCATATAATACAATGCAGGCTTCTACTCACCCAGCAGAGGGAGATGTAGTAGTCCCCATTACAAATCATCCCCACAATCGTTTCTCAGGTATGCTAAAGGAAGTCCATCATTTACAGAACTCAATGAGTCATCACAGCCGTGACTTCACCCTTATCAGGCAGCTCAGAGGAAGTTTCCAATCAGGCAATGGGAGCTGCAAAGCAATCTTCATATGCTGGGCTGTCTCTTTAGCTAAACCATAGTGCTCAGGGAACCCTTTGTCATGCATTAAATGATCCTTTATAAAAAATTAAAATGGTATATACTTAAAGGGGAACTTCTGGTTCTCATTGGTGGTTATGTGGCTGCCCACGTGTACAATGCAGGACAAGTGGCCTGCATTTGATGGAGAAGACCAGATTGCCGGCTGCCACCAAACTAGGTATAGAGTAAGTGCAGAATTTGTAGGGATCCCCCACACCAGGAAGGTTGTGTTGAAAGACTGTGAACTCCACATTTCCTTAAGACACCTCAAGTCATCATTGGCCACAAACCATATATGATTTATTAGGTGCTCTCATATTAATGAAGCAGAGTTCTTCCTTGTAAGGGTAGTGATGTCACACAGGGGGCAAGGGTAATAATGGTGACGGTAAGTTCACTTGTTAAGGGAAACTCCGGCAAAATAGGAAGAGAGGGGAAATCTCCTCTATGGCAATCTAGATGGCATTTAAAAGCTAACCCTTCCCTGCCCCAGTCCAAAATTATAACAGAAAGCACTGCTGTTCCATACCTGGTACTTGACCGGTTTTTGACCAGAGATGCCCGCTTTTCACTTTCCAGATCTCTGGGTACTCAGCTCAGTTCCTGCTGACAGAATTGAAGTCATGCTTATCAGACAGAGCAGAGGCCAGGATAGCTGCTGAAGGGAGGAATTCACTCTCTCTCCCCTTCTTAGTACTGGTGGGCAGATTGGGGCAGAGTAAGGGCAGATTGTCCTTCTAAATGTATCCCTTATTATGTGACAATCACATGGCTGACATAAGGGGAACCAGCCAGAACTTTTTTCGGGGGGGTCATCATTTTTAAGGTCACCCATGCTCTGCCCCTTTTCGACAATGTAATTATCACATTATCACGGACGCAGTACAGGAGACGGTCAGAGACTGCAGACCTAGTACAGGAGATGGTCAGAGACTGCAGACATAGTACAGGAGATGGTCAGAGACTGCAGACATAGTACAGGAGATGGTCAGAGACTGCAGACATAGTACAGGAGATGGTCAGAGACTGCAGACCTAGTACAGGAGACAGTCAGTGACTGCAGACATAGTACAGGAGACGATCATAGACTGCGGACATGGTAGAGGAGATGGTCAGAGACTGCAGACCTAGTACAGGAGATTGTCAGAGACTGCAGACCTAGTACAGGAGACAATCAGAGACTGCAGACCTAGTACAGGAGACGGTCAGAGACTGCAGACATGGTACAGGAGAGGGTCAGAGACTGCAGACGTAGTACAGGAGATGATCAGAGACTGCGGACATAGTACAGGAGACGGCCAGAGACTGTAGACATGTTACAAGAGACGATCAGAGACTGCATACATAGCCCAAGAGACTGTGAGAAACTGCATACATGGCTCAAGAGGAAAAGGACCAAGTGGGGAACCCCCGATCCGATCCCTGATTCCAGGGAGGGCAACTGCCCCCCCTTGCCCCTACCTGTGGACGCCCATGGAACCAGCCTTCATTTACAGAGGGGCACACAATGAGAAAGGGGGACAACTCAGTCCTAGACCTCCTTCTCAGAACCACAAAGGAGCGCCTGCCAGCTCCCTTGCATAGAGACCTTTAGTTTCCTTCCTTCAGAGACCCCTTAGCTTCAACCACTCTACAGAGCTCACCCCTCCAACGCTCCCAGCCCCTGTCCCTCATCCCATTGGCATTGGCTCCAAGGTAGTCTTCCTCCAACTAACACCACCAATGCTGCAGCATTTATTCTTCCCGCCAACACCAACGTGTCAAAATTATTTCCTTCCAGTGACACCACTAATGCACGGGCATTTTCTCCTTTGCCATTGTTAGTCCCACACTTCTTTTACCAGGTATGTCAATCTAGTGCAGGGTTTCTCAACCAGGGTTCCATGGAACAATAGAGTTACTCCAGAGGTTGCTAGGATTTCCTTGAGCAATGAACAATTTCTACCTCTCAGATAAATTCCCACTGACACCATTGATCTTTTTAGCTATCTGTAAGGGGTAATTATTCCCAATGACCACAAGTGTAAGGAGCATTCTTCCCATTGACCATCACATTCATGTATCATGAGTTGTAGATATAGTCATTTTTAGCAGGGATGTCCTGTGTTGTAGAAATTTAGGATATGTTTATTATGTATTGTCACAGTGTCTCCCAGTGTCGGTTTACCGATATTCGCTGTGTACCGATATTGCGGACAGGCCATTTACAATGGAAACCTTCCATTATTTGGTAACCACACGCTACCCGCCCGATCATCCCGGCCAGCAGGCGCCCTGAGCGGTTAACGCTGGAGCAAACGCCGGTCCGGATCTTTGAGGTGCAATGCACATTCTGTGGCGCGGGTGTATTACCGTCAATCGGGGGGCCCCTGTATTATGTACAGATTGATCTGCTTGGCGGCGATTTACTTGCGGTATGGAATCAGTATTGCCTTTTATGTAAGGATAATGATCTGTAAAGCTTTCTGTCGCATCTGATCAATGTGATAGAAATCTACAGCTATATTCCTTTGTGCATAATTTACCCTTTAATGGAACAGTAGTATAATCGCTATGAGATATAGTTCATAGATCTGTATTTGATAGAGATTCGTTGTAATGGCAGTTGGGGGTTTGCATGCATGGCGTTTTGCTTGGAGGGCCTCTGTCAGATAACGCATTGGTTTCAATGGAAGCCATGTTTCCACATGGCTTCCATTGTTATCTGGAGTGTTCATCTCCACCCACCCAACAGCTGTTGCTCATACAGGCTGGCCAATCCACATGCATGCACGCCTCTTTTATTGTATCGTTTGAATATAAACAACTGTGTCATTGGTTGGTGGTTTGTATTGAGCTCATGTCATGTGACTGTGCCTCGGAGGCTGATTGGCTGATTGTGAAGCCACTAAGTCCTTTTGTTATCCATGTCTGAATGATATAAATTAAAACACCAAGCATTGAAAGGCAGGACTGTTTTTCGAGCTTGCAATGTGAGAACAGCTATGGTGTCTGTCTTACTTTTGCTTTAACACGAGTGCGATCCAATGCATTATGCAAAAGAGCTGAAAAGTGCGCTTATTAGCGCAGGCAAAATATAATGCACACAAGGTATTATAATTGCCCTTACACCTGAGACCAGAAAGTTATTTCAATGGTTCCTCTGTGTTGAAAAGGTTGAGAAAGACTGATCTAGTGTTTTCATATTCAAATATTTTATTGAGCAACACAAAAGCCATCACATGCAAAGTACCATCTATTGTTAGTAAGGATTGGCTCCACGTAGGGAGGAAAAACAGGAATAAACATTGTGAACAGGTAAGATCAAGATTAACCCCAACACAGGGGGCCAAGCCACAGATGGGTAGTGGAAATCTGACAGATGATGGCACCCAGCAACATACTGTACAATGTAAAGATAAAGGAAGCTAGAAAGCCGACAATTGGATGGTCCACCCCAGCCATGGCCCATGGAGTAATGGGGACCAGGCAACGTCGGCGAGTGTTTTATGGAGCGCATGAGGCCCTCCCACTCCTCCTCTGAGGACTTCAATGATTAAAGGATAATAACAAAAAGAAAAGGAATGCACCCCAGCTCCTCTTCAGCCACACTTCCTTACACAATTTTGCATCCAAATTCTATAGAAATTATTTTATGGCCGCTTCCTCTGGGAATAAATATTATAAACTGCAATTTTACTATGCGAATACTCTTCTTTTTTTTAAGCTTATGTAGGTACGACCCTCAGTGGATATAATATGACCCCTTGAAGATTTAGTTCTCTCAATACAGCCCACTGTTTCATCTGAGCTTGGCATGCCTGGGCAGGGAGGGTTTGCCATTAGGACTTGAAGTCTACGCCACATGAGAAGGGCACATTGGGCACTTGAGTCCCACTAATGCTTCTTATGGTTGGTAGAATGGAGGGCCAAAATTGCCTGACATTGGGGTAAGCCAAGAAGGGTGTATGAGTGTTCCTATCTCCAGTAAGTAGATTTAGTCTTCTGAAAAGTTGTGCTTGGAGGAAACGTTTTAGAAATTTTTGAGCCTTCGAAAATTTAAAATTTCCAAACCGGAGCTCCCACTGATGTCAGTCAGAATTCTGAACCAGGGTCAGAGCATCTCTGAGGGCCTCAAGGGTTTAAAGACAAAAAAGATGGAATTGACCCCTTAGCTCTTCTTCAGTTGATGAGTCACACTTCCTTGCTTTTTTATTTTAATTATTTTATGGCCCATTCTGGGAAAAAAAGATTTTAGGCCTCATACACACGGACGTTTTTTGACGCCGGCGTTTTTTGCAGCTAGTCAATGGCCCCATAAAAACGTTGGCGTTTTTTGAGCTGTAGGTGGCGTCGGCGTTAGTGAGCAGAAAGTAGAACCCATGGCCACTGCGTTCTGAGGCTGTAACGTTTTGACGTTTTTTGACGCCGACGCCACAAAACGCCAACAAACGCCACCTAATATTGTACCGGCGTTTTCCGGCGTTTTTTGACGCCGACGTTTTTAGGTTGAAAAATAGCAGAAAGATGATTTTTTTTTAAAAAACGCCTATTGACGCCGACGCTCACTAACGCTCAAAAACGCAGATGCATAACGCCGAAAAACGTCAACTTTTTTTCCTTGACGTCGGGCCCGACGTTTTGTTTATTTTTTTAGATACGCCCGTGTGTATGAGGCCTTAAAGTGCAATTACCATGCTAAGTTCTGAAGTACCATACTCTTTTTTTTTAACCGGTTCCCGACCGGCTCGCATATATTTACTGCTGCAGAGTGGCGCTGTTTCGCAAATCGGCGTCTATAAACGGTGGCTCGCGCTTGCGCGGCTAGTGGGCGGGAGCGCGCCACCAGTGCCCGCTGCTTGGGCGGACCCCATCTCCGCCAGTGAGCCGCGATTCCTGGCCACAGCTGAAAACCGGAGAACCGCCGATGGAAACACAACGGTTCCCCGCGCCGTCAGGCAGAATGACAGAGATCTACTTATACCTGTCACTGGGATCAGTTAGATCTCTTATGCTCCTGACAGCCCAGTCCCCTCACAGTTAGAACACGCCTAGGGAACACAGTTAACCCCTAGATCAGGGATATGCAATTAGTGGACCTCCAGCTGTTGCAGAACTACAAATCCCATGAGGCATAGCAAGACTCTGACAGCCACAAGCATGACACCCAGAGGCAGAGGCATGATGGGACTTGTAGTTTTGCCACAGCTGGAGGTACGCTAATTGCATATCCCTGCCCTAGATTGTCAATGACATTTATATGGGGGGATATATAAATATCATTGGTCCCAAAAAAGTGTCAAAAATGTCCGACATGTCCGCCCCAATATCGCAGTCCCGATAAAAATTGCAGATCGCCGCCATTACTAGTAAAAAAATAAAAAAAATTGTAAAAATGTCGGAAATTAATTCTCATGGTTTATAAACGCGGCAACTTTTGCCCAAACCAATCAATAAACGCTGATTGCAATTTTTTTTACAAAAAATATGAGGAAGAATATAAATCAGCCAAAACCGATGAATAAATTTGTTTTTTATATAATTTTTTTTTTGGATTTGTATTTTAGCAAAAAGTAAGAAATATTGTTTTTTCCGCAAAATCGTCGCTTTTTGTTTTTGTTTATAGCGGTGATCAAAAATGACGCAGAGGGGATCAAATACCACCAAAAGAAAGCTCTATTTGTGGGGAAAAAAAGGAGGCAAATTTTTGCTTGGGTGCAACGCCGCACGACTGCGCAATTGTCAGCTAAAGCGACGCAGCGCCTAATCGCAAAAAGTGCTCTGGTCCTAACGTGGGAAATCCTTCCGGGGCTGAAGTGGTTAAATTATGTAGGTGCAACCCCCAGTAGACCTAATACCACCCCCTTGAAGATTTAATTCTCTCAATACAGCCCACTGTTTAATCTGAGCTTGGCATGCCTGGTCAGGGAGGGATTGCTTATAGGACTGGCAGCCTACACAACAATAATGTACAATAAATAAGAGCACATCAACGCTTGAGCCCCACTAATGCTTCTCATGATTGTGAGAATGGAGGGCCAATCTTGCCCGTCATTGGGGTAAGCCCAGAAGGATGTATGCCTATACCTATCTCCAGCAAGTAGATCAAGTCTCTGCTAGAGAAAAGTGAACCTCAGAAAAGTTAGATGAGTTGCGGTTTGAACAAACTTTTTAGAAATTTGCGAACCTCTGAAATTTAAAATTTCCAAACCAGAGCTCCCGTTGAAGCCAACTGGAAATCTGAGGCAGCTTCAGAGCATCATATAATGTAGACTTGTGCACAATGGTTTGGGGAGCTCCTGGAAGCATTATGAGATCATAACAGGGGCTGACTGGCAACTCTTGGCCCATGGAGGAGGTACAACCCAGAAGCCCATGGTGCAGCAACTCTGCCCACTTCCTGCTCTCCCTCTTCTCTGCCCCCTTCCTGCTCTCCCTCTTCTCTGCCCCCTTCCTGCTCTCCCTCTTCTCTGCCCACTTCCTCCTCTCCCTCTTCTCTGCCCCCTTCCTGCTCTCCCTCTTCCCTCTCGTCCTTCCCCCGTCTCTTCTCCCTCTC
>BLSH010118514.1:796248-810483 GCA_018402905.1 Glandirana rugosa
AGAGAAAGGCGGTCCTACAAAATATTGACTCCGGGGGGCGCCATACAAATGCCCCCCACACTTTTCACAGATTTATTTGTATCGTTTATCATTTTCCTTCCACTTCACAATTATGAGCCACTTTGTGTCGTCTCTCACCTAAAATCCCAATAAAACGTCTTTGGGTGTAACGTGACAAAATGTGGGAAATTTCAAGGGGTATGAATACTTTTTCCAGGCACTGTAATGGGAGTAAATCTCTGCTGCACATGACAGCTCACAAAAAGAATCCAAATTGTTCCGGGGCAATTAAAATAAAAATGATAAAAAACCTCATCACTGACAATTTGGGGCAGTGCAGTTTTCCACCATTTCGCTGGCGCACGCAATTTTAAATCTTGACACGTTTGGTCAACGCAACCTTATATTTTAACCACAAAATCTGTATTATGTGTTTGCGTGCATTGAAATCATTTTTGTGTATTTTTTTCCTTTCCTGAAATACGCTTTTTATAAACAAATGCGCAAATCGTCATACGACATAAAAAAAAAAAATTGCAATTGCTGCTATTTTATTCTCCGGGGCCTCTGCTTTCAGAAAATATATCATTGGTGGGGGGGGGGTGGTTAAAGTATTTTTGTAGCAAAAAACTTCTGATTTTAACATGTGTGCAAAAAATGAAAATAATTAAAATATCATAACAAAATAAATAAATAAATATATATATATATATATATATATGTATGTGTATATATATATATTATATAATATAAAAATATATAATAATACAATATAATATTTCAAATATATAATATACATATAATAAAAAAATAAATGAAATATAATAAAATATATAATATAAAAATGTATAATAATGCAATATAATATTTCAAATATGTAATATAAATATAATAAAAATAAAAGAAATATAATAAAATATATAATATTTCAAATATATAATAATAAAATATAATATTTCAAATATTAATAGAAATAAATAAATAGATAACATATATAACATAAAAAATTTAATAATAAAAATATATAATATAAATACAAAATAAAAAAATATATAATATTAAACTATGTAATAAAGCATAATCATTAAAATGATCTCGCTGTGAGCCAATCGCATCCTACAGAGCTTTCTGCTTCATTGTTTCCTTTTTTTACTTCCTTTATCATTAAAATATATTATATAAATCTAATAAAAATAAATAAATAACATACATAACTTAAAAAATATGTAATAATAAAAATACATAATATAAATACAAAATAAAAAAAATATATAATATAAAAATATGTAATAAAGCATAATCATTAAAATATAGAATATAAATATAATAAAAATAAAGCACAGTGGTGTAGTGGGTAGCACTTTAGCTTAGCAGCAAAAGGGTTTCTGGTTCGAATCCCAACCACGACACTGCCTGCCTGGAGTTTGCATGTTCTCCCTGTGCCAGCGTGGGTTTCCTCCGGGTACTCCGGTTTCCTCCCACACTCCAAAGACATGCTGGTAGGTTAATTGGTTCCTGTCTAAATTGACCCTAGTATGTGTATGAATGTGAGTTAGGGACCTTAGATTGTAAGCTCCTTGAAGGTGAACGGGCTCAGCAGTGGCTGGCAATGCCAAGCTGCTGCAAACAAAGCTAACAAAGTGTTGGCATGCATCAAGAAAGGGATTAACTCCAGGGATAAATCAATAATTCTCCCACTATACAAGTCTCTGGTGAGGCCGCACCTGGAGTAAGCCGTCCAGTTCTGGGCACCGGTCCTCAGGAAGGACGTCCTGGTATTGGAAAGGGTTCAGAGAAGGGCCACAAAGCTAATTAAGGGGTTGGGGGACCTTAGTTATGAGGAAAGATTATGAGCACTGAACTTATTATCTCTGGAGAAAAGACGCTTGAGAGGGGATGATTTCAATGTACAAATACTGTACTGGTGACCCTGCTATAGGGGCAAAACTATTCAGCGCAAGGGAGCGCACAAAGACACGCGGCCATTCACTAAAAATAGAAGAAAGGCGGTTAAACCTTAAAAAGCGTAGAGGGTTCTTTACGGTAAGAGCAGTGAGGATGTGGAATTCTCTTCTACAAGCAGTGGTCTCTGCTGGGAGTCTAGAAAATTAAAAAAAACTATTAGATGCGCACCTAAGGGACCACTACATTGAGGGATATAAAATGTAATACTGACATAAAAAACACACACATAGGTTGGACTTGATGGACTTGCGTTTTTTCAACCTCGTTTACTATGTAACTATGTAAGGGTAGGGACTGATGTGAATGTACAAAGTATATGCAAAGCGCTGTGTAAAATTGACGGCGCTATATAAGTTCCTGAAATAAATAAATAAAAATATATAAAAATATGTAATAATAAAACATAATAATTCAAATATATAATATAAATATAATACAAAAATAAAGGAAATTTAATAGAAAATATAAATAATACAATTAAATTATATATTATATTATAGATATAATACAAAATAATATATATATATATATATATATATATATATATATATATATCTATATACATAGATATATATATATATTATTATTATTATACAGGATTTATATAGCGCCAGCAGTTTGCGCAGCGCTTTACAAAAATGAAGGCAGACAGTACAGTTACATCACAATTTGGTACAAGAGGAATTAGAGGGCCCTGCTCGTATATATATATATATATATATTTATAAAAAATCAAAATGTGTAATAATAAAATGTAATTAAATTAATTAAAATAATAAAATAAATTGTCCCGGTAGAAAAAGGTGTAAGATGTCCTAGAACAGTGGTTGTCCACTTATAAGGTTTAGCGGGGCCAAAAAGTGGTCCCTGATAGCTTCAAAGGGCCACATATAATATTTATTATATGTAATGGTGCGGGCGCCTGTCATTCTAGGTGAAAATGGTCAGAGACTGTTCTACAGGGGTGGTTGGAGACTGAAGTCTCGGTGCAGGAGACAGTCAGAGACAGGGGACCTGTAACATGAGACTGCTAGAGGTCCCTTTACAAACCAATGCTCTCACTACTGCCTGCTGGAGCCAGGGGGCGCCGCACTTTAACCACCAAAGGGCCGCATGTGGGTCCTGGTACATAGCATAGATGTATCATAGTATACATGATATATAACATAGAAATAACACAATACTGATACTATAATCATAACAAAGAGTAAAATACAAAAAGGTAATAAAAATGAGATAATAAGAATAATAATGAATAATTCGATTCAATTATTGATCATAATTCAGGATATCACTCGATATTTTCATTGATCTCGCTGTGAGTCAATCGCATCCTACAGAGCTCTCTGCTTCATCGTTTCCTTTTTTTACTTCCTTTTCTCACTTAGAACAAAAAGTAATCGCTCATCAACATCCGCTGATCTCCGCCTCTGCCACCCCGCTGACCATTCCTCACCCGCTATCAACTGCTAATCCTGCGGCAGCCAGAAGACGTAGAAAGTCCAGGGCAGGGCAGGATCATGCGGCCGGTCTTTAATAATTGGACGTTCTGCCCTCCCGCACCCCCCAATCTTTCTGTCTCTCATTTTCGGGAGGTGACGGGGAATCTCTTCATATAAAAAACGCACATTCTGTAGAGCGGGGAAGGATTAGAATTGTTTAGATAGAAATAAAAACCTGACTGGCTAAGGACAAGGGGTAGGGATAAGGTTAAGGTGTAACTGAACCCATGATCCAAACCCAAGAAACTGAATGTGCATCTATTGTAAACTCGAGAACCCAAAAATGTGCACTCACCGGCCACTTTATTAGGTGCACCCGTTCAATTAGTTGGCAACACAAATTGCTGATCAGCCAATCACATGGCAACTTGTTGAAGTTCAAACCGAGCATCATAATGGGGAAGATTGAACGTGGCATGGTTGTTAGAGCCAGGCGGGCCGGTCTGAGTATTTCTGGGATTTTCACGCACAACCATCTCTCGGGTTTACAGAGAAAGGTGGGAAAAAGAGAAAATATCCAGTGAGCGGCCGTTGTGTGGC
Source organism: Glandirana rugosa (assembly GCA_018402905.1). Taxonomy (NCBI): domain Eukaryota; kingdom Metazoa; phylum Chordata; class Amphibia; order Anura; family Ranidae; genus Glandirana; species Glandirana rugosa. The sequence continues at coordinate 800,256 of BLSH010118514.1, forward strand.
GGAAAATGCCTTGTTGATATCAGAGGAGAATGGGCAGACTGGTTCCAGATGATAGAAAGGCGACAGTAACTCAAATAACCACTCGTTACACCCAAGGTATGCAGAATACCATCTCTGAATGCACAACACATCCAACCTTGGAGCAGATGGGCTACAGCAGCAGAAGACCACACTGGGTGCCACTCCTGTCAGCTAAGAACAGGAAACTGAGGCTACAGCTCACACAGGATCACCAAAATTGGACAATAGAAGATTGGGAAAACGTTGCCTGGTCTGATGAGTCTTGATTTCAGCTGCAACATTCGGATGGTGGGGTCAGAATTTTGCACATGGATCCATCCAGCCTTGTATCACCGGTTCAGGCTGCTGGTGGTGGTGTAATGGTGTGGGGGATATTTTCTTGGCACCCTTTGGTCCCCTTAGTACCAATTGAGCAAGGTTTAATCACCACGGCCTACCTGGGTATTGTTGCTGACCATGTCCATCCCTTTATGACTACAGTGTCCCCATCTTCTGATGGCTCCTTCCAGCAGGATAATGCACCATGTCACAAAGCTCCAATCATCTCACCACTGGACAATGAGGTCCCTGCACTCCAATGGCCTCCACACTCCCCACATCTAATCCAATAGAGACCCATTGGGATGTGGTGCAACGGGAGATTGGCATCATGGATGTGCAGCCGACAAATCTGCAGCAACTGTGTGATGCTATCATTGTCACTATGGAGCAAAATCTCTGAGGAATGTTTCCAACACCTTGTTGGATCTATGCCATGAAGAATGAAGGCAAAAGGGGTCCAATCAGGTACAAGCAAGGTTTACCTAATAAAGTGGCTGATGAGTGTAAATAAACCCAAGAAACTGAATGTGTATCCTAAGCCAAGAGCCCGAAATTGTATCTAAATCCCAGAACCCAAAAATGTATCTAAATTCAAATACCCGATCCAAACCCAAGAAAGTAAAAGTGTATCTAAATCCAAAAACACAAATGTGTATCCAAACTCAACAATCCAAAAGTGTAGATAAACCCAAGAACCCGAAAATGTATAGGAATCCAAGAACCTGATCCTAACTCAGGAAACCAAATGTGTATCTAAACTCAAGAACTGGAAAGTGTATATAAACCCAAAAACACAAATGTGTATCCAAACTCAAGAACCCAAAAGTGTAGATAAACCCAAGAACCCGAAAATGTATAGAAACCCAAGAACCCAAAAATGTATAGAAACCCAGGAACCGGATCCAAGCTCAGGAAACCAAATGTGTATCTGAACCCAAGAATTGGAAAGTGTATCTAAACCCAAAAACACAAATGTGTATCCAAACTCAAGAACCCAAAAGTGTAGATAAACCCAAGGACCCGAAAAATGTATAGAACTCAAGAACCCAAAAAACGTATAGACACCCAAGAACCTCATCCTAACTCAGGAAACCAAATGTGTATCTGAACCCAAGAATTGGAAAGTGTATCTAAACCCAAGAACACCAATGTATATCCAAACTCAAGAACCCAAAAGCGTAGATAAACCCAAGGACCCGAAAATGTATAGAAACTCAAGAACCTGATCCTAACTCAGGAAACCAAATGGGTATCTGAACCCAAGAATTGGAAAGTGTATATAAACCCAAAAACACAAATGGGTATCCAAACTCAAGAACCCAAAAGTGTAGATAAAGCCAAGAACCCAAAAATGTATAGAAATCCAAGAACCCGATCCAAACTCAGGAAACCAAATGTCTATCTGAACCCAAGAATTGGAAAGTGTATCTAAACCCAAAAACACAAATGTGTATCCAAACTCAAGAACCCAAAAGTGTAGATAAACCCAAGGACCCGAAAAATGTATAGAACTCAAGAACCCAAAAAACGTATAGACACCCAAGAACCTCATCCTAACTCAGGAAACCAAATGTGTATCTGAACCCAAGAATTGGAAAGTGTATCTAAACCCAAGAACACCAATGTATATCCAAACTCAAGAACCCAAAAGCGTAGATAAACCCAAGGACCCGAAAATGTATAGAAACTCAAGAACCTGATCCTAACTCAGGAAACCAAATGGGTATCTGAACCCAAGAATTGGAAAGTGTATATAAACCCAAAAACACAAATGGGTATCCAAACTCAAGAACCCAAAAGTGTAGATAAAGCCAAGAACCCAAAAATGTATAGAAATCCAAGAACCCGATCCAAACTCAGGAAACCAAATGTCTATCTGAACCCAAGAATTGGAAAGTGTATCTAAACCCAAAAACACAAATGTGTATCCAAACTCAAGAACCCAAAAGTGTAGATAAACCCAAGGACCCGAAAAATGTATAGAAACTCAAGAACCTGAAAATGTATAGAAACCCAAGAACCTGATCCTAACTCAGGAAACCAAATGGGTATCTAAACCCAAGAATTGGAAAGTGTATCTAAACCCAAAAACACAAATGTGTATCCAAACTCAAGAACCCAAAAGTGTAGATAAACCCAAGAACCAAAAATGTATAGAAACCCAAGAACCTGATCCTAACTCAGGAAACCAAATGTGTATCTGAACCCAAGAATTGGAAAGTGTATATAAACCCAAAAACACAAATGTGTATCCAAGATCCAAGAACCTGAAAATGTATCTAAACCCAAGAACCCAAGAGTGTAGATAAACCTAAGAACCCGAAAAAGTATCTAAACCCAAGAACTCAAAATTGTATGCAAACCCATGGACCCGATCCAAACCCAGGACCCAAGAGAACCTCATCCTAACTCAAGAGACCGAATGTATATCTAAACCCAAGAACTGGAAAGTGTATCTAAACCCAACAACGTGTTTCCAAACCCAGGAACACAAAAGTGTATTTAAATCTAAGAACTCGAAAATGTAATATTCTGCAGCTTATTGGTTCTGTGAGCAGCTAGGTTCAGCTGGGCATCAGCCTTCTGTCTCTCCAGGGGTGGCAGAGGTCCACAGGAGGCACCACGAGTGGCTGAGAAAACCGGGCACACAGGGGAACTTGGGTAAGGAACAGATTTTCCTACTATGTATCACACACATATAATGTATATAATGGTGGAAGGCAGAGGCGTAACTATAACCTTCAGGGCCCCGATGCAAGAAATTATGAAGGGCCCCCTGACCCCTGGCCAGGGCCCTTCCCTCTTCCCACTGATCCTGGGGCCCTTTATGCCTATTGTGGGTCCCTTTATTACGGTACTGCAGTGGGGCCCTTTCACAAGTTCTGCAGCAGGCCTCAGGGGGACCAGGGAAGCACACAGGGACCCTGGGAACAGCATAAGACAAGTAAACTGGATAGAGGAAAATGGAGGAGATTGGGTCCTCTAAATGCCACCCCCGCCATCCCTCCTATTCAGGTGTACAAGGGAGGCACATGGGCCCCCTGGACCATGGGGCCCGGTTGCAATTGCAACCCCTGCAACCCCTATCGTTACGCCCCTGGTGGAAGGGACTCGGGGTCTATGGGTTAGGGGACGCCTTACCTTACCTCGGTGCTGGAAACTCACGCTACGCCCTGGTGTCATGCAATTGTCCCGGCTTGGGGCTCAGTCCTTCTCCAGCTGACCTTCCTCAGGTATTTGGGAACTTTTTTGATTAGTTACAATGAAAAATCCTTCCTTCCTCTGGCGGAAGCGCTGGAGCGAGAGTTACTGTCCTTGGCACACAAATGATGTTTTCCTTTCACGCAAAGTCACCAAACCGCTGATCAGGAAATGGAATGAAAAAAAAAATACAAAGAGAATTCAGAGAAACAGAACCTGCAGATGTAATTACACATCGAAATCCTACAAACCAGAGAATTGCAGAGGAAGAGACGGAGAAACTATGTAACGGGGTTGTCGGGTATTAAGGGATGACTTCCAGAACTTCCAACTGATGATAAAACAAGATTATCACATTATAGGTCCTAAAAGTACATCCCAGCCCATATAATGAAAAAAAATTGATAAGACTATGGTAGTGGTTGTCAACCTATTAGTCATAAAGGACCTCAAATGAAACCCCCCTGGGGGCCGTATCTAATATTTAATATGTGTAGTACTACAGAGGATTGATGGAGATGGTCAGAGACTGGTAACATAATGCTGGAGATTGTCAGAGACTGGTAACGTACTGCTGGAGATGGTCAGATACTGGTAACATACTGCTGGAGATGGTCAGAGACTGGTAACTTACTGCTGGAGATGGTCATAGACTGGTAACATGCTGCTGGAGATGGTCAGACTGGTAACATACTGCTGGAGATGGTCATAGACTGGTAACGTACTGCTGGAGATGGTCATAGACTGGTAACGTACTGCTGGAGATGGTCAGACACTGGTAACTTACTGCTGGAGATGGCCAGAGACTGGTATCATACTGCTGGAGATGGTCAGAGACTGGTAACATACTGCTGGAGATGGTCAGAGACTGGTATCATACTGCTGGAGATGGCCAGAGACTGGTAACATACTGCTGGAGATGGTCAGAGACTGGTAACATACTGATGGAGATGGCCAGAGACTGGTAACATACTGATGGAGATGGCCAGAGACTGGTAACATACTGCTGGAGATGGTCAGAGACTGGTAACATACTGATGGAGATGGCCAGAGACTGGTAACATACTGCTGGAGATGGCCAGAGACTGGTAACTTACTGCTGGAGATGGTCAGACTGGTAACGTACTGCTGGAAATGGTCAGAGACTGGTAACATACTGCTGGAGATGGTCAGAGACTGGTAACATACTGCTGGAGATGGTCAGAGGCTGGTAACTTACTGCTGGAGATGGTCAGAGACTGGTAACATACTGCTGGAGATGGTCAGAGGCTGGTAACGTACTGCTGGAGATGGTCAGAGGCTGGTAACATACTGCTGGAGATGGTCAGACTGGTAACATACTGCTGAAGATGGTCAGAGACTGGTAACATACTGCTGGAGATGGTCAGAGACTGGTAAGATACTGCTGGAGATGGTCAGACTGGTAACGTACTGCTGGAGATGGTCAGACTGGTATCATACTGCTGGAGATGGTCAGAGACTGGTAACATACTGCTGGAGATGGTCAGAGACTGGTAGCATACTGCTGGAGATGGCCAGAGACTGGTAACATAGTGCTGGAGATGGTCAGAGACTGGTAACATACTGCTGGAGATGGCCAGAGACTGGTATCATACTGCTGGAGATGGCCAGAGACTGGTATCATACTGCTGGAGATGGCCAGAGACTGGTAACATACTGCTGGAGATGGTCAGACAGGTAACGTACTACTGGAGATGGTCAGACAGGTAACGTACTGCTGGAGATGGTCAGAGGCTGGTAACATACTGCTGGAGATGGTCAGAGGCTGGTAACATACTGCTGGAGATGGTCAGAGACTGGTAACATACTGCTGGAGATGGTCAGAGACTGGTAACATACTGCTGGAGATGGTCAGAGACTGGTAACATACTGCTGGAGATGGTCAGAGACTGGTAAGATACTGCTGGAGATGGTCAGACTGGTATCATACTGCTGGAGATGGTCAGACTGGTAAGGTACTGCTGGAGATGGTAAGAGACTGCTAACATAATGCTGGAGATGGTCAGAGACTGCTAACATAATGCTGGAGATGGTCAGAGACTGGTAACATACTGCTGGAGATGGTCAGAGACTAGTAACGTACTGCTGGAGATGGTCAGACTGGTAACGTACTGCTGGAGATGGTCAGACTGGTAACATACTGCTGGAGATGGTCAGAGACTGGTAACGTACTGCTGGAGATGGTCAGAGACTGGTAACATACTGCTGGAGATGGTCAGAGGCTGGTAACATAGTGCTGGAGATGGTCAGAGACTGGTAACATACTGCTGGAGATGGTCAGACTGGTAACATACTGCTGGAGATGGTCAGAGACTGGTAACATACTGCTGGAGATGGTCATAGACTGGTAACTTACTGCTGGAGATGGTCAGACTGGTAACATACTGCTGGAGATGGTCAGACTGGTAACATACTGCTGGAGATGGTCAGAGACTGGTAACATACTGCTGGAGATGGTCAGAGGCTGGTAACTTACTGCTGGAGATGGTCAGAGACTGGTAAGATACTGCTGGAGATGGTCAGACTGGTAAGGTACTGCTGGAGATGGTAAGAGACTGGTAACATAATGCTGGAGATGGTCAGAGACTGGTAACATACTGCTGGAGATGGTCAGAGACTAGTAACGTACTGCTGGAGATGGTCAGAGACTGGTAACATACTGCTGGAGATGGTCAGACTGGTAACATAATGCTGGAGATGGTCAGAGACTGGTAACTTACTGCTGGAAATGGTCAGAGACTGGTATCATACTGCTGGAGATGGTCAGACTGGTAACGTACTGCTGGAGATGGTCAGACTGGTAACGTACTGCTGGAGATGGTCAGAGACTGGCTGGAGATGGTCAGAGACTGGTAACGTACTGCTGGAGATGGTCAGAGACTGGTAACATACTGCTGGAGATGGTCAGAGACTGGTAACGTACTGCTGGAGATGGTCAGAGGCTGGTAAGATACTGCTGGAGATGGTCAGACTGGTAACATGCTGCTGGAGATGGTCAGAGGCTGGTAAGATACTGCTGGAGATGGTCAGACTGGTAACATACTGCTGGAGATGGTCAGAGACTGGTAAAATAATGCTGGAGATGGTCAGAGACTGGTAACATACTGCTGGAGATGGTCAGACTGGTAACATACTGCTGGAGATGGTCAGAGACTGGTAACGTACTGCTGGAGATGGTCAGAGACTGGTAACATACTGCTGGAGATGGTCAGAGGCTGGTAACATACTGCTGGAGATGGTCAGAGACTGGTAACTTACTGCTGGAGATGGTCAGACTGGTAACATACTGCTGGAGATGGTCAGACTGGTAACATACTGCTGGAGATGGTCAGAGACTGGAGACATACTGCTGGAGATGGTCAGAGGCTGGTAACTTACTGCTGGAGATGGTCAGAGACTGGTAAGATACTGCTGGAGATGGTCAGACTGGTAAGGTACTGCTGGAGATGGTAAGAGACTGGTAACATACTGCTGGAGATGGTCAGAGACTGGTAAGATACTGCTGGAGATGGTCAAACTGGTAAGGTACTGCTGGAGATGGTCAGAGACTGGTAAGATACTGCTGGAGATGGTCAGACTGGTAAGGTACTGCTGGAGATGGTCAGAGACTGGTAACTTGCTGCTGGAGATGGTCAGAGACTGGTAACATACTGCTGGAGATGGTGAGAGACTGGTAAGATACTGCTGGAGATGGTCAGACTGGTAAGGTACTGCTGGAGATGGCCAGATACTGGTAACTTACTGCTGGAGATGGTCAGAGACTGGTAACATACTGCTGGAGATGGTCAGAGACTGGTATAATACTGCTGGAGATGGTCAGAGACTGGTAACATACTGCTGGAGATGGTCAGACTGGTAAGGTACTGCTGGAGATGGTCAGATACTGGTAACGTACTGCTGGAGATGGTCAGAAACTGGGAAGATACTGCTGGAGATGGTAAGAGACTGGTAACATACTGCTGGAGATGGTCAGAGACTGGTAAGATACTGCTGGAGATGGTCAAACTGGTAAGGTACTGCTGGAATTGGTCAGAGACTGGTAAGATACTGCTGGAGATGGTCAGACTGGTAAGGTACTGCTGGAGATGGTCAGAGACTGGTAAGATACTGCTGGAGATGGTCAGACTGGTAAGGTACTGCTGGAGATGGTAAGAGACTGGTAACATAATGCTGGAGATGGTCAGAGACTGGTAACATAATGGTGGAGATGGTCAGAGACTGGCAACATACTGCTGGAGATGGTCAGAGACTGGTAACATACTGCTGGATATGGTCAGACTGGTAAAATAATGCTGGAGATGGTCAGAGACTGGTAACATACTGCTGGAGATGCTCAGAGACTGGTAAATTACTGCTGGAGATGGTCAGAGACTGGTAAGATACTGCTGGAGATGGTCAGAGACTGGTATCATACTGCTGGAGATGGTCAGAGACTGGTAAGGCACTGCTGGAGATGGTAAGAGACTGGTAAGATACTGCTGGAGATGGTCAGAGACTGGTAACATACTGCTGGAGATGGTCAGAGACTGGTAACATACTTCTGGAGATGGTCAGAGACTGGTAACATACTGCTGGAGATGGTCAGTGTTACGTACCAGGTAGAGAGCCTGACGGCAGGGGACGGCCTCTCCTACGACCCCGGTTCGAGGGACCGCTGGGGTTGAGACAGCGGCCACAAGAGCATGGTGAGGTATGAGTGCCTGTGACAGTCCAATGGTCTTCACCGGATCGCTGGAGATGGAGGTGATCTGCGCATGGAAGGTGCAGTTAGATGGGCGCTACCCAGTTGAGCTGGGAAGCTGCAGAGCTGGAGACCACTGAGGTCTGGATGACAACGGGCACTGGAGCGGAGTCAGGTGGAAGCAGGTTCGGCAACGGGCTGGCAGCGAGGTACAGAGGAGCAGACAGAAGAGTGGTCAAGATAAGCCGAGGCAGATAGCAGGAGAGTCGTGGACAAGCCGGGTCGGTAACAGGTTCAGAACAGGATATCAGATTGCAGGTTAACACGGTAACACTGTAGATCAGACAGCGCCCGTCTGCTGCATCAGCAGGGTTTAAATGGTCGGGTTTGGCACCAAGATTCGTGCAGGCGCACACACATGCTGTTGGGCAGCAGAAAGCATAGAAATGTTGCTGACAAGTCCTTGAGAAGAGCTGCGCTGACGAGCTTCCTGACATTGCCCCCCCCCTTATGGGCAGCCTCCGGATGCCAAGTTGGCTCTTCTTTAATGGATGGTTTTAAAGGAAATCTCTTATAAAGTCCGTGGTGTGCAGATTTTGTTCAGGCTCCCAGGAATTTTCCTCTGGTCCAAAGCCTTTCCATTTAATCAGGTACTGCGTTTGACCCCTCCTTTTCCTGCAGTCCAATACAGCCTCCACCTCGAACTCCTCTTCCCCATCAACCATTACAGGTTCAGGTGGTCTTGTCTGGCGATTGGGGAAGGAGTCCGGCACTGCTGGCTTTAATAAAGAGACATGGAACACTGGGTGGACCTTTAAGCTTGCAGGTAGCGAAAGTTCATAAGAAACCTCATTCATTTTCCTCTTTACTTGGAATGGTCCCACGTATTTAGGGCCCAGCTTCCTAGATGGGCATGCCAGCTTTAGATGTTGCTAGCCACACCCGGTCTCCTGGTTGCAAATTCAGCTCCCCTTTTCACCTCTTGTCAAAAGCTCTTTTATTGTCCTGCTGAGCCTTGCTCATAGTGTCCTGCGGCAGCTTGTTATTGCGGTTAAAAAAAGTCCACGATGTTTAGAGTGGCAGGTAGTGAGTACTCGGGGACTAAGTCAGGCAGGAAGGTAGGGTGAAAGCCCAGGTTTGCGAAGAAGGGAGTTTGGTGGTGGAGTGGCTGGCGTTGTTATAGGCAAATTCTGCCATCGGCAGGAGGGACACCCAGTCATCCTGGACAAATGAGGAGAAACTGCGAAGGTACTGTTCCAGGGTTTGGTTTGTCCGCTCCGTTTGCCCGTTGGACTGGGGATGGATTAGCAGACGACAGTGAAAGTCTGATGTTAAGGATGTCACACAGTGCTCTCCAGAACTTCGAGGTGAATTGCACCCCTCGGTCAGACACAATATCAATAGGCACACCATGGAGCCGGACAATCTCCTTAATGAACCCTGGCGGTTTCCGAGGCAGAGGGTGTACCTTTTAGGGGCACAAAATGGGCCATCTTTGTCAATCGGTCAACTAAAACAGAGATGGCTGTACAACCTTCGGAGGGGGGTAGTTCCACTATAAAGTCCATGGAGATTCTGGCCCATGGCCTCTCTGGTACCGGCAGAGGTCAGAGTAAGCCCCATGCCTTCCTCCTGAGGACCTTGTTTCGGGTGCAGATAGGGCAGGACCTGATGTAACCCTTGCAGTCCTTTTCTAGGTTGGGCCACCAGAAAGTGCGCTGCACCAACTCTATGGTCTTGTGGACTCCAAAATGACCTGCTAAAGGGTGGTCATGACAGAGGCCAAGAACAGTAATCCGGATCTCCTCTGGAACAAAAATGTGGTTCCCTTTCCAAAGAAGGTCGTCTCTGGCCTGCAGGGTGCTCTTGATAGGGTTAGATACTTTTGCAGAGGCCTGCTTTAACTCAGGTAGGAGATCCGTGTGGAGCAACAGGAAGTTCCCGGCTGGCAGGATTGTATCAGGTGCAGTTAGTTCCTTAGAA
>BLSH010118514.1:810790-821577 GCA_018402905.1 Glandirana rugosa
CTTGAGCTTCCGGGGCCCAGGAGAACCGGGCCCCCTGTTTGGTAAGCTGAGTGATGGGAGATATAATGCCTGAGAAGTTCCGGATAAACTTGCGGTAAAAATTGGAGAATCCAATGAACCGCTGGACCCCCTTCTTATCGGTTGGTGCGAGCCAGGACAGAATTGTGGAAACCTTTGGGGATCCATTTTGATACCACTTGGGGAAATTATCAGTCCCAGGAATTGGATACTCTGGCGCTCAAATTCGCATATCTCTGATTTGGCATAGAGCTTATGCTGGCGAAGGCGACAGAGAACCTCTTTGACATGCTTCCAATGAACCTCCAGTGATTGTGAAAAGATGAGGATGTCATCCAGGTAAGCAATCACAAAGACATCCAGGAAGTCCCTAAGGATGTCATTAATGAAGAACTGAAAGGTAGCCGGGGCGTTGCACAACCCGAAGGGCATAACTAAATACTCATAATGACCGAACCGGGTGCAGAACGCTGTCTTCCATTCATCCCCTTCCTTTATGCAGATCATGGTTATAAGCTCTTCTTAAGTACAGTTTGGTGAAGATGGTGGCAGAACGCAGTCTCTGGAACAGTTCTGGCACCAAGGGAAGGGGATAGCGGTTCTTCAACGTGATTTTATTCAGGTCCCGGTAGTCGATACAGGGTCTGAGCGAGCAATCCTTCTTCTCCACAAAGATGATCCCCGCACCGGCTGGGGACGTGGAAGGGCGGATGAATCCTTTTTGCAAGTTTTCATCAATGTACGCTTTCAGGGCCTCTAATTCCTTTTCGGACAACGGGAAGATCCGTCCGAAAGGAATTTCTGCTCCGGGAAGGAGCTCAATTGGACAGTCATAGGAGCGATGCGGGGGGAGCGTGTCTGCTCCTTGCTTACTAAACACATCTAAATATTCGTGGTAAGCTTCAGGCACCTTCTAATTGGGCCCCTGGTCAGAGTCCAAACACATTAGAGTTGGGGAAGGCCGGACAGGTGGAGGTAGGCAGTGTTCCCGGCAGTAGGCAGACTGGAACTGGAGTAGTCCGGAAGTCCAGTTGATCCGGGTGTCATGGGCTTGGAGCCAGGGCAGGCCTAAGATGACCAGGAACAGAGGTGAGGCGATTGCGTCCAGCCGGAGGAACTCGCTGTGACCAGCGAGGGTTGTGGCCAGCAGAGGAGGCCTCTCCTGGGTCACCAATCTGGATTTAACACGGGACCCATCGGCCGCTACATGCCCCTAAGTCCACAATGGCCGAGGCAGAGACAGCTCTTCCAGGTAGTTGAAGGGAGATGGGGATAGCAAGATGGGTCGGTCTGACAGGCAGGAATGTCTGCTCCACTGAGGAGCCCAAGAGTCCCTTTCTGTGTTTGGTTGGGCACTCATTTACATAATGACCGGCCTCCTCACAGTAGAGGCAAAGGTTGGCTTTGAGCCGGCAGGAACGTTCTTCCGGGGGCATTGGAAGCCGGGAAGCGGGCGGGAACTGGACTGGCTTCTCCTGCCCGCGTTCCTGCAGGTGGCAGTCAATCTGGATGGACCACTGGATAAGAGCCTCCAAAGCACTCGGAACCCCCACCCGGGCTAGTTCCTCCTTAAGATCTTCTGAGAAGCCTAGACGAAACCGGTGTCGTAAGGCGGCCTCATTCCAGCTGGTATCGGCACTCCAGCGCCTAAAGTCTGTGACGTACTCCTTGAAGGCTCTGACGCCCTGCCGGAGTGCATGGAGAGCAGATTCGGCTGTAGCGGAATGCTGGGGGTCGTCATAGAGCTGGGACATTGCCTGGAAGTAGGCAGACAGTGTGTCCAGCCGGGCATCTCTGAGCTCCAGTAGGTGGTGGGCCCAGGCCTGGGGCGGGTCCCGTAACAGGGATATGACAACCCCCACTTTGGTAGCTTCTAACCTGAAGGTCTGTGGTTGGAGCGTAAAGTAGAGCTGACATGCTTTGTAGAAAGCAGAAAATCTCTCGGGGGTTGGCACCTGGGGTTCAGGAGCAGGCAAGGAGATGACTGAGCCCAACTTGCTGTTGATGCAGAAGCAGGAGTGGAGGCTAGGACTTGTTCCTGGAGAAGGGCATGCTTCCCTTGCAGAAACCCAATGGCTTGCGTGAGGTCCATGAGGCGCTGGCTGACCTCGTGTAGGACGGAGGCCCCCCCTGCAGGCTCAGTCTTGGCTGTCTGATACTGTTACGCACCAGGTAGAGAGCCTGACGGCAGGGGACCGCCTCTCCTATGACCCCGGTTCGAGGGACCACTGGGGTTGAGACAGCGGCCACAAGAGCACGGTGAGGTATGAGTGCCTGTGACAGTCCAGTGGTCTTCGCCAGCAGGAGATCAGCAGGATCACTGGAGATGGAGGTGACCTGCGGATGGAAGGTGCAGTTAGATTGGCGCTACCCAGTTGAGCTGGGAAGCTGCAGAGCTGGAGGTCACTGAGGTCTGGATGACAACAGGCACTGGAGCGGAGTCAGGTGGAAGCAGGTTCGGCAACGAGCTGGCAGTGAGGTACAGAGGAGCAGACAGCAGAGTGGTCGAGACAAGCTGGGATTGGGTGCAGGCAGATAGCAGGAGAGTCGTGGACAAGCCGGGTCGGTAACAGGTTCATAATAGGATATAAGCTTGCAGGTTAACACGGGTAACGCTGTAGATCAGACAGCGCCCGTCTGCTGCATCAGCAGGGTTTAAATGGCCGGGTTTGGCGCCAAGATTCGTGCACACGCGTTGGGCACCACCGACGGCCTTCCTGACAGTCAGAGACTGGTAACATACTGCTGGGGATGGTCAGAGACTGGTAACTTACTGCTAGGGATGGTCAGAGACTGGTAACTTACTGCTGGGGATGGTCAGAGACTGGTAACGTACTGCTGGAGATGGTAAGAGACTGGTAACGTACTGCTGGAGATGGCAAGAGACTGGTAACATACCGCTGGAGATGGTAAGAGACTGGTAACTGAGACCAGAGTTGAGTTCAAGAAGCCCTTGTCCTCATCAATATGGGGACAAAGTGCTCCTCCAGGCCCTCCTGCCGCTCTTCATGTTGAGGGCATGTGACCTGGTATGGTTCAGGAGGGGGAGTCCAAACTTGTCCTCCACCCTTTTCTGGGGTAAACATTATGCAGAATTGTGACACCCCCTTGCCTATTACCCCAGAAAATGGACATTTTTACTTTGACAGATTTGGCTCTCATTTATTTCAGTGGGGTTCAGGTTTGGCATCTGCTGGAAGCAAACCCAGGGCAGTTGATCTCATCCCTATCACAGAGCGGTTGTCCCTATCACAGAGCAGTTGTCCCTATCACAGAGCGGTTGTCCCTATCACAGAGCAGTTGTCCCTATCACAGAGTGGTTGTCCCTATCACAGAGCGGTTGTCCCTATCACAGAGCGGTTGTCCCTATCACAGAGTGGTTGTCCCTATCACAGAGCGGTTGTCCCTATCACAGAGCCATTGTCCCTATCACAGAGCGGTTGTCCCTATCACAGAGTGGTTGTCCCTATCACAGAGCGTCTGTCCCTATCACAGAGCGTCTGTCCCTATCACAGAGCAGTTGTCCCTATCACAGAGCGTCTGTCCCTATCACAGAGCGTCTGTCCCTATCACAGAGCGATTGTCGGTAAATGATGGGGGTGGTCATCATTCAGCTTACAGCAGCAAACATCTGCAGCCTCTACCTGTGCTGTGCAGAGAACGCCGCAGAAGAAAACCATTCTGTTTTCCTGAATAGCCGTCATCATACAGGACAGAGAACAGCTCATAAACTAAGACAAACCACAACCACTATATATATATATATACACACACATACTACATATAATATATATATATATACACACATACTACATATAATATATATATATATATACACACATACTACATATAATATATATATATATACACACATACTACATATAATATATATATATATACACACATACTACATATAATATATATATATATATACACACATACTACATATAATATATATATATATATACACACACACATACTACATATAATATATATATATATATGTATACACACACATACTACATATAATATATATATATATACACACATACTACATATAATATATATATATATACACACATACTACATATAATATATATATATATACACACATACTACATATAATACACCACCTACAGCACAAGAAAGTGAGATACTAAACAAGCGGAAACTGATAGTATTCTCCCAGAACCGCCATGTACCGCTCATTACACATTGAGTAATAACTCAACACAAGCAATACAATACTGAAATTAGAATATAAGTCACTGCCATGTAATGTGCTCAGCTGTGCCCAGGATGTCACATGAGGTGGGATCTGGGGGTGGGCATGCACACAGGAGGTGGGAACTGAAGGGGGTGCACATAGGAGGTGAGCAATGAAGGGGAATGCACACATGAGGTGAGAACCCTGGGGGGGGGAGTGAACACAGGAGGTGAGAACTGGAGGGGAGTGAACACAGGAGGTGGGCACTGGATGGGGTGCCCACAGGAGGTGGGCACTGTAGGGGAGTGTACACAGGTGGTGGGCACTGGAAGGGGTGCACACAAGAGGTGGGCACTGTAGGGGAGTGTACACAGGCGGTGGGCACTGTAGGGGAGTGTACACAGGAGGTGGGCACTGGAGGGGGTCACACAGGCGGTGGGCACTGTAGGGGAGTGTACATAGGAGGTGGGCACTGTATGGGGAGTGCACACAGGAGGTGGGCACTGTAGGGGAGTGCACATAGGAGGTGAGCACTGTAGGGGAGTGTACAGAGGAGGTGGGCACTGGAGGGGAGTGCACACAGGCAGTGGGCACTGTAGGGGAGTGCACACAGGCGGTGGGCACTGTAGGGGAGTGCACACAGGCAGTGGGCACTGTAGGGGAGTGCACACAGGAGCTGGGCACTGTAGGGGAGTGTACATAGGAGGTCGGCACTGTAGGGAAGTGCACACAGGAGGTGAGCACTGTAGGGGAGTGTACACAGGAGGTGGGCACTGTAGGGGGGTGCTCACAGGAGGTGGACACTGTAGGGGAGTGCACACAGGAGGTGGGCACTGTAGGGAAGTGTACACAGGAGGTGGGCACTGTAGGGGAGTGTACACAGGAGGTGGGTACTGTAGGGGAGTGCACATAGGAGGTGGGCACTGTAGGGGAGTGCACACAGGAGGTGGGCACTGTAGGGAAGTGTATACGGGAGGTGGGCACTGTAGGGGAGTGTACACAGGAGGTGGGTACTGTAGGGGAGTGCACATAGGAGGTGGGCACTGTAGGGGAGTGCCCATAGGAGGTGGGCACTGTAGGGGAGTGTACATAAGTGATAACTGGAAAGGAGAGGGGAGGAGAGGCACACAGGAGGCAAGAACTGGAGAGGAGGCACACAGGAGTTGGGCAATGGAGCACAGGAGTACACAGGGGTGAGCACTGGAGGGAAGGAGGCACATAAGAGGAGAACACTTAGGGAGGAGAGGTGCACAGGATGGAGAACATTTGAGGAGGAGTGGGGGAGAACCCTGGAGGGGGAGGGCAGACACACAACACAAGATGAATGTAGGGGTGGGGGAACATTGCAGGCATTGGATTGGCTAGCGGGGGGGATCTTCACGTAGAGACAGCCAATAAACCACTCATTTAGGCAAAATGTACCCAGGTGTGGTCCCAATCAGGAGACTTACAGAGCCCGGTGCCCTCACCCTCACCTCACCCTGGCAGATCCTCTCTTATCACATTTCCTGGGTAGGAGCTCAGAAATCGCTGTGTAAAGGGAAAGGGATATTTTTATAGAGAGGGAAGTGAGCGGCTGAGACATATGGAAGATATGAAGACGTGGGAGAGGGGAAGCCGTGTCCCCGCACTGTACCCATTCACACGCAGGATTGCCTGTAACTGGAGAGGGAGGAGAGACGGACAACTAAATAAACTGAAGTTTAATCTGCTTATATTTTCCTTTCCCTGGTTCCTCCTTCACCCATCAACACATTATCCACTTCAGCACTTCACATCGGACACCTAACTGACACTTTTTTGGAAACCAGTGACATTATTACAGTGATCAGTTCTAAAAATATGCACTGTCACTGTACTAATGACCCTGGCTGGGAAGGGGTTAAACATTGGGGTGATCAAAGGGTTAAGTGTGTCCCTAGGGGGTGCTTTCTAACTGTGTGGGGGAGGTTCTCTGACTGGGGGAAGACAGAGATCCGTGTTGCTGCTTCGCAGGAACACAAGATCTCTATCTTCTCCGATGTAAACAAGGCAGATCGCCTCTCTCGGGAACGATCGCGGGTGGCCGGCAGACATCGGGTCCCACTGATGGCCTCACCTCTGTCCAATCAGCGCGCGATTGCGTCCCCTAGTGGCTATTGCATGCAATGACGTACAGGTACGTGATTTTGCGCAATAGAGCCGACCTGCCGCAGTACAGTATGTGGTTAATGACATTTTTAAATAAAATCTTTCCATTTTCATTACAGATCTTAATTTAGACTCCACGACGCCATCACTGGGTCTCTGTGATTTTCTATGCAATGCAGGCAGATGGCGGCTGGCAGGGTGCTGTACATAGCTTCCTGAACACATTACAACTAGTGCCTTATCTGCATTAAATTAGCCTCAGAACAACCTGTGTAATTCATATGTGTCCTGGATTAAAGGGATGGTGTGGCAACCCTGATTACTACGTCCAACCTCAGTGCTCCTCCCAAGAGCCCTCAGTCCTGATGCCAGCAGTGGGAGGAGTTATGCAGTTGACACCCATGTGCGATCGAAAAACCTGCAATTCAATGGATGAAAGGGGATGGGGCCGGGGACAGTCAGGCTGGGGAGGAAGGGCCTGGATCAGTGATGGCAAACCTTGGCCCCCCAGCAGGGCTGGATTAAGAGCATCATGGGCCTGGTGCTGAAGAAGTTTCCTTTGTAACTTCTTCAGTGCTTGCTCTGTGCTTGCTCTGTGCTTGCACTTGCTCTGTGCTTGCACTTGATTGGTTGCTAGAATGCTAGATGGTCCAAGCAACCAATAGTTTACACAGCAGTGGACACTGGCCAGTGGTGGGGGAAGTTTTTGGGCGGCTGGGCCTATATTAAGGTAGGGGGCCTGGAGCTGCAGCTCCAATAGCCCCTATGTTAATCCGGCCCTGCGACCCCCAGATGTTTTGGAACTACATGTCCCATGATGCTCACCTACACTGCAGAGTGCATAAGCATCATGGGAAATGTAGTTCCAAAACATCTGAGGCTTGCCATCACTGCCCTAGATGGTACTGGACGTCCCCCAGCCAGGAAATGGGGTGGGGCTCTATCTCAATTGCCCATTAGTGATATCTGCTGCTGTGTTCCTTGCCTTTTCTATTGTATGTGATTGCCATCTGCCCCTTTACATTTTCTGTTATTTTATTTTTTTAGTCATCTGTCTTAGGGCTCTTTCACACCGAACGCAGGTGGATGCATTTTGAACCGCATGCCCACTGCATAGACAGCCCAAAACCCAGGTAATCCTATGGGCACAGCTCACATCGTTGCAGTGCAGTTATTATAATTATATAGGATTTTTATACAGCGCCAACAGTTTATGCAGCGCTTTAGAATAAAAAGGGGGGGAATATCACAATTTACAGTCCAATTCAACACAGAAGGAATAGGAGGGCCTTGCTCATGGAGCTTACAATCTAAAGGGAGGGGGGAGGCTGCAGGGGATGCAGCTCAGCACAGTTAAAAATAAAAAAGGGGGCGCGTGCTGCATTTTTCTGCACCACAAATGTAGGGGACGCGCTACAAACGCGCTTCAAATGCACCGCACCGCGCAGCAAGAAAGCCAACCCCAAAAAGTACCGTACAGAAAAATACACAGCGCAAAACACATTCAAGCGTGCGTCAAACACGCCTCAAATGCATGCAAACAGGCAGTCAAAAATGCGCAGTTTTGGTGTGAATGGTCGCTAAGCCAAGAAAGCCAAGCCCAAAAAAAAAGTATAGAAAAATGCATTGCAAATGCAGCACAAAACGCATGCAAAGCGCACATAAAGCAGGCTTCAAATGCATGCAAACGTGCAGCCAGAAGTGCGCAATTATGTGCAGTTTCTGGTGTGAATGACCCTTATTCTTTTATTAATGAAAGTAAACTTCCTTCCCCATTGGATCCAACGCATTTCACCAATCAGCAAAAGTGTGCTGGAATTTCCCAGATTTTGCTGACTTTTCATAAAAATAGAAATCTCTCACTTCCGTCTATCCCTGGTTCCCAGATCATGTATACAATGTATCTAAATGTAATAACCAGATATATACAATGTATCTAAATGTAATAACCAGATATATACAATGTATCTAAATGTAATAACCAGATATATACAATGTATCTAAATGTAATAATCAGGTATATACAATGTATCTAAATGTAATAACCAGATATATACAATGTATCTAAATGTAATAACCAGGTATATACAATGTATCTAAATGTAATAACCAGATATATACAATATATCTAAATGTAATAACCAGATATATACAATGTATCTAAATGTAATAATCAGGTATATACAATGTATCTAAATGTAATAACCAGGTATATACAATGTATCTAAATGTAATAATCAGGTATATACAATGTATCTAAGTGTAATCACCAGGTATATACAATGTATCTAAATGTAATAACCAGGTATATACAATGTATCTAAATGTAATAACCAGATATATACAATGTATCTAAATGTAATAACCAGATATATACAATGTATCTAAGTGTAATAATCAGGTATATACAATGTATCTAAATGTAATAACCAGGTATATACAATGTATCTAAATGTAATAACCAGGTATATACAATGTATCTAAATGTAATAATCAGGTATATACAATGTATCTAAGTGTAATAATCAGGTATATACAATGTATCTAAATGTAATAATCAGGTATATACAATGTATCTAAATGTAATAATCAGGTATATACAATGTATCTAAATGTAATAATCAGGTATATACAATGTATCTAAGTGTAATCACCAGGTATATACAATGTATCTAAATGTAATAACCAGGTATATACAATGTATCTAAATGTAATAACCAGATATATACAACGTATCTAAATGTAATAACCAGATATATATACAATGTATCTAAGTGTAATCACCAGATATATACAATGTATCTAAGTGTAATAACCAGATATATACAATGTATCTAAGTGTAATAATCAGGTATATACAATGTATCTAAATGTAATAACCAGATATATACAATGTATCTAAGTGTAATAACCAGATATATACAATGTATCTAAGTGTAATAACCAGATATATACAATGTATCTAAATGTAATAACCAGATATATACAATGTATCTAAGTGTAATAATCAGGTATATATACAATGTATCTAAGTGTAATAACCAGGTATATACAATGTATCTAAATGTAATAACCAGATATATACAATGTATCTAAGTGTAATAACCAGACATATACAATGTATCTAAATGTAATAATCAGATATATACAATGTATCTAAATGTAATAACCAGATGCCATTGCTCCTGTGTAACCAGATACTGTATATCAGGGGCGCACGCGCGCTGCCCCCTCTGTCCTCGCCACCCCCTATATGCTCTGGATAAACTCATGCATAGCATGAATCTATTCATTGCCCGCCCGTGACCCACCCCCTATTCATGTGCCGGCCCCTTTGAGGCGCAGGCCGCATGAATTACCGCAACGGGGGAGTTTCTTTGAAGCATCTCATTGGAGCCGTAAGTTCTAATAGGCTTCAACACAGAGTGGCTTTATTTCAGGTACTTATATAGCGCCCTCAATTTACGCAGTGCTTTACATATATATATATTGTACATTCACATCAATCCCTACCCTCAAGGAGCTTACAATCTAAGGTCCCTAACTCACATTCATACATATACTAGGGCCAATTTAGACCGGTTCGAATTTACCTACCAGCATGTCTTTGGAGTGTGGGAGGAAACCGGAGTACCCGGAGGAAACCCATGCAGGCACAGGGAGAACATGCAAACTCCAGGCAGGTAGTGTCGTGGTTGGGATTCGAACCAGCGACCCTTTTGCTGCCAGGTGATGATGCTATATACTCCTCTGGTGATGCTGTATATACCCCTCTGGTGACGCAATATACTCCTTTGGTGATGCTGTATATACCCCTCTGGTGATGCTATATACTCCTCTAGTGATGCTGCATATACTCCTCTGGTAATGCTGTATACTTCTCTGTTGATGGTGTATCTACTCCTCTGGTGATGCTATTTACTCCTCTGGTGATACTATATACCCCTCTGGTGATGCTATATACCCCTCTGGTGATGCTATATACCCCTCTGGTGATGCTATTTACTCCTCTGGTGATGCTATTTATTCCTCTGGTAATGCTATATACTCCTCTAGTGATGCTATATACTCCTCTGGTGATACTATTTAATCCTCTGTTAATGCTGTATATATCCCTCTGGTAATGCTAAATATACTCCTCTGGTGATGCTGTATATACCCCTCTGGTGATACTATATACTCATCTGGTGATGCTGTATATACCCCTCTGGTGATACTATATACTCCTCTGGTGATGCTATATACTCATCTGGTGATGCCGTTTAAACCCCTCTGGTAATGCTGTTTATACTCCTCTGGTGATGCTGTATATACCCCTCTGGTGATGCTGTATATACTCCTCTGGTGATGCTGTATATACCCCTCTGGTGATGCTGTATATACCCCTCTGGTGATGCTATATACTCCTCTGGTGATGCTGTATATACCCCTC
>BLSH010118514.1:852488-867674 GCA_018402905.1 Glandirana rugosa
TTCCAGGGGTAGTCTGAGGAGGGAATGTCGTTCCAGGGGTAGTCTGATGGGGACCTTGTTGTAATGGAGGAGTCTGATGGGGACCTTCATGTAAGGGAGGAGTCTGATGGGAACCTTGATGTAAGGGAGGAGTCTGATGGGGACCTTGATGTAAGGGAGGAGTCTGATTGGGACCTTGATGTAAGGGAGGAGTCTGATGGGGACCTTGATGTAAGGGAGGAGTCTGATGGGGACCTTGATGTAAGGGAGGAGTCTGATGGGGACCTTGATGTAAGGGAGCAGTGTGATGGGGACCTTGATGTAAGGGAGGAGTCTGATGGGGACCTTGATGTAAGGGAGGAGTCTGGTCGGGACCTTGATGTAAGGGAGCAGTGTGATGGGGACATTGATGTAAGGGAGGAGTCTGATGGGGACTCTAATGTAGGGGAAACTCTGTTGGGGACACTGATGTAAGGGGGACTCTGATGAAAACCCAGCTATAATAAGGGACAATAATGGTGACCCTGATGTAAGGGGGACCTTGTTGTAAGGGGGGGGCTCATTTACGTATAATATTTTTTTTTAGTCCGTGCATATTTGTAAAATATACTAGAAAGTTTGGAGACCCCTGGGTTAGATGAACAGTTTAATATAGTGCAAAATGGTGATGGGTAGGGACCTCCAGCTGATTGACAGCCTCAGCTCTGTTCCTGTGTGCCGTGTGGAGGGGAGGGGGTGTCCCTTCCCTCCAATCAGCTCTCAGAGCTCTCCTCACTGAACTCTGCAGAGTGTAACTTCAGCTCTCCGCCCCCTTTTTCTGAACTCTAAGACAAGCTTTAAAATGTAGCACTTTGAACAGACGTAGAGAAGAAAGGCTGCAGATAAACAGGTACAACTTATGTAGGAGGATTTGTTTCATCTCTGTGTATTACATAAGGCCAGTCACTTCACTGGGTATATGTAAGGTTTACAACCACTTCAAATATTATATAAAAATGTCCCTTATCCTTCCCCCTCCTAACACCTATGTTGAAGACTGGGGAGCTATTCCAAGTGAGACTAAAATTTGCACATACACTATATTACCAAAAGTATTGGGACACACATGAACTTCAATGGCATCCCATTCTTAGTCCATAGGGTTCAATATTGAGTTGGCCCTCCCTTTGCAGCTATAACAGCTTCAACTCTTCTGGGAAGGCTGTCCACAAGGTTTAGGAGGGTCTATGGGAATGTTTTACCATTCTTCCAGAAGCACATTTGTGAGGTCAGGCGCTGATGTTGGATGAGAAGGCCTGGCTCTCAGTCTCCACTCTAATTCATCCCAAAGGTGTTCTATCGGGTTGAAGTCAGGACTGTGCAGGTCAAACAAGTTCCTCCACCCCAAACTCGCTCATCCATGTCTTTATGGACCTTGCTTTGTGCACTGGTGCGCAGTCATGTTGGAACAGGAAGGGGCCATCCCCAAACTCTTCCCACAAAGTTGGGATCATTGAATTATCCAAAAAAGTATTGGTATGCTGACGCCTTAAGAGTTCCCTTCACTGGAACTAAGGGGCCAAGCCCAACTCCTGAAAAACAACCCCCCCACCAAATAATTTGTACCAGTGCACAAAACAAGGCAGGTGTCCCAATACTTTTGGCAATATAGTGTATCTCCAATTCAGCAAGGCAACATACACAAGCGCCTTCATTGGCCCTGACATCTCCCCAGCTTCTTCCTGGTTTGGGGTCCTCTGTGGTTTTATTAGGCTGGTGTAGAATGATGCAACGCCTGCGCATGCCCATGTGAGTTTATTCATCCCCATACCCAGCAGATGCCACAATTGTACAGCTCAATGTACAGTACAAAGAAGATTGAGAGGCTTAGATAGGCGAGGCGAGATATAGAATATCTCTACTGTAATAAAATACCTGCCTGCTGACACTGGACACAGTTCTGCTTTAAGAAAAAGATTATAGAGTGCTAACTGCAGGGGCCCTCACAGGATAACTGCCAAAGGGCCACATGCGACCCCTGGATCTCAGGTTGGACATTAGGCCCTTAGAGAGAACCTTCTGGCGATTACCCCTACCGGGACATCACTGCAATGCTCAGAAAATAAATGATACAGATGGTGAAGGTGCGTCTGCGTCCATTGTCCTTCTAGTCTACAGGGTGACATTTAAGGTGAACAAACCTCGTGGCTTATTAAAATCGCCTTACAGTCCAGAGGTTCTTCTTTTTTTACTTTATTTTACAAAACTAGCAAAAAAAAAATGAAAAGAATGGGAAACCGAAAAAAAATTGTATTAGAAACCTAACCAAAGGCATCTATAGCTAGGTGAACCATCTTCCCCACACAAGACACCAAATTCCCCCCCAATAGTGAGGACCCCTGTAGGGTAATCTCATGCATGCAGAGAATTTCTGAGCCCGTGGACCCCAATCCAAGGGTAAGGTAGTCGGATAATTATGAAACTCAGAGACCCTCAACAGCATAATAAATATAAAGAACAACAATAAATAAAAACAATTTATTATGTATCATTTAATTGAATTCCCTAAGGAGCTGTCTGGGTCCCCCTGCCACTAAAAGTGATGACCCACCCTGTACCTGGACCCAACAATCACCGACACACCTGTGGTAAGCATGGGGATATATTATGGCCTTGACAAACCCCGAGGTGGAAGAAATGGTTGGACTCAACAATGATAATATTGACATATAAACAAATAAAGATCAGTAGTATATACAGCCAACTATGGAATGGCTTCATCTTGAATAGGCATTTTAGTTCTGGTCATCAATCCTTAGGAAAGACATTGTTGAATGACATAAGGCAACAAAATGAAGGAGGGGGAAGGAGCGCTTCAGCTATGAAAGATGGAGTAGCACAGCTATGAGGTATGGAGGATGGAGGACTGCAGCTATAGGGTGTGGAGGTGCTCAGCTATGGGGATGGAGGTGCTCAACTATGAAGGATGGAGGACTGCAGCTATAGGGGGTGGAGGTGCTCAGATATGAAGGTTGGAGTAGCACAGCTATGGGGATGGAGGTGCTCAGCTATGAAGGTTGGAGTAACACAGCTACGTAGGATGGAGGACAGCAGCTATAGGGCATGGAGGTGCTCAGCTATGGGGGATGGAGGTGCTCAGCTATGAAGGTTGGAGTAACACAGCTACGTAGGATGGAGGACAGCAGCTATAGGGCATGGAGGTGCTCAGCTATGGGGGATGAAGGTGCTCAGCTATGAAGGTTGGAGTAGCACAGCTATGAAGAATGGAGAACCACAGTTATGGGGGATGGAGGTGCTCAGCTATGGGGACGGAGGACCTCAGCTATGAAAGGCAAAGGAGGTCAGCTATAGGGGATGTAGGTGCTCAGCTGGAAGTATGGAGGAGCTCAAATATGAAGGATGGAGGTGTTCAGCTATGGAGGATGGGGAACCTCAGCAAGGGGGGATGGGGAACCTCAGCTAGGTGGGTTAGAGGACCTCAGCTATAGGGGAAGGAGGACCTCAATTACAGGGGGTGGAAAACCTCAATTACAGGGGATGGAGGACCTCAATTACAGGGGATGGAGGACCTCAATTACAGGGGATGGAGGACCTCAATTACAGGGGATGGAGGACCTCAATTACAGGGGATGGAGGATCTCAATTACAGGGGATGGAGGATCTCAATTACAGGGGATGGAGGAGACCGATGGCAACAAGTCCAGGTATTCACTCTGGAGAAGAGGCAAATTAAAGGGGATAAGAGGTCACGTAAGCATGATTAGAGGTCAGAAGAGGGAAGTTCTTTACTGTTAGAGCAGTCAAACCCCCAGG
Organism: Glandirana rugosa; assembly: GCA_018402905.1. NCBI lineage: Eukaryota > Metazoa > Chordata > Amphibia > Anura > Ranidae > Glandirana > Glandirana rugosa. The sequence goes on from BLSH010118514.1 coordinate 856,281, forward strand.
AAAAAGTAGTACTAGCCGAGAGTGTTGTCAACTTCAATAAACTTTTCAATGTCCTCCTCGGGAAATCAAAATACATGGCCATGGGAATTGTTAGAAAATAAAAATCAGACACACACATTGGTGGAACTGGATAGTCTCTTTTCAACCTTACAAACAATGTAACTATGAAACAATGTAATTACTGTTAATTTCCCCTTTACTGCCTCACCAAACGCATTGGGTGAATAACTGCTGAACGTCATCTCATGATAAACTTCATACATAAGAAACAATTTCTAATGAATCATTTGAAGCTGAAAGTTTGTCATTCTATTAAACTCCCTAAGGAGCTTTTGAAATGTCTGGGTCCTCCTGCTGCTACCAAAGATGACCCACCCTGTGCCTGGACCCAACAATCACTGACAGACCTGTGGTAAACAAACAGATTTATTACGGACTTGAGGAAACCCCGAGGGCCGGTTCACATAGGGGGCGATCCGACCTCAGACGCGACTTTGCTAGGCCATTTGAACGCGACTTCAAGGCGACTTCAGCGACCTTCATGCCAGGCGACTTTGCCTGTGGCCAATCAGAGGAGGGAGGGAGGGGGTTGCCTGGATAATTTGTAGGAAGTACCTGGATAAAATTATTTTCTTTTTCCTGTAAAGTCGCTTCAATATAGATGGATCCGACTTGGAGGCGACTTCCATTGAATTCTATGGGCACAAGTCAGATAGAAGTCGCTGGCTCCCATTCACTTCAATGGGATTTCTGATGTCGAGCGACTTGGGGCGACACAAGTCGGAGGGTAAGTCGCCAATGAGTGAACCAGCCCCTGAGGTGGAAGAAATGGTTTAACAGACTCAACAATGATAATATTGACATATAAAGATCAGTAACTCATACACTTACAGTGCAGGCGGAAAATATTCACAGCGATTCACTTTTTTCAACTTTTGTTATGTTACAACCTTATTCCAAAATGGATTAAATTCATCATTTTTTTCAAAATTCTACAAACAATCCCCCATAATGACAACATGAAAGAAGTATGTTTAACATCTTTTCAAATGTATTAAAAATAAAAAAGATCCCATGTACATAAGTATCACAGACTCCTCCCATGTACATAAGTATCACAGACCCCTCCCATGTACATAAGTATCACAGACCCCTCCCATGTACATAAGTATCACAGACCCCTCCCATGTACATAAGTATCACAGACCCCTCCCATGTACATAAGGATAACAGACTCCTCCCATGTACATAAGGATCACAGACTCCTCCCATGTACATAAGGATCACAGACTCCTCCCATGTACATAAGGATCACAGACTCCTCCCATGTACATAAGGATCACAGGCTCCTCCCATGTACATATGTATCACAGGCTCCTCCCATGTACATAAGTATCACAGGCTCCTCCCATGTACATAAATATCACAGACTCCTCTTATGTACATAAGTATCACAGGCTCCTCCCATGTACATAAGTATCACAGGCTCCTCCCATGTACATAAGTATCACAGGCTCCTCCCATGTACATAAGTATCACAGGCTCCTCCCATTTACATAAGTATCACAGACTCCTCCCATGTACATAAGTATCACAGGCTCCTCCCATGTACAGAAGTATCACAGGCTCCTCCCATGTACATAAGTATCACAGACTCCTCCCATGTACATAAGTATCACAGACTCCTCCCATGTACATAAGTATCACAGGCTCCTCCCATGTACATAAGTATCACAGGCTCCTCCCATGTACATAAGTATCACAGGCTCCTCCCATGTACATAAGTATTGCAGACTCCTCCCATGTACATAAGTATCACAGCCTTTGCTCAATACTTTGGTGAAGCCCCTTTGGCACCAATTACAGCCTCAGGTCTTGTTGATGCTACAAGCTTGGCACTCCTATTTTTGGGCAGTTTCTCCCATTCCTTTTTGCAGGACCTCTCAATCTCCATCAGGTTGGATGGGGGGCGTCGGTGCGCAGCCATTTCAGATCTCTCCAGAGATGTTCAAGTCTGGGCTCTGGCTGGGCTACTCAAGGACATTTACAGAGTTGTCCCATAGCCACTCCTTTGTTATCCTGGCTGTGTGCTTAGGGTCGTTGTCCTGTTGAAAAATGAACCTTCACCCCAGGCTGAGGTCCAGAGCACCCTGGGGCAGGTTTTCATCCAGGATGTCTCTGTACATTGCTGCATTCATCTTTCCCTTGATCCTGATTAGTCTCCCAGTTCCTGTAGCTGAAAATCATCCCCACCACCATGCTTCACTGTAGGGATGGTATTGGCCAGGTGATGAGCGGTGCCTGGTTTCCTTCAGACACAGCGCTTGCCATTCAGGCCAAAGAGTTCAATCTTTGTTTCATCAGAGCAGAGAATTTTGTTTTCCATGGTCTGAGAGTCCTTCAGGTGCCTTTTGGCAAACTCCAGGCGGGCTGTCATGTGCTTCCGTCTGGCCCCTCTACCATACAGGCCTGATTGATGGAGTGCTGCAGAGATGGTTGTTCTTCTGGAAGATTCTCCTCTCTCCACAGAAAAACGCTGGAGCTCTGTCAGAGCGATCATCGGGTTCTTGGTCACCTCCCAGACTAAGACCCTTCTCCCCCGATCACTCAATTTGGCCAGGTGGTCCACTCTAGGAAGAGTCCTGGTGGTTCCAAACTTCTTCCAGTTACGGATGATGGAGGCCACTGTGCTCATTGGGACCTTCAATGCTGCAGAAATTGTTCTGTACCCTTCTGTACCCTTCCCCAGATCTGTGCCTTGATACAATCCGGTCTCGGAGTTCTACAGACAATTCCTTGGACTTCATGGCTTGGTTTGTGCTCTGACATGCACTGTTAACTGTGGGACCTTCTATAGACAGGTGTATGCCTTTCCAAATCATGTCCAATCAACTGAATTTAGCACAGGTGGACTCCAAACAAGTTGTAGAAACATCTCAAGGATGATCGGTGGAAACAGGAAGCACCTGAGCTCAATTTTGAGTGTCGTGGCAAAGGCTGTGAATACTTATGTACATGGGATTTTTATTTTTAATACATTTGCAAAGATTTCAAACAAACTTCTTTCATGTTGTCATTATGGGTTATTGTTTGTAGAATTTTAAGGAAAATGATGAATTTAATCGATTTTGATTTGAAGGTGCTCATCTACAGGGGATAGAGGACCTCAGCTATGAAGGTGCTCAGCTATGGGGGATGGAGGTGCTCAGTTATGAAGGATGGAGACTCTCAGCTATGGGGATGGAGGTGCTTAGCTATGGGAGATAGAGGTGCTAAGCTATGAAGGTGCTCAGCTATGGGGTTGGAGGACGTCAGCTATGGGGATGGAGGACCTCCGCTATTAATGTGCTCAGCTATGTGGATGGAGGTGCTCAGCTATATAAGGTGCTCACATATGGGAGATGGAGGACCTCACTTATGAAGGTGCTCAGCTATGGGGGATGGAGGTGCTCAGCTATGAAGGTGCTCAGTTATGAAGAATGGAGATGCTCAGCTATGGGGATGGAGGTGCTTAGCTATGGGGATGGAGGTGCTCAGCTATGAAGGTGCTCAGTTATGGGGGGTGGAGGACCTCAGCTATGAAGGTGCTCAGTTATGGGGGATGAAGGACCTCAGCTATGAAAGTGCTCAGCTATGGGGACAGAGGTGCTCAGCTATAAAGGTGCTCAGCTATGGTGGTTGGAGGACCTCAGCTATGAAGGTGCTCAGCTATGGGGGATGGAGTTCCTCAGCTATGAAGGTGCTTGGCTATGGGGGATGGAGGACCTCAGCTGTGAAGGTGCTTAGCTATGGGGAATGGAGGTGCTCAGCTATGAAGGTGCTTAGCTATGGGGGACTGAGGACCTCAGCTATGGAGGACGGAGGACCTCAGCTATGGAGGATGGAGGACCTCAGCTATGAAGGTGCTCAGCTATGAAAATGCTTAGCTATGGGGGGTGGAGGTGCTCAGCTATGAAGGAGCTCAGCTATGGAGGACCTCAGCTGTGGAGGACCTCAGCTATGGAGGGCGGAGGACCTCAGCTATGAAGGTGCTCAGTTATGGTGGATCTCAACTAGGCTGGGATGGAAGACCTCAGCTAGGGGGGATGGAAGAACTCAGCTATGAAGGACCTCAGATATAGAGGATGGAGGACCTCAGCTATAGGGGATGGAGGAGACCGATGGCATAGATTAAAGGTATTCACTCTGGAGAAGAGATACTTAAGAGGGCATATGATAAGAGGACACGTGACCACGATTTGAGGTTAGAAGAAAGGAAGTTCCTTAGACTGAGACAAGTGTTCTTTATAGTTAGAAGAGTAAAAATGACTTATCAATGTCTTCCTCGGGAAATTGAAATGCATGGCTATGGGAATTGTTAGAGAATAAAAATCACACTCACACACATTGGTAGAACTGGATAGTCTCTTTTCAGCCTTACAAACAATGTAACTATGTAATTACTGTTCATTTCCCTTTTACTGCCTGTGATGAGCCTCACCAAACGCCCTGGGCGAATAATTGCTGAATGACATGGCTGGCAATGATACGATGACCATTGTAGCACCTTCCTGGTGATTGGTGGAACTTTCACACTCAGCTCCCCCCGCAGCCCAGGGTGTTCAATGTCTCCAGGCGATCACTCCGCATGCAGAGCACAGCCTGCACCCCTCATGGCTCCCTCCCCACAGCTTTGAATCTGGTGGGCAGGGCTAACACTGAACCAATCCCATCCAAAGCCCTCTTTCTCCTCTCCCTGCACTTCGCCAGTCACTGGCAGGAAGGGAGAAATACAGCAAAGTGCAATGCTTAAAGGGGCCACAAACCTCGGGCTGGGTCACGAAGGATGCACAATAAATCCTCCTTGTGTGCACCAAATGCAAATAAAAGCTCAGTTATTACCTGGAAAAAGTAACAGTGACAACAGTGACGTCATCACTATGCTATATCCTTGCCAAGGTGACTGGTCTTATGCTCTACATAAAGATGGCCTAGGCTATAAGAAGATTGGCAAGACCCTGAAACTGAGCTGCAGCACGGTGGCCAAGACCATACAGCGGTGTAACAGGACAGGATCCACTCAGAACAGCGCCTCGCCATGGTCAACCAAAGAAGTTGAGTGCCATGCTCAGCATCATATCCAGAGTTTGTCTTTGGGAAATAGACGTATGAGTGCTGCCAGCATTGCTGCAGAGGTTGAAGGGGTGGGGGGCAGCCTGTCAGTGCTCAGACCATACGCCGCACACTGCATCAAATTGGTCTGCATGGCTGTCGTCCCAGAAGGAAGCCTCTTCTAAAGATGATGCACAAGAAAGCCTGCAAACAGTTTGCTGAAGACAAGCAGACTAAGGACATGGATTACTGGAACCATGTCCTGTGGTCTGATGAGACCAAGATAAACTTCTTTGGTTCAGATGGTGTCAAGCGTGTGTGGGGGCAACCAGCTGAGGAGTACAAAGACAAGTGTGTCTTGCCTACAGTCAAGCATGGTGGTGGGAGTGTCATGGTCTGGGGCTGCATGAGTGCTGCCGGCACTGGGGAGCTACAGTTCATTGAGGGAACCATGAATGCCAACATTACTGTGACATACTGAAGCAGAGCATGATCCCCTCCCTTCAGAGACTGGGCTGCAGGGCAGTATTCCAACATAACGGCCTGGTCACAATTGCAAGCTTTGCAATCCTTATAGTTCCCTCATTGGTGTCAATTTTTTTAGGAGCTCTGTTGGGGGGCTTTGATGAGATATCAGGGGGTCTAAACATACCTCAGCCCTCAATCTCCATCTGTGTAGTCTCAGCTGTACAGAATGAATGGACAGGAATAGCTGTGCACCGAGCCTCCCATTCATTCAGAAATGGAAGTATAGTAAAAAACAGTTTACTATGCTTCAGTTATGAATGAACCAATTGGTACCAATCCCTGACTCTGTTCATTCAGAAAAGGAAGGAGCTGGTAAATGACAAATTTACCGACCCATTCCCATTTCTCCATCATGACACATCTTCTACAGCAGCTGGGAGGAGAGAGGAGGGGGGAAGACAGCAGCTCTGTGGGGGGGACCAGGGAAGCACACAGGGACCCTGGGAAGAGCAGAAGACAAGTAAACTGGATAGGAGGGGCGTCAGGGGCAGCATATAGAGGAACCAATCTCCTGCATTAGGAGGAAAATGGAGGGGAATGGGTCCTCTAAATGCCGCCCCCACCATCCCTCCTATTCAGGTGTACAAGGGAGGCACACGGGCCCCCTGGAGCATGAGGCCCGGTTGCAATTGCAACCCCTATCGTTACGCCCCTGGGTGTACTCACTTTTGTGAAATACTGTAGTACAGGAGATGGTCAGAGACTGCAGACATAGTACAGGAGATGGTCAGAGACTGCAGACATACTACAGGAGATGGTCAGAGACTGCAGACATACTACAGGAGATGGTCAGAGACTGTAGACATACTACAGGAGATGGTCAGAGACTGCAGACATAGTACAGGAGATGGTCAGAGACTGCAGACTTAGTACAGGAGATGGTGAGAGACTGTAGACTTACTACAGGAGATGGTCAGAGACTGCAGACTTAGTACAGGAGATGGTCAGAGACTGCAGACATAGTACAGGAGATGGTCAGAGACTGCAGACATAGTACAGGAGATGGTCAGAGACTGCAGACATACTACAGGAGATGGTCAGAGACTTCAGACATACTACAGGAGACGGTCAGAGACTGCAGACATACTACAGGAGATGGTCAGAGACTGCAGACATAGTACAGGAGATGGTCAGAGACTGCAGACATACTACAGGAGATGGTCAGAGACTGTAGACATAGTACAGGAGATGGTCAGAGACTGTAGACATAGTACAGGAGACAGTCAGAGACTGCAGACATACTACAGGAGATGGTCAGAGACGGCAGACATAGTACAGGAGATGGTCAGAGACTGCAGACATACTACGGGAGATGGTCAGAGACTGTAGACATACTACAGGAGGTGGTCAGGGACTGCACACATAGTACAGGAGATGGTCAGAGACTGCAGACATAGTACAGGAGATGGTCAGAGACTGGAGACATAGTGCAGGAGATGGTCAGAGACTGGAGACATAGTGCAGGAGATGGTCAGAGACTGCAGACGTACTATAGGAGAACAGTTTTCCTGCACTGGGAAAACAGACTACTAACCCTAACTTTGCAAAGACCCTTGAGGCCGGACAATAAGGTCCTAAGGGCCACATGCGGCCCTTGGGTTGCATGTTGGGTACCAAGGCTTTAAGGCAACATGCACAGTAAAGGATTATTGGGGAAGAGAAATGCCAATGTAACATTTTCAGGGTTGATAAAGGGGGGAAGCCGTGTTTGCCTAGATATACCCCTCCGTGCTACTCTGGGCTATCACTCATTGGTATTTGTGGGCAGATCCAGGATCCACAGGGCTGCATTTACCACGACTACAGATCCCCAGCATAGTCCCTGAACACCTGGCACAGCATCGACTTTTGGATTATGTTTAAATAAAGTTATTTCTTGCCCCAGCTGCAGCACTTCGCACGGGCCCTACCACTACAGAGCACGGAGACAGAGGTACCTCTTAACACAACAGTGGCCCTGTTGCTCCAGGTTACAAAACAGTCTAGTGTAGCCACTGGACTAGAGGCCCTTGCATACGCCAAGTCCAACAAATTATATCCCACCTTCGCCCTGATACAAAAAATTTGGAACAAGGCAAGGTATCTACAGAGAATAACCGGGTTCACGGAATATAGCCCCATGTGGAACAATGGGCATTATGAGGAACTGATGTCACTCCCATGCGCAGTGGGATGGAGGAGATATGGGCATGGGCGTCCCAAGAACTTTTTCTAGGGGGGGCATAATTTCAAGGTCATCCATGCTCTGCCCCTTTTTGACAATGTCATAATTACATTATCATGGTCAGAGACTGCAGACGTTGTACAGGAGATGGTCAGAAACTCAGAGACTGCAGACGTGATACAGGAGATGGTCAGAAACTGCAGACATGATCCAGGAGATGGTCAGAGACTGCAGACGTGATACAGGAGATGGTCAGAGACTGCAGACATGACCCAGGAGATGGTCAGAGACTGCAGACATGATACAGGAGATGGTCAGAGACTGCAGACATGATCCAGGAGATGGTCAGAGACTGCAGACATGATACAGGAGATGGTCAGAGACTGCAGACGTGATCCAGGAGATGGTCAGAGACTGCAGACGTGATACAGGAGATGGTCAGAGACTGCAGACATGATCCAGGAGATGGTCAGAGACTGCAGACATGATACAGGAGATGGTCAGAGAATGCAGACATGATCCAGGAGATGGTCAGAGACTGCAGACGTGATACAAGAGACAGTCAGAGACTGCGGACATGATACAGGAGACGGTCAGAAACTGCAGACATGGTACAGGAGACAGTCAGAGACTGCAGACATGGTACAGGAGACGGTCAGAGACTGCGGACATAGTACAGGATATGGTCAGAGACTGCGGACATAGTACAGGATACGGTCAGAGACTGCGGACATAGTACAGGAGATGGTCAAAGACTGCAGACATAGTACAGGATACGGTCAGAGACTGCGTACATGGAACAGGAGATGGTCAGAGACTGCAGACATGATCCAGGAGATGGTCAGAGACTGCAGACATGATACAGGAGATGGTCAGAGACTGCAGACATGATACAGGAGATGGTCAGAGACTGCAGACATGATCCAGGAGATGGTCAGAGACTGCAGACGTGATACAAGAGACAGTCAGAGACTGCGGACATGATACAGGAGACGGTCAGAAACTGCAGACATGGTACAGGAGACAGTCAGAGACTGCAGACATGGTACAGGAGACGGTCAGAGACTGCGGACATAGTACAGGATACGGTCAGAGACTGCAGACATAGTACAGGATACGGTCAGAGACTGCGGACATAGTACAGGAGATGGTCAAAGACTGCAGACATAGTACAGGATACGGTCAGAGACTGCGTACATGGAACAGGAGACAGTCAGAGACTGCATACATAGCACAGGAGACAGTCAGAGACTGCATACATAGCACAGGAGACAGTCAGAGACTGCGGACATGGTACAGGAAACGGTAAGAGACTGCATACATGGCCCAAGAGGATAAGGACCTAGTGGGGAACCCCTGATCTGATCCCTGATTCCAGGGGGGGCAATTGCCCCCCTTGCCCCTACCTGCGGACGCCCATGGATATGGGGTAACACAGCTGACACACAACGGTGAACTATGCACCTTTGAGGCACGCCGTACGGGCACAGGCGGTAGAGGTGACATGGGTACAGTCCCCAGCTCCCATTTTTTAACTTCATGGCAGAGGTAACACAATATAGGGGTTTCATCTCAAGGTGCTACGCGCTACTACTATAGGCGCATCTGGAAGGCGTCCCCTCTAGAGCGGCAGAGGCATGGGTGAGAGACGTGGGTATATTTGAGGAAGAGCAATGGGAGGAGGTCCTACAAGTGATACAACTATCCTCGCTCAGTGTGGGCCAAAGACTATCCCAACTCTATATAGTCCTAAGGGTTCATCTTACACCTGCCATGCTAAACAGAATGGGACTGAGGACAAATTCAGAGTGTACACGGTGCTTAAGGGACCATGGGCACCTGATCCACCTGTTGTGGCACTGCCCCAAGTTACGGATATAGCGGAGCGGGGTTGTGGACACCATTCGCAGGGTGTCCCGGGTCCACATACCACTGGACCAAAAGCACTGCATCTTATGTATACTGGATAACCTCTCTATAGAGGATAACCCTAAACAGGCGATTACTAGAGTTCTCTTCCAAGCGCGTAAACTTGTTCTTAGGCACTTGAAGGATACGGAACCTCTGACGGTTAGGGAGTGGGTAACTCAGGTTGGGGGACACACTGAGATTGGAGAAATATATCTTCCAATTTGAGGCACTTTGGGCTCCATGGCTGGACACACCAGTAGGGTTGCCACCTCATCCCTTTAAACCCGAACACATATTAATTACACAGATTCTGTGGCTGATTAAGGTGGTAATTAAACTCATTTGGTGCCTCATCTGCATTAAATTAGCCCAGAACAAGCTGTGTAATTCATATGTGTTCGGGTTTAAAGGGATGAGGTGGCAACCCTACCGGTGATAGACCTGGTGTGTGGAGTTGCCACCTCATCCCTTTAAACCCAGAACACATATGAATTACACAGCTTGTTCTGTGGCTGATTAAGGTGGTAATTAAACTCACTGGGTGCCTCATCTGCATTAAATTAGTCTCAGAACCTGCATAATCCATATGTGTTCGGGTTTAAAGGGATGAGGTGGCAACTCTACACACCAGGTCTATCACCGGTAGGGTTGCCACCTCATCCCTTTAAACCCGAACACATATGAATTACACAGGATGTTCTGGGCTAATTTAATGCAGATGAGGCACCAAATTAATTTAATTACCACCTTAATCAGCCACAGAACAACCTGTGCAATTAATATGTGTTCAGTTTTAAGGCCTCATACAACACGGACGTTTTTTGACACCAGCGTTTTCTGGCGTTTTTTGCAGCTCTCCATGTTAGTCAATGGCCCCATAAAAACGTTGGCGTTTTTGAGCTGTAGGTGGCGTCGGCGTTAGTGAGCAGAAAGTAGAACCCATGGCCATCGCGTTCTGAGGCTGTAAAGTTTTGACGCCGACGCCACAAAACGCCAACAAACGCCAACGAACGCCAACAAACGCCACCTAATATTGTACCGGCGTTTTCCGGTGTTTTTTGACGCTGACGTTTTTAGGTTGAAAAATTGCAGAGGGATGATTTTTTTAAAAAAACGCCTATTGACGCCGACGCTCACTAACGCTCAAAAACGCCAATGCATAACGCCGAAAAACGTCGACTTTTTTTCTCTTGACGTCGGACCCGATGTTTTGTTTATTTTTTTAGATACGCCCGTGTGTATGAGGCCTAAAGGGATGAGGTGGCAACCCTACCGGTGATAGACCTGGTGTGTAGAGTTGCCACCTCATCCCTTTAAACCCGAACACATATGGATTACACAGGTTGTTCTGAGACTAATTGAATGCAGATGAGGCACCCAGTGAGTTTAATTACCACCTTAATCAGCCACAGAACAACCTGTGTAATTAGTATGTGTTCCGGTTTAAAGGGATGAGGTGGCAACCCTAATCACCAGTGGAGCTGGTGATGGACAGACTGCTCCTTTAACGGGCATAGTGGTAAAGTGAAGGTGGATATGAATCACAGCACATTAAATGTAGGGACTGTACTTGATGTTGGGGTAGCTGGGGGGGGAAGGAAACGGGAGGAGTGTAGATTATTCGAAAAATTGCCAAATTTACTTTGCGATATCTGTGCTCAATGGTACCGGTTCATTTCTGGGGGGGGGGGGGGGGGTTT
>BLSH010118531.1:16869-58555 GCA_018402905.1 Glandirana rugosa
CTTCCCGGGGCCCTGGTCACCCAGTCCCTCCGGGAAGTACCAATGAACGTGGTCCTGGGACTTCCAAGATTAATACGGAGACCCATATACATTTCCAAATGTTAATGAAATTGGAGATCTCTAGGTGCGATATCTGCTTTCTGCAGATGTCGCGCCTAGAATTAGAGGCCCACCTACAGGTACCTGCAGGCGGGGAAACGAACGAGGACCGCGCGTGAGTGTCCGCCGCCGCCGCGCGCGCGCACCGGCGGCGTGCGACGCACCCGCACGGGCGCCCAGCTCGCCAGAACTACAGGCGAAGACTGGGCGGTAGCGGACGCCTCGACGTCTTGCCCCTTGGCGGTTACATTTGTGCCGCCAAGGGGCAAGACACTCTCCCCCTGTTCGTCTCGATGACTAGGGACAGTGACCCTAGTCAATCTAGACAATACAGGGACGGTTGGGTAGGGGGGGTGTCAATCTTGTGTGGGTCCCTCTGTATAAATGTCATTGGCAGTGAAGGGGTTAACCTGTAGGGGGCAGTGAAGGGGTTAACAGTGTTCCCTGGGTGTGTTCTAACTGTGGGGGGGATGGGTTGGCAGGGACATAACAGATCTAACTGATCCCAGTGACAGGGATCAGTAGCTCTGCTTGTCCCCCTCTCACAGAACGGGGAACCGCCGTGTTTACATTGGCGGTTCCCCGTTCTGCAGCTCCGCAGGCGATGGCGGGTCAGAAGCGGACATCAAGACCGCTCGACCCGCGGGCACGCCCACGCAGCGTGCGGCGGCCACGCGCGCGCGCCGCCGCCGCCTGTGAGTGCGCGCCAGGAGCAAGCAAAGGGGCGGACGTCCATGGACATCCACCCGGAGATTAAGATCCGCGCTGTAGACGTCTTTCGTCTATAGCGTGGATCTCTAGAGGTTAAAGTAATTGTAAACCTTTACATATACCCAGAGGCATAATTAGAACCTTCAGGGTCCTGGTGCAAGTAACCATGAAGGGCCTCCCTGACCCACTGGTCCCGGGGCCCTTCCCTCCGAGCCTGGGTCCCTTTATTACGGTCACATGTTATGCAATGGGCCCCCTTCCTGCTGCCTTGGGGCCCCCCACGGGGGGCGGAATGCCAGGGCCTGGTTGTCCTTTGCGACCCTGGTAATTCCACCATTGGTGTGGGATAGCTGCAGTAAGGAGTGATGGGGGGATATTCTATGGAAGGTGAGGTGTGTAGGGGAATAAGTCGGTGTGGGAACGGTGCAGTGAGCAGTGATATGGGGGGCGGGGGTTGTATGGAAGGTGATGTGTGTGGCAGTGGCGGAACTACCAGGTTTGCAAAGGTTGCACTTGCGACTGGGCCCTGGCATTCTACCACCATGGGGGAAGGCCCAAGATGTAAGGAAGGGGGCCCACTGTGCCGTGGGAATCGGTACACATGCCTGAGCCTGCGACATCACTATACACAGACATTGTAGTGTATATACAGAGACTGGGACACCCAGCATCACACCAAACACTACAGAGAAGGTAACACAATGCAAATTCTCTTTTCTGTGCAATCCAAGTCAGAAACAATTCCATCATGTAGATCTATTTATGACTGAATCATCATGAAAACACCAGAGACTGCTGGTTGGAGAACGTCAGGGGACACTAGAAGTTCAGAGAAACAGGGCACACCAAGAAATCTGGGTACACTGAGAGATCAGGGTACAATGGGAGAGCAGTAAACAGAGATTGGTGAATCAGGGTACAGCAGATCAGAAGGAATGGGGGGGGGGGGGCGGATGCTGTGCTAGGGAACTGACTTTTACTTACAGCATACTTGTCACATCACCTGACACAAAGTACAGATTCTGGATCAGCACCTAAACAAGATGATTCTTGTGAGCTTTCAGTCCATGAACCTTGAATGCATTGTTGTTATTACCCTGAGCTGTATTGTAAATTCTTTTGTTTTTCTGTTACCTGGCGAGACCTCTGCTTGTGACTCTGTACTATGCTGCTCCTCCTGTGAATTAAAGCCTAACACCAACTATTCTTAACTATACTTAACATGTTCTCTCCTCCTACATATCCTGCTTACCCTATGTAAAAAAAGATCTTGTCTGGTTATGTGATCCTGTATCTCTGGCTTCTCTTTGTCAGTGAGCGGCTGCTGCAGGGGAGAGTAAGGAGCTCTGACAATGGCTGGGCCATGGGAGCCTATGGGTGATGCCATGGCTCCAAGATTTCCCAAGCATTGTCTTGAGCACACCATGACAAAGGGGTGCCGGAGCTACAGGATCATGTGACCTGACTGGGCTGGACTAAAAAAAGGTAAGCATACTGATTTTGTTTACATAGGGTAAGTAGGATAGGTAGGAGGAGGAGGGGACATTTTAAGAATGGTTAGTGAAGAGCTTAATTCCATCTAAATAATATTTTATATAATTTTTTTCCCCATAACTTGTAAGAAATACATATCTTACAAATTAACATTTATTAAGGAGTGCTTCCATGCCACAATGTGTAGTGAATTCCGGGCTTTCAAATTAGAGCTTTATCATCGTTGACTTTTCATTTAGACTGAAGATTTAAAGTACCATCTTTGTTAGGACTGGAGGAGGGGTCTTTCTCTGACTCCTTATACACTATATTACCAGAAGTATTGGATACCTGCCTTTACATACACATGAACTTTAATGGCATCCCCGTCTTAGTCCGTAGGGTTCAAAATTTAGTTGTCCCACCCTTTGCAGCTATAACAGCTTCAACTCTTCTGGGAAGGCTGCCCACAAGGTTTAGGAGTGTGTCTATGGGAATGTTTGACCATTCTTCCAGAAGTGCATTTGTGAGGAGAGGCACTGATGTGGGCGAGAAGGCCTGGCTTGCAGTCTCCACTCTAATTCATCCCAAAGGTGGTCTATTGGGTTGAGGTCAGGACGCTCATCCATGTCTTTATGGACCTTGCTTTGTGCACTGGTCCAAATAATTTGGTGGAGGGGGGATTATGGTGTGGGGCTGTTTTTCAGGGGTTGGGCTTGGCCCCTTAGTTCCAGTGAAAGGAACTCTTAAGGCGTCAGCATACCAAAAACTTTTGGACAATTTTATGCTCCCAAATTTGTGGGAACAGTTTGGGGATGGCCCCTTCCCGTACTAACATGACTGCACACCAGTGCACAAAGCAAGGTCCATACAGACATGGATGAGCAATTTTGGGGTGGAGGAACTTGACTGACCTCAACCCGATTGAACACAATTGGGATGAATTTTAGTGGAGAGTGCAAGCCAGTCCTTCTAGAAGAATGGTCAAAAATTCCCATAGACACACTCCTAAACCTTGTGTACAGCCTTCCCAGAAGAGTTGAAGCTCAACTGCAAAGGGTGGGCCAACTCAATATTGAACCCTACGGACTAAGGCTTGATTGCCATTAAAGTTCATGTGCATGTAATAGCAGGCTTCCCAATACTAATGGTAATATAGTGTATGTGTAACATGTTTTCTGATTTTCAGGTCTGTATTAACATCATAGTAGTAAAACAGCCATATAAATCCCTAGAGTACTAAGCCCCGTACACGTGATGCGACGGTCGTATGAAAACGGTCGTGCGACCTCTTGTTGTACGATCATCCGACTGTTAGTACGCGCGATTAGAACAGCCGACATGCGATGGTCGTACAGCAGAAGTTGGATGAGCAGACAAGAAAACTTTGGTTGTACAAGTAGTCGTACGACCGTTGTATTGTGTGTACAGAGAAGTTGGTCCAACAAATTGTATGTGCAAAAACACGCATGCTCAGAAGTCGGGAACTCTCGGAAGTGTCCATTTTGGGAAACCTACATTCCTAATTCATAAATCACATGCACCTGAACTTCCTCTTTATACGCTCTTAACACGTCACCACGTTAGACTTGGTATCGCTTAGTGCACGTCAGTACGCGAGACACAACAGCCAACATCCAACTTGGTCCAAAGTTGGACGTTTGGTTGTACAACCGTTGCACTGTGTGTACGAGGCTTTACAATCACCAACTGCTGGCTGAAATTAGTAAATATGGCATGCTTATCTGCAATGCTATATATTTGTCAGACTAAAAAGAAATAAAAAATGTAGTTGCTGAACAATATACATAATTGAGAAAATGTTATAAAAGCACCTATGGAAGCTACAGGCAATTATAAAATCTATAATCCTGCACAAGCCACAGAATCACAGAAGTAGTTGTTACCAAAATTAATTTTGCCATTTTTCCATTGATAATGAAGAATGCAATCTTGCCTCTGATCTGGTCCACTTTTCCTCCTCTCCTATCCCAAAGCTTTAGTAAAGATAACATTGAGACATACAGTATGTTGGGTAAATGGTAACAATTCTTTATGTCAGGACATAAAGAAACAATATGGGCTCAAGCACACTGTAGCTGATAAACAACCGTTTTTGGTCGTTTGGGCATTTTTTTAACAGCCCAAAAACGCCCCTTTATGTTATCCTATGTGTCCAAGCACACATGGACATTAATTGTCGTTTAACAGCAGTGGCGTTTTTGGGCTGTTATCTGAACGCCCTGAATTGGTGTTCAAAAGTCGTTCTTCTGACCACAAAAAACGCTGGACGCCAATAAACGCTCATAAATGCTGGTAAACGCCCGTTTATCTGCGTCCGGCATTTTTTGTAGTCAATGGAAGCTAATGAAGTAAAAATAAAAAACGCTCAAAAATGCAAACGCCGATAAATGTTGCTTACAAAATGCTGCAAAAGAACGTTTTCTTAGCAGCGTCTCCTGCACAACGCCCAGAGAGCCCAGAAAGCGTGCAGTGTGCATGGAGCCTATAAGTCCAGGGCTCAAATTGTAAACCAAATAAAAAAATATAACTGTATAGAATGAAATGTTCTCTATGGCTTTGGTGAGAGGGAAAAAGGCATGTAAACATCCACCATAGGGAAAGAGGAACCCGCGTACCCAAGGAGAGTATGTTCTCTGGACATCCAGGATGTATCATAAACACACTTAAAGACCAAAAGATTGCTGGACTTTTTCCACTTTACATCTTTCTAACATTTCACTATCACCATGAACATTTCATTTCAAAATTGGAAGAGCCTTCACACCAAAATGTATGTATTTAGATTTTCTAGTGGACAAAATTATGACCCAAGGAACTACTATGTAATTGATTTGTTCTGATTTGATGTTATTGATTTGTATATTAAATATATATATATATATATATATATATAGTTTTTTTTTAATTTATTATTTTCTAAACTGATGACGGATAGTGTACAATCTATTTTTATTATTATTATTGTTATTATACAGGATTTGATGCAGCCGTCAAAGGATAGCTATGCTCAGATTTGATGCTGCTTTTCTTCTATAATAAGCTTTGTTTTTTCTTGCAGACAGCTCACGCACAACACGCATGTCTTGAGCCTGAATTTACCCAGCATGTCATTTCCTTTCATAGCGTGCATCCAACATTCCTGAGCTGCACAATCCACCCCTCCTCCAGCATAGTAAATATATTTAAGAGACATTCTGTGTTCTCTGTGCTTGTGGCAGAGAATATCTATGAAGACGGCAATTTCCATTACAGGTTGTTCAGCTTGATTGAACACCTGCAGAGATCCAATAACAGAAATGTATTTAAATAATATGAAACATCTTCTTGTGCATGAAATTCATTTCTTTTTCTCTTTGCCATGGAGAGGATAAGACCAAGGATGTCAACGCTGTGTTCTGTACATATAGAAGCAGAGTAGGCTGATGAGACACTCTGATCACCTGTGATGGAAATACATACATATGTGTGTGCCCTGTGTATACATGAGTCTGAGCTTTTTATATTTAACATCAAATAGAATAGCAGTTTGCCCCCCTCAGCAATACAGGAATGGCTGACAGGGGGTGTTGCATGGCTACACTTCTTAGTAGCAATAAGAATGGAAAACCAGCACTTCCCGAGTCACAAATTAGGGATTAAAACAGCAAGCTTAGGTGTTTTGGGCAATCCTCAGCTTAGTCATAGCTCATTACAACCAACCACGCTTTCTCTCATGTACCCTCCGTACACGTAAGTAGATAATACCAAAAAACTGGAGAGTGCTGCATACAAGGGGAAAATTAAAATTAATATTATTCAATAGAACCATGAGTTAGGGGATCCATAAAAAGCAAGCTAAAACTGCAAAATTCCACCCATAGATCAACATATAAAGCCCTTACATTCATAAGGAGGAGGGCATTTGTCATCTTCTATTCCGATGTAACGTCTTCAGATATTTGTACAAGGATGCTTTAGGTCCAAGCCTAGACTCTTCCCTACAGTAAAACCTAAACTCAAGGGTTGCCCTTGCTGGATCATTTCTTTCATGCTATCCATTTGGTATTTAAACATGTAACTCTATACCTTCATAGCTGTGTGCTGATTGTCACCTGGGAAGGTCTAAAGCTGGACAAACAGTATACTGATCACAATTCGGCTGATCCAGCAGGGAATGGTCACATTTCAAGCAGAGTGTGGGCTCCCCCACTCAACAGAAGTTGTTTAATCAACTTCTGTTGAAGAGACATGTTGGAAAATTTTCCACTGGTCAGGAGCTGCAGCCAATCAGCTGATCGGTGTATTCTGGCAGCTTAGTGTACCTCTGTCAGAATACAATATCCTGGTAGAGGGATTTGGCTGTCCGCTGGCTGAAGGAAAAAGAATACCCTGTATGGCCAGCTTTACACAACCTTTCTCTCCTAATAATCTACAATGATACCTCGGTTCACAAACTTAATTCGTGAACTGACTCTGGTCGCGAACCGAAATGGTTTCCCATGGTTCAATTTAAATTAGGTTAATCCGTTCTGACCTTTTTTGTTTGTTTTTGTTTTTGAACAACAAAGCTATGAAAAAAGTACAGTACCGTACAGTATGAAGAAAGAGAACACTAACCTTGCACATTCTTGTCACCTGCATAACTGCCCCGCACTTTCTTCTTGCCACCATGCTTGCTCTGCATTATGTTTGGAGCCATACTGGATGTACAGTACAGTATGTATGTGCTAAAAAGCACACCAAAAAGCTTCTCAATACTGTACTGTAAGTGTCTTCACTGTACTGTACACTGTCAGTGTCTCTCTGTGACCCACAATTTCACCAGAGCAGGGAAAATGGCCACGAATCGTGTTCGTGAACCGAAGCGGGGTTCACAAACTGAAGCAAATTTTTGAGAACTCTTCTGTTTATGAACCGAATTGATCATAAATGGAAGCGTTTGTGAAGCAAGGTACCACTGTACATGTTTATGGACACTATGGTAAGCCTGTCCTGCCCCCTCCTAACAACTGTACTTTCAGTTTCTCCATCAGCTCACCCCCCCCCCCCCCAGCTGTTACCATTTGAATCCCTTAATGTATTATTTACCCTCTATTTAGATTGTAAGCTATAATGAGTAGGCCACTCTGATTCCTCCTGTATTGAATTGTATTGTAATTGTACTGTCTGCCCTAATTTTGTAAAGCAAATGCTGCGCAAACTGTTGGTGCTATATTAAAACTGTATAATAATAATACTAATAATATATACTAAGCAGGTTTTTTTTTTACCATGCTGTATATAATTTGCTCAGAAATTGTACAATGTGACTGTTTAAAAGCTATAGCACAGCCACATTTTTGTCTGGGGGTTTTTGTGTCCTTCAAGTGGAGATTTCCCATCCTAATCTGTCCAGAAGATATCTTGCCACACTCTCACAGACAGTGCATTACTGGAGCAAGAATGAGGGGCTATCATCCCATGGGGACACAGACAGTGACAATCCAACATCCACTTTATCCCAAAACAAACGTTTTGTCTTAACCCTCACAATAAACTCGTATTTGTTCCTTTTCAGTCTGTTCAATATATGATTGAATACATCAAATTTTGCCCCTGTTGATCTTTCCAGAAATGTAATGCTCTTGTGTTTCCAGTGCATTCTGCAGCTTTATATCAAACAATGTTATCAGGAAGGTTGATGGGACTACCGAACATCTCCCCTATGCTATAAAAAAGAAAGAGGGGGAGGTGTATTGTAGTTCTAACATACTTCCTGTCCTAGGGTGACAATAATGCTCCTACTATACTGTGATCAGGGCCCTTTGATAAGGGGGTACCACTGGTCCTCCTGTAGGGGATCCGTACGGCAGGGGATATCAGTGTGGGGAAGGCAACTACAGAAGGATGCCCTGTTCAGCCCTCTACAGCAGCTGACAACCAATTTCTCCCCCTTTTCCTCCCGCCAGCTTTCAGCTGCTGCAGGGAGAGACACAGGACATCATTCTGTAAATACCCCTGTCGCACCGATTCCCATCCTTCTCCTGCCCACGTGTGCTTGGGCCCCCTTCTGCAGTTCTGTCAACTTCCCTGTCCCGCTGGCTGCTGTGGGTATACAGAGGGATCTGTCAGGAGGGAGAGAGGGGGAAAGAGCCAGTAAATATGTCTTTTACCTTCCTTTTCTAAATAGACACAGTAAGTGATCAGTACCGATCGTGTTCATTGATAATTCCCCCTGTGTGCCCGTGCCCCCTTCTGCAGCTCTGCCGGCTTCCCTGTCCTGCTGCTGTGGTTACACAGGGGGATGAGTCAGGAGAGAGATAGGGGGAATGCGCTGGTAAATATGAAATTTACCGGCTACTTCCTTTTCTGAATGGACACACAAAGTGATCGGTACTGATTGCTCCAGTGTCCATTAATAACTGAGCATAGTTAACTGTGTTTACAATGCGTCAGTTCATGTTTGAACAGGAGCCTCTGTGTCCTGTGCATTCATCTCCAGTGTAGCTGAGGCAGCATAGAAAGGAATTGAAGAATTTATATCCTCAATTCCTCTCTGTCTCAAATGTCAGATGTTAGGGGTCTGTTAAGACCCTTGACGTTTCACCAAAGTCCCCCAACAGCGTTGTAAAAAAAAACAAAAACATTAAAAAGAGGTAAAAATAGTTTGTTTTAAAATATTATAAAAAAATAACTTAAACAATGAGGGGCTTATTCACAAGGGTTCTGTGTCCCATACAGTCTAAATGAGCGTTTTGCTGGAGCTGTCTGTTAGTCTATGAGGATGCAGCGGTTGTATGTATACAGCCTCAGATCCTAATTTGCTAAGTGTGCTGATGTGGTTGAGTAACCCCAAAATACACACTTTCAGAGGTCGGGGATATCCACAAGCTTGTAAAATTAGGACCCCTGGCTGTGTTCATACAACTGGTGCATTCCCATGGCATTACATAGGCTGCTTGCACACAGAAATAGCCATATTTTTTTTTTAAAAAACACTGATTTGCACTGTACAGGCCTCAGCACCTATGTGAATGAGCCCCAAGACCTCCTTCACACACAGAGCTTTATTACTCAGTACAGTTTTATCTTTTAGATTTAGCAGGAATTTTGTATGTTATGTTATCTGTGTCCGCTAATAATGATTTTAGTGTATTTCTAGTAAAAATTTAATTCTGATATTGTCGGGGGGGGGGGGGGGGGTCGGGACTGTCAGGTAGGCTGTACAGGGCCCTGTGATTTCTAAAAGCAACCCTGAGCGTGGTCACCATAGGACGAGGAGTATGTTACTGGCAGGATCTGAAATCTAACGCAGCCACAACATTGCAATCTGTAAAATTTGTGTTCCTGGGTGTAGGTACACCATACTGTAAACCCCAAGAATATGCTAAGGGTTATCTTCATTTGCATTAACTTTGATGCTTCATAAAACATGCCTGCAGCTTGCTTATAAATGATCCTGACAGTGATAAGACTGCAGCAATTGTATTCTTCTGATTAATGTGAATGCTAAACGGAAATTCTCCTAATACGTTATGTTCTCAGCATGCAGATCCTTCTATACCATCTATACCATATATTATACACATGTAGCTTCACTCATAACGCCAGTGTTACAAGGAGATTTGATATGCAATGGCCCCTCTAATAGAAAAGCACGGCTTGCCTCCTTCCTGCTGTGTCTAGCATTTTGTATGGTGATCTCTTTTCCCAAGATCTTAAGACATGGAAAAAGTAATCTCCATTAATTTCAGTGCTCAGCTGGAGTGAGACTGTTTACAGACCAAATCACTTGCCACACTGCCCCTTTAACACCGATGCCATAGCACTGGATAATCTATATAATTAAACTCCTCTTTTAGTTTTGAAATATGAAACATATATGCACATAACAAAGACCTACCGTAATTAGTAAAATGCTAATTTAATAACAATTTTAGGCCACTGTAGCACCTATTCAGCAGTTATCCCTGCAATACACTGCTGCAGCCTCGTACAATGGTCCCTGTGTATCTACAGTGCCTTGAAAAAGTATTCATACCCCTTGAAATTTTCCACATTTTGTCATGTTACAATCAAAAACGTAAATGCATTTTATTGGAATTTTATACGATAGACCAACACAAAGTGGTACATAATTGTGAAGTGGAAGGAAAATGATAAATGGTTTTCAAATTGTTTTTACAAATAAATGTGAAAAGTGGCGTGCATTTGTATTCAGCCCCCCTGAGTCAATACTTTGTAGAACCCCATTTCACTGCAATTACAGCTGCAAGTCTTTTTGGGGATGTCTCTACCAGCTTTGCACATCTAGAGAGGGCATTTTTGCCCAGTGTTTTTGCAAAATAGCTCAAGCTCTGTCAGATTGGATGGACAGCGTCTGTGAACAGCAGTTTTCAAGTCTTGCCACAGATTCTCAATTGGATTTAGGTCTGGACTTTGACTGGGCCATTCTAACACTTGAATATGTTTTGATCTAAACCATTCCATTGTAGCTCTGGCTGTATGTTTAGGGTTGTTGTCCTGCTGCAAGGTGAACCTCCGCCACAGTCTCAAGTCTTTTGCAGACTCTAACAGGTTTTCTTTTAAGATTGCCCTGTATTTGGCTCCACCCATCTTCCCATAAACTCTGACCAGCTTCCCTGTCCCTGCTGAATAAAAGCATCCCCACAACATGATGCTGCCACCACCATGTTTCACAGTGGGGATGGTGTGTTCAGGGTCATGTGCAGTGTTAGTTCTCCGCCACACATAGCGTTTTGCTTTTAGGCCAAAAAGTTCAATTTTGGTCTCATCTGACCAGAGCACCTTCTTCCACATGTTTGCTGTGTCCCCCACATGGCTTCTCGCAAACTGCAACTGGGACTTTTTATGGCTTTCTTCTTGCCAATCTTCCATAAAGGCCAGATTTGTGGCGTGCACAACTAATAGCTGTCCTGCGGACAGATTCTCTCACCTGAGCTGTGGATCTCTGCAGCTCCTCCAGAGTTACCATGGGCCTCTTGGCTGCTTCTCTGATTAATGCTGTCCTTGCCCGGTTGGTCAGTTTAGGTAGACTGCCATGTCTTGGTAGGTTTGCAGTTGCGCCATACCATTTTCGGATGACAGATGATGGATTGAACAGTGCTCTGTGAGATGTTCAAAGCTTGGGATATTTTTTCATAACCTAACCCTGCTTTAAACTTTTCCACAACTTTATCCCTGACCTGTCTGGTGTGTTCCTTGGCCTTCATGATGCTGTTTGTTCTCTAAGGTTCTCTAGCAAACCTCTGAGGGCTTCACAGAACAGCTGTATTTAAACTGAGATTAAATTACACACAGGTGGACTGTTTTTTACTAATTATGTGACTTCTGAAGGCAATTAGTTCTACTAGATTTTAGTTAGGGGTATCAGAGTAAAGGGGGGCTGAATACAAATGCACCCCACTCTTTTCACATATTTATTTGTAAAAAAAAATTTGAAAACCATTTATCATTTTCCTTCCACTTCACAATTATGTGCCACTTTGTGTTGGTCTATCACACAAATGCCCAATAAAATAAATTTACTTTTTTAGTTGAAACATGACAAAATGTGGAAAATTTCAAGGGGTCTGAATACTTTTTCAAGGCCCTGTATAACACAGTTTCTGTTTGCTGTGAAGGCAGCCCTTGGTCTTATCGCTGTATTCAAGCTAAATAACCCAAGAGGCCACACTTCTCAGGCTGCAGTTGATTCTCTGTGTCATTAGTTTTTTTTCCTACTGGAACTAAACTCCAAGCAGCTAAATTGGAAGATTAAAGCAGTATTACACCCAAAGCCAAAAAATGTAATACCTGGCAGCTTACCAACAATTCAATGTTCTGGCTGCACTCATTTTCTATGTTTAGGCTTTGTTCCCTCTGGTATTCTGGTCAGTAACACAGCTCCTGTATTAGAGTGCCCCAGCCTGGATGAAGGAACACAGGGAACACCTTTGGACAGTAGCACTGTCATTCTGGGGGGGAGGGGAGTGTTACATGTACTAGCAGATTTAGTTACACTGACAAATTGAAGCCAAACTCCAGCTCATACTTTATAAACAGTTACAGCAGATCTTTTTTCTTTTATGATAAAGGTTTTACACAAATAAATAAAATTGATAATTGTAAGTAACCCTGCCAGTGTTGAATGGTTTGTCTCATCCTTGTAACTGATACTTCTGGAAGAGAGTATGTTATTTTGAAAAAACAGGCTTACTGGCTGGATCACCAGATGAAAATAGAATAAAGAAAATCTAAAAAAGAAAATGAATGAAGCCATCACATCTAAGAAATGGTAAGCTACAATATAATAAATGTTAGCTTTTGGGCTTAATACCACTTGAATTACTTTTAAGGGAACCTCCTTTATGTGGTAAAGTGTTTGTATTTTTATCCATTCATTCCTGGGATTTACACAGCTCTGCCCCACAGCACAGCCTTTGTCTGGCAAGAAAAGGAGACCTAGATAAAGAGAAAACGTGGCCGCACACCATCACAGGACTGATGCAAAGTATTTCCTTTATTGTCCTTTATTGTCCTCACAGTCAGAGAAGCAAAACAGGGCAAACTGTCAACGCGTTTCACACTCAAATCATGTGCTTAATCATCTGACAGTTTGTCCTGTTTTGCTTCTCTGACTGTGAGGATAATAAAGGAAATACTCTGCATCAGTCCTGGGGCAGTGGCGGTGTGCAGCCAAGTTTTCTCTTTATCCTGGATATTTGCGGTGACGAGACGGAGCGGGCACCCACGCTGAGTTGTAATCAAGTGCTCACTTGTGCAGTATACACATCTTCCTTGGAGGAAAGTAGACCTGAAATTTCTGTGCTACAATTTCACTTACAGGTCCCGGTTCTATCTACAGCCTGCAGCTTGACAATGATAGGAAAAGCAGCACATTGATGAGCTTGCCTTTCTGTCACGGAGGGACACAAATGGGAATAAGCGCCGTATCATAGCAGAGCAATAAAACCTATCTTGAATGAGTAAAAACAGGTATATTTATTTAAACAATCCAAGGCAAACAATGGACAAGGAACATCCAATAAAAAGCGTGGCTGGCCCAAGTGTGCTACCTGGAGGTGGATGCCACATGAGTGACCAGATGATGCTGAAATGATGATGGCTGGGGACAGGCAAAGCTTTCAGATGGAGTGCATACAGCGGGGCTCGGGGGGGGGGGGTTCGTCATTGTCTGGCTAAATGGATGGAGGGAACCGAGATGGGGTTCCTCCAGCAGAGCAGGAGCCAGCCAGGGACACCAGCGTGGATGAGAGTGGCCAGGGCACCTGGGAATGACAGTCGCTCCACGGGGAAGCTGCGCCCATCACCCGGAAGTGATGTCACAAACTGGCGGAAGCGGTTGGTGCCGGGCCACGAACTGCCACTGAACACCAATGAGGAGGGATGTTCTAAATAGCATAGCACCACTGACTACCAATGTAAGTGTTATTATTGCACAAAATGGCACCAAAGCAGGGTTGTTGTTTTTTTGCAGAAACTGACACTGATACTGAGCCTGGGGGGCTATTATTGCTTCTGCTGACGCCGAAGCTGGTGGTAATAATTGCATAGACTAGCACAAATACTGTTTATTTTTTTGGGGGAAACTGTTACTGATGCTGTTGCTAGGGGTTTTTATTGCAGAAACTTACATTGATGCTGGTGAGTAGAGTTGAGCGAACCCGAACTGTAAAGTTCAGGTTTGTACCGGACTTTGGGGTGTCCATGTCCCGAACCCGGACATTTGAGAAAAAGTCCAGGTTCTGGTTCGGGGTTCGGGTATTTTTTGTGCCTTTTCAATAGCTGCAGGGCAGCCAATCAACAAGCGTTTCACTCATTTGCCATTAGAAGCCATCACAGCCATGACTACTAATGGCATGGCTGTGATTGGCCAGTGCATCATGTGACCCAGCCTCGATATGAGCTGGAGTCACATAGCTAGCGCTGCATGTCACATGCTCTCAGACTAGTGTTGGGAGAGGATGCTGCCGCCGCTGTGAGGGAAAGATTGGCACCTGTATTGCGTTTTTGATGCACTTTTTTGAGTCACAGGACCTATGAAACTTATGGTAAAATTGCAGCAAAATCACAGTGGCCATTATAGGCACCTATTTTTTCTATCGGAAAACGCAGATAACCCAAATTTTCAGCAACCAATATATATCGGTGCATCCCTAGTTATAATTGTGGAAACTGGGACCAATGCTGGAGTTTATTGTGTCCACTGACATCAATGCTGTGAATTACTGTTACTGCAGCAGTGGGGCTTATTTTACCCTCCCTTGCTCTTCAGTGTACCTTGCTGTAAAAAATAGGATTTTACATACTTTTACAGCATCTTATGCACTCACACCTCATTTTTAATAAATGTGGGGGCGGGGGCCGCAGTTTGCCATTTTCGTTCTGAGCAATGGATGACAATGTCCTAGCACTGAACGTATTCCATGCACATTGTGGCATTTAGACTTTCGATTTTAGAGAAGCATTTAGGGAAATAAAAAATGCCCCAAACCTGTGTTTGGACAGGCGCTTACTGGCACAATTTACACACATAAAAATGCACAAACACATTCTAGTGGTTAGAATACGTAAATACTCTAGCCAATAGAATACGTTTACGCACGGACTCGTGTTTATATGTGAAAACATGTGCCACAAACACAGCACAGCTTGAACCTCAAAAGTGCACCAGCTACTTTTTATGTTTAGTCCCATAGAGCAGCCTGTGGATATGAATGGGCTGCTCTATGCATGCTCAATGCATATATTAGCACAATGTTCAATTTTTGCATGCATTCACAAAATGCTATAGTATGACTGCAGCCTTAAAATTTTCTAAACATTGAGAGATGCCCATACGCATCACAAACTGCATGAAGCATGGAACTAGAAATTGTGGGCAACATAATGGAGTTTATTTACTAAAGCCAAATCCACTTTGTACTACAAGTGCACTTGGAAGTGCAGCCACTCTAGATCTGAGGGGGACATGCAAGGAAAATAAAAAACAGCATTTTTGCTTGCACATGATTGGATGACAAAATCAGCAGAGCTTCCCCTCATTTCAGATGTTCCCCTCAGATCTACAGCGACTGCACTTCCAAGTGCACTTCTAAGCGCATTTGCACTGCACTTGTAGTGCAAAGTGGATTTGCCTTTAGTAAATCAACCCCTTTGTGTCATTAACTCTTGCACTTCTGTCTTCTTTTTCCTTCCTGCAGCCAGTGCAGCCACTTTCCACTCTCTGTCAATTTCAAATTTCAGCTGGTGTGCAAAGCGTAATAAGGCTTGCAGTTTAGAACACAAACAAGAGTTGAAAAATAAGTCCAATATATGTTTACTAAATATACAGTGCCTTGAAAAAGTATTCATATCCCTTGACCATTTTCCAATTTATGTCATGCTACAACCAAAAATGTAAATGCATTCTATTGGGGTTTAATGTGATAGCCCAACACAAAGTGGCACGTAATTGTGAAGTGGAAGGAAAATGATAAATGATTTTCAAAATATTTTACAAATAAATGCCAGAAAAGTGTGGCATGCATTTGTATTCAGCCCCCTTTACTCTGATACCCCTAACTAAAATATAGTGGAACCAGTTGCCTTCAGAAGTCACCTAAATATCAGTATAAATTCAGCTGTTCTGTGAAGCTGTCAGAGGTTTGTTAGAGAATCTTAGTGAACAAACAGCATCATGAAGGCAAAGGAACACAGCAGGCAGGTCAGGGATAAAGTTGTGGAGAAGTTTAAAGCAGGGTTAGGCTATAAAAAAACATCCAAACATTTAAACATCTCACGGAGCACTGTTCAATCCATCATGGATTATGGAAGAGTGACAAGAAGAAAGCCATTGTTGAAAGAAAGCCATAAGAAGTCCCATTTGCAGTTTGCGAGAAGCCATGTGGGGGTCACAGCAAACATGTGGAAGAAGGTGCTCTGGTCAGATGAGACCAAAATCAAACTTTTTGGCCTAAAAGCAAAACACTAGGTGTGACGAAAAACTAACACTGCACATCACTCTGAACACACCATCCCCACTGTGAAACATGGTGGTGGCAGCATCATGTTGTGGGGATGATTTTCTTCACCAGGGATAAGAAAGCTGGTCAGAGTTGATGGGTAGAAGAAAACTGTTAGAGTCTGAAAAATACTTGGGACTGGGGCGGAGGTTCACCTTCCAGCAGGACAAGGACATTAAACATACAGCCAGAGCAACAATGTAATGGTTTAGACTAGAGCAAAGCATATTAATGTGTTAGAATGGCCCAATCAAAGTCCAGACCTAAATCCATTTGAGAATCTGTGGCAAGACTTGAAAATTGATCTTCACAGACGCTCTCCATCCAATCTGACAGAGTTTGAGCCATTCTGCAAAGAAGAATGGGCAAAAATGTCCTCTCTAGATGTGTAAAGCTGGCAGAGACATCCCCAAAAAGACTTGTAGCTGTAATTGCAGTGAAAGGAGGATCTACAAAGTATTGACTCAGGGGGGCTGAATACAAATACACGCCACACTTTTCACATATTTATTTGTAAAAAAAATTGAAAACCATTTATCATTTTCCTTCCACTTCACAATTATGTGCCACTTTGTGTTGTTCTATCAGATAAAATCCCAATAAAATACATTCATGTTTTTGGCTGTAACATGACAAAATGTGGAACATTTCAAGGGGTATGAAAACTTTTTGAAGGCACCGTATAAAGATTACAGTATAAAGACATTTCTACATCTGCTTGCAGTTTTGTTTAACATTTTAAACCAAAATCCTTTTTTATATATATTTGTGTATTTTATACGATCTGCTGACATGTAGCAAAACATCTGGAGCAGTTTCCTCTGCAGGGTTATCAATACAGGACCCCTCTGGTCTGTTTGTTTTCCTTCTATGGGATTCGTTGTACAGTGGATGAAAAGCAGATCTGGGTAATGTCCCCCTTTAGAAGCGGTGACGTTCAGCATGAGAAACAGATGATTCTATTTTCCATAAACCGCGGTTTTCCGCCTAGCTAGCTTACATGTGCTACATACTAACACAGTATTTAGTATGGGGCAGAACAGCATGAATTTAAAATGTATCTATGGGCAAAATGTAAAAACATATATTCATTTCCACATTGAATTTCAATCATTTTTAGTCTACTCTTATTAATCTGAATGATCTTAAAGTTTCTAAACCCACTTTGCGAAGATCCCTGCACATTTATTTCCTTGAATTCAATGACACATAGTCACTATGACCTGTGAGTAGGAGCTGTGTGAAGTTGGCACCTCATGTTTGTAAAACCTGAATAAAAATATACCATTCGTTTGCGACGCGTTTGCGCTGATTTGCGCCACAAAAACGAGCATTTGCGTTGGTTCGGTTTCTGAGATATTAAACATTCAATTTAATGCAAGCCCCGCCCACTTTGCACCCCATGTTGCTGAATTTTAAAAAACAACCATTTGTGCCGCGTTTGCGCTGGTTTACGCCGCAAAAATAAACATTTGCACCGATTTGGTTTCCGAGATATTGTGCGTTATAGTTGCTGAAACCCCGCCCACTTTGCACCCCATGTTGCTAAAATTTTAAAAACAAACACGCCATTAGTTTGTGCTGTGTTTCCGCCACAAAAATAAACGCTTGCGCTGCTTTGGTTTCCGAGATATTGTGCGTTATAGTTGCTGAAACCCCGCCCACTTTGCACCCCATGTTGCTGAATTTTAAAAACAAACACGCCATTCATTTGTGCCACGTTTGCGCTGGTTTGCGCCGCAAAAATAAACATTTGCGCCACTTTGGTTTCCGAGATATTATGCGTTATAGTTGCTGAAACCCCATCCACTTTGCACCACATGTTGCCAAATTTTAAAAACAAACACGCCATTCATTTGTACTGCATTGCAAAAATAAATGTTTGCGCCGATTTGATTTCCGAGATATTGTGCGATATATGTTGCCAAACCACACTGACTTTACACCTCCTTATTAAATCTTACATACAACCAGATTTATTTGTTTCCGGTTTGTGCAGATTTGGTGGATATTGTACACAGGGTTTTACTTCACATGCGTAGTTTTGCCACTGCCCCCCCCGCAGGGACCCCCCCTTCCATGCAGGGATGCGCCCCCTTCCGATTCTCTAGTGATGACTGGAAGAACAGACGGGGGAGGAACGGACAGGGGAGGGGGGAGGAACGGACAGGGAAGGTGAGTAGGCACTGCTGTGTCACACATTTCACAGAACCTGCCTACTGAACTGCAGGGGAGGATTTTCAGGAGATAGAGACAGTAGAGCAATAACTGCTTGCAGGCAGCAAGGGACCATGGGATATGTAGTCCTTTCATTAAAGTAAACAGGAGAAGCTACAAAGCACTCAGAGAGTCTAGGGAGTTGTGGAAAGAGATGGACAGGAGACAGACAGAAATCACAACATGACAAACAAATGGCCATTGCCCCCAGCTATAACTGGCCTTTGCAGCAAGGAGCACATGGAAGTGTGATGCATGTCAAACAAAACCAAAGAAAATTACATTACATTCCTGGTGACAGCAATAACAGTGTAAAAAAATAAATTAATATTTAAAAAAAAAAATTAATAAAGTGCCCCCGTCCTCCTGTGCATGTGCAATTTTAAAACGGCTTTGATGGGACAAATTTACATGGTGGGCGATTTTAGTCTTGCCTAGGGCAGCACAAAACCAAAATACATCCCTGGTGGTATTAAGGTTTCTAACCTCCATTTCTTGTACTAATACAGTGGTGCTCAACCCTTTCAAGATCAAGTCTCCTAAATCAGACAAAACATTTTCTGTGTGGTAAGCACATATTTAAAGAAAAAAAAAGTCCATATGTGGCGCTTTAAATATATGGATATAGTCCTTCAGTATGAGAGAGGAAGTAGGAAGACCCACACCAGCTTCTGTGCAAGGAAAAATCAGCACGCTGCACCCTGTGACACCACAATCCTTACCAGATAATGGAAACAGATGAGCATATGCGTTAATATATCCAAGTTCTCATAAGGATCCAGCAGGGGGGTGCCTTCTCACAGATATAGGGGAACCAGATTGATCTGTCTCCACACACAGCGCTGTCTCTCTCCCCGAAAGCGTTTCATACAATGTAATAACAAATGTACATAATTAAGCTCGCCAGATGGAGTAAAAACCATTTATTGTAAAAGTTGCAACATGTACAAGCCGGAGATACACAAGTAAGAAGAGTATACCTGGGTTCAGTGGGACCACCTGACCGGTTTCGTCCTATTGGACATCGTCAGAGGCGTGGCCCGCTGAACAGGCACAAGAACAAATATAGAGCACATCAAGGTGACGCAAGTGACGCGACTCCTGGAACTTCCTGTGTCTGACCCACCATGTGTGCTGATTTTTCCTTGCACAGAAGCTGGTGTGGGTCTTCCTACTTCCTCTCTCATACTGAAGGACTATATCCATATATTTAAAGCGCCGCATGTGGACTTTTTTTTTTCATATGATGTTTGCTGATCAACAAATAGTGCTAGCTGCTATTTAATCTGTGTATTATCTCTATAGCGTGGATAGTCATCTTATGGTGTCTGTTTATACATATTTAAAGAAGTTTCCTTTTATTTACAGAAATTTATGCCACTCCTCAGTAGAGTTTGGCGAACGGTTCGGCCTGAGCATTAGTTCGGGCCGAACAATGGCTGTTAGCCCCGTTTGGGGAACACCCGAATTTGCAGGGTGTTCTTCGGTTGTTCGCTGCACCAATCACCATGCACCGGTCCATGACATCACAAGGGGGATGGCGCCACCAGGTGATGTCACTAGATGGCCCCGCACTTACCTATATAAGAACTGTCAGATGGCGGAGGAGGCAGTAGGTGGTCGGCCTTCATGGACGGCGGGATCATTTTTTTTTTCCGGGTGCGACTGCCGGTGTGATTGATGATGTATTTACATTGAGGGACACTGTTTTTTATTTTTTATTTTGTAATAAAGGAATTGTCAAAAACTGTCTCTGTGTTTTATTACTTTTTGACACTTTTTTTGGTGAATGGGGGACCCCTTGTTAAAGGGGCTTTCAGAATCCTATAAGCCCACTGCCCACATACCCCCATAACCACCAGCCAGGATAGTGTGGAAGAGAACCTTTTCCCCATGGGGACAAGGTGCTTTGGGGTGGGGGTGGGGGGGCAGATGGCTTGAAGAAGGAGCGCATTCTCCGCAAACACATCGCCAGCGTCTACAGATCACATTCCAGGAGTGACGTCAGGGCAACCCGATTCACGGATCCAGGAAGCAATGGAGTCCACCGATGCTCTCTGATCGCATGCATACAGCCTTTCACATCCATCGGGCACCCCCAGGACGGTGATGCCGAAGACCTCTGCAACAGTGCTACATGCCTGTGATTTTATATCTTTGTGAGTAACACTTGTTTTCATCTGTATTAAAATCCCTATATGCTACACTTAGAAGGCATTTTTATTTTCTCCCCTGCTGTCTTTTAGAACTGCTTCTTGCTCCAACACTGAGCTGCCATTACAGTGAGCATTCTACATCCTTATGGACTTCCCAGGAATTCTTACATGAACTGCCAGCATCCTTATTGAGAACTTCAGGCTCATACTCAGTACCTGCAACTTGCGCCAATATTTGTTTGTTTTTTTTTAGATAACACAAGAAGTGTGCGCAAAACACAAGACAGCTCTAAATGTCTCTTATGATCAACAAGTATTTTTGCACTTATTGAATAAGACTGTATATTAAACAGACCACACACTCCAATGGCACAAATTTCCATGAAGGGTTATAGGTCTGCTTTTCAAACTATTCAGAGAGGTACAAGACAAGGCTGCCCCTTGCCCCCATTATTACTTGCCATTGTAATGGAACTCCTGGCCATAACTATACATTTTATTAAAGGCATCTATTGTGGACAATTTGAACATAAATGTGCCCTTTTCGCAGACTATGTTCTAATGTATATAACCTCACTTCACACCGCTATAACCAGCCTAACCCTTAAAATTATTTTCACAAATATCTGGGCTAACTGTAAACAAGACTAAAGTCATGACTTTAAACATTAATTTACCCTGATCTATGGTCACACTACTTCAATCTAATTTAGAATTTCAGTGGGCCTTCCTTACTAAGAGATCTAAATAACCAATTCTCTACATACCCTATACTCTGAGAATTACCAACCTTTGTTTAACCACTTGCCAACCGGAAGGTTTTCCAGCTTTAGGACAAGAGCACTTTTTGCGATTCGGCACTGTGTCGCTTTAACTGACAATTGCACCCAAACAAAAGTTGCGTCCTTTTTTTCCCACAAATAGAGCTTTCTTTTGGTGGTATTTGATCGCCTCTGCGTCATTTCTGATCACCGCTATAAACAAAAGAAGAGCGACCATTTTGCAAAAAAAACCCAAATTTCTTACTTTTTGCTAAAATTCAAATCCAAAAAAAAATAATTTAAAAACACATTTTTTTTCACCGGTTTTGGCCGGTTTATATTCTTCCTCATATTTGTGATAAAAAAAATCACAATTGGCATTTATTGATTGGTTTGGGCAAAAGTGGCCGCGTTTACGGATGATGAGAATTCATTTCTGGGGTTTTTATTTTTTTTAATTTTTTTACTAGTAATGGAGGCGATCTGCGATTTTTAGCGGTACTGCGATATTGCAGCGGACATGTCGGACATTTTTGACACTTTTTTGGGACCAATGACATTTATTCAGCGATCAGAAATGTAAATGTCCACTGATTACTGTAAAAATGTCATTGGCAGTGAAGAGGTTAACCTGCAGGGGGAGATCTAGGGGTTAACTGTGTTCCCTGGGTGTGTTCTTACTGTGGGGGGGTTGGGCTACCATGGGCATGAGAGATCTAACTGATCCCAGTGACAGGGATCAGTAGATCTCCCATGCCTGCACTATCAGAATGGGGAACCGCCATGTTTACATCGGCGGTTCCCCGTTCTTTCCCTGTGGCCGCTCATCGCGGCTCGCGGGCGGACATCGGACCCCCTAACCCCCTAACAGCTGTTCGCATATCACCGCCTTTTTACGGCGATTCGCTCTCAGCATCCCGACTGCTGCCGTGAAAAGACGGCACGCGGTCGGGAACTAGTTATACAATTATTTGAAGATCTGGACAGATGGTCAGGCCCAGGATCCTCTCAGTTACTAAGAATCTTTCTCTTGTTTTTTTAGAATTCTCCCCATTGCAGTTTCCAAAAGGTAATTTATGAATCGACAATACAGAATTCTTAATTTTCTATGCGGTAAAAATGCTCTTAAATTTACAGACTTATTTTATATACTCCCAAACCTAGAGGTGGTTTAGGAATCCCCAATCTAATAGCTTATCACCATGCAGCACAAATTGTTCAACTAGCACTTACCACAATTGGTGGCCTGACTCCACAATGGGTTGATGTGGATTCATTCCTGGTGGGATCCAAAGCAGTCCTAAAGTGGATTCCTAGTAGGCTGTGTCCTCCCTTTTTATGTCCTATCTCATCATATTTGTTAGGGGATAGGCACAAAACAAGGAGGTCTGCTGAGGCCATACCTCATTTTGCCTCCTATACTGAAAAATACTGAATTTACTTCTTATCTGGAGATGATCTGCACTTTCTGGATTACTACAAAACTAAATTACAACTTCTTTCATCGGAACTATTCCTATATCAGATTACCCTTTGCCTTAGGGATAAACTGAAATGGATCCGCCATCCCTTGTTTGAACACGGAACGCTCTTGCAAAATTAGAGACTGAGTGAATGGCCACATTTCCATACTATATAGCTATTTAATGAACTCAGATTGAAAACCTCCTAATATGGAACATTGGAAAGGGAACCTTAATATAACCTTAGATCTACCAGAGTGGCAAGAAATACCCTGTACAGGATTTCAAACAACACAGCTCTGGTGGAATCTAATTATAAAACTTTATTGAGATGGTATATGCTCTCAACCAAAATAACAAGTTTCTCCTAATTGTTTCTGAAGCCACGGCCAAATCGGTACCATGATCCATATTTGGTGGCAGTGCCCTAAGATAATTAGGCTTTTGATCAGAATACTCAATTTAATTAATTTGATAACAGGAGTAAATATTACCAGAACTCCAGAGTTCCATACCATTATCCAGAGAAACTAGATAATGATATTTCTAGAAAGACCAGTTGCTTCATCTCATATATGATTTTGCTGCAAGGATCACAACTGTGCAGTGTTGGAAGCACCAGTCAATAATAACGTTTGATTACTTGAAACAAAAACTGCAATGGATCACGATTAATGATAAACTTGTATTTATCCTCCATGATAATCAAACTAGGTTTGATAAAACATGGCAACCATGGATAGAATATCTGCCGGTGGACTAGTTAGGTTTGGGGGACACCCTCCTTGCTGCTCTTAATATTCTTCTTTTCCTCCCTTTCTTCTGTTTTTCTTTTTTTTCTACTTTGGGCTACTTTACTGCCTTTTATTTTTTATAATGTGGTGCTCTTAGTTGCATACAGGAAATGTGAGTGTTATACCATACTCTTTATAATGTCTCACCCTCACCTTCAACTCTAACTTGGTACACAATGACTGTTTATACAGGGTTGTCGCATTGTTGATGTTGTTTATCAGTATTGTACATGCTGATGTTTGTTAAACTTTTATTTTTATTTTCCATTTTCACAGAGCACACAATTTACATTTACCAAACATTTACCTCCCGTTTTCTTAGTTTTAAAATATTTCAAATCCTACAATATATAAATATATATTTATCAGCAGACATAGGTTCTATTTATCCTCTTGAGACCCAATCCCTTCAAACTTCTTAAATTATATTGTATACAAGAAATAATTATTAAGTGTTTTTCCCATTATCTAAATACACTATTTATTTAAGACTCTCCAAATGTCTGAGAGATTCTCCAAATTTTTCCCAGAATTCCATTTACTTGTTAATGGTTTATTCAATTTTCCATGTGCAATATATCCTTTCACCCCATTATATGTTGATGTTTACCTAATTCATATGCTATACCTTTATGGACACCTTGAAGATTGTATAAAGACTTTATATTCTCTTTTGGGACTGTACTTGTTTCAAAAAATTAAATAAACAGATTGAAAGGAAACAGACCGAAAGGTAGCAAATAGGAGAGGTTTATTGTTGTTTTTTACATACACCGTATAATGTAATACCCACTAAATTTACAAGCAAATGCTTTCAGGACATATTGCATGTTTACAGTGAGACAGATATTCAGGTATTTTACCAGCATAAAAGACTGTATTAGTCATCTACATAAGAGATTTACTCAGAATACCTATTGTATGTTGTTGTGAGTATTGAACAAGCATATGTTTCTTAACAGTAAGTTCATATTCTGTAACAGATAAGATACTTGTCAGTGTGAGTTTTTTGAGGCACCACTAAATTATACGTTTATCTGTCACAAGGATTTACTATGTCCCTAGTATTGGGTAGACAGTGGAATTCAAAAATTAGAATTATATTGCTACTCCCAACCACGAATGTTGGTGCTTGTGCCATATTTATTCACCTGCGGGGAATGGGTACATGAATGCGGCCAGCGCTGGGGCCAGACTATCCATTACCTGACACTCCATGGTCAGTGCAGCTCATTAACGCTGAGCCTTATAAAATGACAGATTCTGCATTATTAACCTGCTTCCTCAGCCACTGTGCCCTCCACACAAACATGCACAGCTGGTGGGAAGTTTTGTTGTGGGTAGGGCAGAGCCTGAAGTGGAACCCTTAGATTAGTCCCCCCATCAGGTCTACCTCTCTTGTGTTTGAAAGTGTTTAGATCAGATTTGTAAGGCCAAAAACATTTGGAATTGTTGAAGGCTATAAAAAGAGGGTCATAGGTGAGGCCTTAGATTTTAGGGAGATTTTGGTTTAAAGCCCAACTCAAGGAAAAATATAAATTCCTGCCTTGTGGTGGGGGTCCACTCACACTGCAATGGTTAATTGCTCATTATGTCTAGGGGGTTTCACAAGAGGATCAGTCACCAGATTCCTTGCTTGGCCTGGCTCTAGTGCTCTCCTCCTTTGCCCCAAGCTCTAGTCTCTGGGCAAAGCATCAGCATTATTATGTACATTACAGGGACATTAGCCTTGTATGGTATGCTGAGGAGGCTGGAGTTTGACTGGAGGCTGTCACAGCTTACAGAACAGCTAGAGGGAGAATGCTGGAACAAGGAATACGGTAAGTACTCCTCAATTCCCTCACCTTAGACTAAACAAGCATTTAGCCCATACAGTACAGAGGGAGCCCCACTGCAACGGCAATATTTTTATATTTTTGTGGAGTTTTAAGAGTAGCTCCATATCTTTAGGGAAAATGTCATAGGACCTAACAGATCTGCATTTTAAGTTTCATAGAGGTTGATTTACTAAAACTGGAGAGTGCAAAATCTGGTGCAAAAAACCCTGGAAGCTGATCGGTTTCTATGCAGAGCTGCACTAGATTTTGCACTCTCTAGTTTTAGTAAATTATCCCCATAGTTTTATTCCATAGGAACAAATTTAATACCAGGTAGCTAGCACCAACCTCTCATTTTCTGACCATATGTTGTG
The DNA here is from genome assembly GCA_018402905.1 of Glandirana rugosa. Classification (NCBI taxonomy): domain Eukaryota; kingdom Metazoa; phylum Chordata; class Amphibia; order Anura; family Ranidae; genus Glandirana; species Glandirana rugosa. The sequence continues at coordinate 42,744 of BLSH010118531.1, forward strand.
TGTGTGTGTAATGTGGCCAAAGACTTTATTATGTCTGAGAAAGCTAGACTTTTTTGAGCTTTACTGGGTAAAAACAAAGATTTTGGGACCCTTATCCAGTAAGCCACTGTTAAGACACTCTATTAGGGTACTCTAATTGAACAGGCTGCACACAGTTGAGAGGAACTTAGCTCAGTCATGGAGAACAGTGAAAGTGAAAATAGATAAGAGAAACACCCACAATCGTTTTTTTACTGACCAATAGGTAATATTTACCAACTTGTGGCACCCTCACGTCGGCAGGACTTTTTAATTTAAAAGTTTAAAATGTCTCACAATTTTAATACACCCGCACTTTATAGTTAAAGGCTAGGGCAAGCTGTGCTTTTCTGTGGGGCAGCAGTTTAATTAAACTCAGCAATTTAATTGGGGCAGCCATTTAATTAAACCAAACTCCAGTTAAAATGACCACTCCTCTTTTCCAAACTTCCTACTAATTAAAATTAAGCTAAAAGATATTAAGAAGATAAAAAAATGATTCCAAGTATTACTCAGTTGCATCCAAAGTTCTTGTCCTTTGCAGCTTCTTCACTTAAATGTAAGTAGATCAGCAGAGTAACATACACAATAATGAAGGGATTACATTTCTATTGTGATTAACACAGAGGGTGGAGTTTTCAGCATTGCATACACATATGCATTGGTATATATATATATATATATATATATATATATATAAAACATTGGTCCAGGATTTTATTTTCAGTTTATGAGGGCGTGGGTCATGTTCTGAGGCTTGCTACAGGTCCACCCAGATTGAGCAGAGAATAGAATTTCCAGCATATTTTGTAGGTCAGTGCATGTGACACCCACAGCCTGAATTAGGACATCATTTTGATGGATGTCAATGAGCTTGAAGGCTTCATCCGTGGGCTGTGGGGATGTTGTAAGCTGTGGAAGTGATAGCATTGCATGCATTGTTACAGTATTTCCAAAGAGCTTAGATCTGTATTCATAGAACCCTCCTAAATCCAGAAGCTAAGTACTGCAATAAGCACTCCCTTGTCCTCAATGATATGCCAACCTATACCTGGATGAAAACATGAACTTTATCCTGATTAATATATTTCTATAAATAAATGCAGATGATTGGTATTTAGTAATTTGATCAATTTACTGGTAAGCTTTAACCATATTGACTACAACTTATGGCTTATATTTAATATTTATCTAAGGTAAATGCTGTAGATGATAGATTTTTATATACTACATTTTACAGGAAATCTAGTTATAACACATGCTGGAAATGGATGTTCAGTAGACACTGGTTACTCAGTATTTGCTCATAATAAAGAATTGTTCTGAAGATAACTCTAAAATGGAAACTGCCAGACTGTGTTATTGCCTCTTACCGAGGGACATAGTGAAAAAAAATATTAAACAGAGTTTACCGTCAAGCCAAATTTATTTCCCGAAATGTAATTCAGAAGATCAGTTGTAATCAGCCGAAACCTTTGAATATGGTCCCATTTATCACAGAACACAACTGTCAGCAACCAATATTACTGTCTATTCTCTCCTGTCATTGCCTTTTATTAATAGGGAATGTTAGCGTCAAGGATCATATATCAAATAAACCAAAACTGGTATTTTGTAGACTTAAACCTATTAAAGGTACACTCATTTATAGCCATCACAGTGGATCTTCTAGAATGGACAAATGTGATTCTTGTTCCCCATGTTATATTAGAAATGGACGAAGAGATTTTGAACACCATAATTTTGCAAACTGTCTAACGGAGTAATTTATATGCTCACTTGTGGATGCAATTGTTTCTATATAGCAAAGACCAAGAGACAGTTTATTAATCATCATCATTGCAATCTGAGAATTCAATAGGTCATTGTTTCTTTGATAACTTCAGACAAACAGATATACACTATATACACAGATAAAATACATATAAGTGAATCTGCCAAAGAATTTGTATTCCTGTCCATCCAGTTTTGAGGTCTTCATGGCCCTATTACACAAAGTTGCCCTGCCAGTCAGGGCAGAATGCGGCCCCTACGGCTTCTTCTCCCCCATGTCCCAACAGTCTATGGACCTGGCGTCATCAAGACAGGGTCCATTGTCCTGCATTGGATGTGATGTTGCTGAAGGACTTTCAACCGCCCAAGTGTGGGGGAGTGCCTTCTGCTGTGGTAATGGAGGATCAGGTACATAAAACGGTTTCTCCTTTCCCCTAGAAAAAGTTAGCTAATAATCCTTACAGTGCAGGGGGTAGCCCCACTGCAAGGAATCCTTTTACATTTTCCCAGAGATGGGCATTAAGTTAAAGTGGTATTAAACCCCAAAACATATATTAAAGTTTACGAATCTTCAAATGTGTTGGCTGCATTGGTTTTAGGAATAATTCCCCTTTATTTGCTCTTGATCTGGCCAGAAAAACACTTCCTATCACCCATCTCCACTGTGGATGGAGGAGTAACATAGACAACTTTGGACAGCACTAAGACAGGGTGAAATATTTTGCGCAGATCTAAATAATCAGACTAAACGGTATGCAGCTGAACACGACAAGGGAAAATACAATTAAACCTTGATAGTACACTGTAAACCAAAAACGTGCAGCGCAACATATGAACAACATAAAAATTAGTCCATAAATAAGTCCTTAGATGCAGACAAGAATCATCAGTGGTGCAAGGTGTTGGAATGGCAAACAAGGAACTGACAGTGCTGAGAGGGATCACAGCCCAATCACCACAGACATTACTAGCCTCTCACCTTATAAATTCAACCTGCAAGGGTCACATAGCATATATCCTCCTGAGTAGCACGGATAATACTAGTAGGGATCACACTGCATATATCCTCCAGAATAGTGTGGATCTTCAGAGCTCCAGGCAGCTACCAAGGCTCCGTAATGAACAAAGTAATATGCAAAGAGAATGGGGGGAGATCTAGTGCTCTCTGTTTCCTGATAACTTTATTAAAAGGCAAGATAAAAACTACTTACAAAAACGGCACTTAAGCCAACTGCCAGCATGCAAGCGTGCCAGCAAAAAATGTACATCCTTCGTATGTCAAGATGGCCGCGGGTGCGTAACTCCTCCCCCTGTACGCGTTACATCCAATTGTGAGCATGGACTTCTTCCCGCTCAATTATAAAGGGGTGCCTAGCAACCGGCCTAACACTGTTCTATATCCTCTGCCCGAACGGAACAGCTGCAATAGGAAACAAGGCCAGAAAAAGATACTAGAGGCCGGGCTACAATACCAGGTTGCAGTAAATGCATAGCAACCTTTGGTGTCATAAGAAAGAGCGGCACAGCCACAATATGTAATCAAGATACCCAGAAATGACAATTCAATTACCCCTATACATAGGATTAAATAAGCTAGCCTTAACTGATTAGGGGAGGAAACCTAAAACCCTACTCATATCTCTTTATCAAAAACATATGCATAAAAAATATGTAATAAAAACATATAAATAAAAATGAATGACGTCATCACACGGCCATCTTTTACAACACAATTTAAATAATTTATGTATATGCCGGGGAAGGGCACCAACATTAATCTACGCCGACTCTATACACACATATCCCAAGCAGCTAAAGTTGAGTCTCCAGGAGTAGTGACCTCGTTGGACGCCAAAAAGGCCTTAGACTCTGTAGAGTGGGAGTTCCTTTGGCTGGTTCTGAAGAAATTCGGGTTTGGCCCTAAGTTTATATCATGGGTTTAGCAACTTTATACTACCCCATTGGTTAGAGTCAGGATCAACGGATTGCTCTTGCCACCCTTCCCTATTACCCGGGGTACTAGACAGGGGTGTCCTTTATCCCCGTGCCTGTTTACCCTACTGTTGGAACCCCTGACCATCCTGCTTAGATCCTCAGACGATGTCCGAGGGATAGTGGTGGGACGGCTGACTGAGAAAATCTCTCTGTATGCGGATGTTCCCCTTCTCTACCTCTCAAATGCATCCTCCTCCCTTGAAGCAGCTTTGGAAATTATTGATCATTATGGTTCTTTCTCAGGTATTGAAATTAACTGGACCAAATCGCTGCTCTTCCCATTCTCCCAGTCATCCCTTGTTCTAAAAGCTCATATCCCACTGACCCGTTAACAAATTTAGATACTTGGGTATTGATGTTCAGAGAGACCCTAATAAATATTTAACAGACAATCTCTACCCAGTGCTCCAACAACTTATTAATAAATGTCAAACATGGAAAACCCTGCCTCTCTCTCCAGTAGCTGGAATACATTTGCGTAAAATGACTTTTCTCCCCAAATTTTTATATGTATTTCGCAATCCTCAGCTTCACATCCCCTCCTCTTTCTTTAAGAAACTAGACCAGACGGTGAATTCCTTCATTGGGACATCCCTCCCTAGAGTTGTAAAGATATACTACAAATGCCCCTTTCCCTGGGAGGGAGAGCTCTTCCTAACTTCCGCAAATACTACTGAGCTGTGGTATTGGTTACGGTCAGGCAGTGGTTCACCCAAACCCCCTCTAACCCAGCAGTTAACCTTGAGGCGGCCACTATAGGCTCTTATACATCGCTCAGCAACTAGGAGTTCAGAGGTCCTAATCAGGGCTGGCCCAAGACACTGTGCTGCCTGGGTCCAAGAATGAAATGCTGCCCCCCCCCAAAAAAAAATCATGCCCACAAAAGGCGCCCATATCCATAATTTTATATCATGATGATTAAAACTAAAATTGCATTAATTAGGAAGCAGTATAGGGAGTGTATATAGGGCAGTATAGGGGTGGGCTAGGGTAGTATACAGACAGGATAGGGTAGTATAGGGTAGACTGGGGTAGTATATAGACTGGCTAGGATAGTACATAGACAGGCTAGGGCAGTATAGGGGTGGGCTAGGGTAGTATAGGGGCAGGCAGGGCAGCCCAGGGGGCAGTTGTCATCATGACACACAAAACTGCTGGAAAAAAAAATCTTGGTCATCAATTTACTGGGTAAATAGAAGAGGAGAGGATACCGTGGTTCAATTTGCTGCCCCTCTCAAAGTGTTGCCTGGGTCCAGTGGACCCACTGGGACCCATGGTAGGGCCGGCCCTGTTCCTAATGCCCGCTCAAATGTAACAATCCCAATGCGTACCACTGTGAAAGTCTGGGAACAAATGTCTACAAATCTCACTGTACCTGGAACCCTATCACCATACATCCCCTTGTGGGGGAATCCTAAATTAGGTCACCAACAATCTGTCCCTGATCCTACCCTATGGGCTAGATATGATATCAAAACGCTTCAAAATATTATGCCTGAGGGAATTTTGTTGTCATTTAATCAGCTGCCTGCTACCTATCAGCTCCTCACAAAAATGTTCTTCAGGTATTTGCACCTACGGCACGCTGTGCAGGCACAATTTCCAGGCAGATTAACTTTGGATTCCCATGTGGTGGAACGATTCCTTATCTCAAGGAATATAAATAGAGTATTCTCCTCCTTATATCTTAGAATCACATCTCACAATACTGGTAGAGGGACGACTCTATTCCATAAATGGGAAAGGGACATTCTCACTCTTACAGATGATGATTTTGCAGGAAGGGATCCAACAATATATTCCACTTATGGTAGCAGTAAGAGATAGGTATATTCAGCTTAAATTTTTGCATAGAGCCTACTACACCCCTCAAAAGCTTGCGAGAATCTACCCTTCCAGATCAGATAGATGCCCTAAGTGCTCCTCTGATCCAGGTACCTTTATTCACATCACCTGGCCCTGCCCTGTAATCCAGCAGTTCTGGCTCAACGTGCTACAGGTGATCAACTCAGTAGCCTGCACCTCCCTATTGTTAGGAGTGAGTGATCTCGTCACCAACAACACCCATAAAAAGTTATTTATTTTCTATTCTGCATTCTACATCAGGAAGGCTATACTACTTAAATGGAAAGAAGCAACCCCTCCTACACTCTCCCAATAGAGGTCGTTGATCGACGGTGTCTTGCCATTATACAAGTTCACTTACATAAACCGTAAGTGTCCGAAAAAAAATTAGAAAATCTGGGGTGAGTGGGTTAAAGCTTGAAAACTCTGTTGTACCCTGATAGGGGAAATAGATATCTCTAGAGGTCTCGGATGTTTTTGTCTTTTGGTACTGGTATTCTGATCGCGCACCCCCCCTCCCTCTCCCCCACCCCCCCTCCCTCTCCCCCACCCCCCCTCCCTTCCCAAGCTCTGATTCAATCAACCTCAGACTTGTGTTTTCCATCCTCCCCCCCCCCCCCACAACAACTCTAGAGTTACCCGCTATATAGATGTGCACAATCTATAATCGATAGGATACAAAGGTCTAATTGTCAAAATGGATTAACATGTCAATTCTCCCTTGATTAAATTGTCAAATGTATGCTTGTGAGTTAGGGACCTTAGATTGTAAGCTCCTTTGAGGGTAGGGACTGATATGAATGCACAATGTATATGTGAAGCACTGCGTAAATTGACGGCGCTATATAAGTACCTAAATAAAATAAATAAATAAAATGTCTGATTTAATACAATGTGCAAAGTAATTGAAACTGTAAAATGAATATTCACTAACTGTATACATATGATGTTTAATTCCCCTTATATGGACAAATAAAAACTTTCCTGTTAAAAAAAACAAAACAATTTACGTATAAAGAAAAATAAGAAAGTAAAGAATCTCATCGATTAAATATAAAGCAATTTATATCAAACTCAACATTTAAGCCGGCAGGGGCCATAATCCCGGTTGCATATCCCCGCAAAGGACTCTCTGCGGCTCAAATGTCGAACATATTACCCCCTCTCCAATGTCTAGGTACTTTTTCAATCCCCCAGAACTTAGTACGATTGTACACCTTAGTTTTTTTCTCTTCAACCAGTTGTCGACTGCCCGCCGTGGCTTGACGGCGGCAACATGGTTCGTTATAGCGAAACGCCGTCACCTGATGGTGGCCATGAGAACGAGTATTGTGAGCGTGTGCACGCCGCTGGAGGCGCGCTCACTGTGTTCCGGGGGAGCCAGGGAGCAGGTAGGTCGGACCTGATCTCCGCCGGCTACCCGCGATGGCTCCCCCGCAGTGAGAGAACAGAGGTAGGTGTATGTAAACACGGATCTCCGTTCCGACAGAGGGGGAAGGGATGTGATCACAGGCTCCCTGTATATGGGAGCCATGATCGCTCCCCTCCACCAGCCAGTCCAGCCCCCATACAGTTATAACACACTGAGGGAACACAGTTAACCGTTAGAGGGCCCCCTCCAGGTTAACCCCTTCACTGCTAATGGCAATTATACAGTAATCAATGCATTTTTTATAGCACTGATCGCTGTATAAATGGCAGTGGTCCCAAAAAAGTGTCAATATGGTCCGGCATGTCCACCGCAATATCGCAGTACCGCTAAAAATCGCAGATCGCCACCATTACTAGTAAAGAATAAAAAAAAAGAAAAACCCCATAAACGAACACGGCAACTTTTGCGCAAACCAATCAATAAACTCCGGTATATGAGGAAGAATATAAATCGGCCAAAACTGATGAAAAAACATTTTTTTCAAGATTTTTTTTGGATATGTATTTTAGCAAAAAGTAAGAAATATTGTTTTTTTTTTTGCAAAATTATCGCTCTTTTTTTCTTTATAGCGGTGATCAGAAATGATGCAGAGGTGATAAAATACCACCAAAAGAAAGCTCTATTTGTGGGGAAAAGGACACAAATTTTGTTTGGGTAAAATGTCGCACGACCGCGCAATTGTCAGTTAAAGCAATGCAGTGCTGAATCGCAAAAAGTGCTCTGGTCCTAAACTGGGAAATCCTTCCGGGGCTGAAGTGGTTAAAGTAACAAACATGTCATACATACCTTCTACTGTGCAGTGATTTTGCACAGAGTGGCCCCGAACATCATTTTCTGGGGTCCTCCAGTGGTGCCTCCTGGGTCCTCCTCCGCATCAAGTGACCCGTCAGGGAAAGCTACCCTGGGGTCACCCTTGCGAGCGCTCCCGTGTCCTGCTGTTTGCGTGTATTCACCCCCGGCCCCCGTGTCACTGGACTTGATTGACAGCAGCGGGAGCCAATGGCTCCTGCTATCAATCCAGCCAACGAGGACCCAAGACACCGACTAGAGTGGAATGCTCGTAGCCGCCGCTGTAAAGAAGGGGCTCAGGTAAGTAAAAGGGAGGCTCTGGTGGGGTCACTACTGAGAAAAGGTTTTTCACCTTAATGCATAAAATGCATTATGGCGAAAAACCACTAGGTTTTACAGCCCCTTTAAGCCCTCTGGGGTTACATTAGTGGCACATCCTAAAGTGTTGGGATACGCTGTGCGTTTTCAGGCCCTTTTTTATATTGTTAATATGCTCTCCTACATGCAACGCTCGAGAGGTTCTACCTATATATTGGAGGCCACAATCACACTCCAACATATAGACTACGCCCACAGTATCACACATAATAAGATCTTTTATTTGATACTGTTATTGGGTAACTGAGCACTGAAACCCCTTGCGTTTTTTCATGTTGGTTTTAGAGCTTTTACAGGCTGCGCATCTGCCACATGCGTAAAAACCTGATAAAAAAGCAAAGAGTCTATTCTCTGTATTTTTAGGAGGATTTATGACTTCTGGGGCTAAATTATCTCTAAGTGATGGGGCCTTACGATAGATAAACTGAGGGAAACTGGGCAACACCGGTCCCAGAACCCGGTTCGATTTCAGTATCGCCCAATGTCTCCTCACTATCTTCCCTAATTTTTTATGCTGGACATTATAGTCGAGCACCATCTGGTACTCACTACTAAGAGTGTTATTGCGCTTCTCTGAATCAGCAATAATCGTATATCTATTGAGAGATTTAACGCTTAAGATCTCCTCCTCTAAAGCTTCCTTTCCATATCCCTTCTGGATAAACCTATTGGGTAATACCTGAGATTGGGACAAGTAATCATCTTGAGACATACAATTACGCCCTAGCCTAATAAACTGACCCCTAGGGATATTACAAAGCCATGTGCGATGGTGGCAGCTGTTTAAATGAATATAAGCATTTCTGTTTGGAGGCTTGAAATAATTTTTTGTGTGAAAACGGTTATCTTTTTTGAAGATCTCTAAATCTAGGAAGGTCATCTGTTGTTCTGATGTAGTCTACTGATGAAATGATCAAGACTGGCGCTGTCTCTCTCCCAGATGAGGATCAGATCGTCAATGTACCTCCTATAACAGACCAACTGGGGTGGGTGGTTGGCAAAAACCTCCTCTTTCTCCCAGTGAGCCATGAAAAGATTAGCCACACTGGGAGCAAAGCGAGCCCCCATCGCCACACCCCTGGTCTGCAGGAAGTACTGACGATCATACCAGAAATAGTTAGTAAGCAGACAAAATTTCAAACAACTTAAAAAGAATTTCTTGTGTTTCCTAGATAGGTCCGATTTTTTCAGGGCCCATTCAACAGCTGTTAAAGCATCATTATGACCGATAATAGTATATAAAGACCCCACACCAGCCGTCACCAAAAGGCTGGAGGGGGTACTGGTAATGAAGTCTAAGATTTGGATGACATGTTTGGTATCCTTAAGATAGGCCTCCGTCTCAACTACCAAAGGCTGGAGGAAATGATCAATATATTATCCCAGCCTCGCAGTAGTGACTGAGTCTATCCCATTCACGATGGGGTGACGTGGGGAGCTGTTTGATATTTTTGTGTACCTTCGGTAGGACGTAGATAATAGGGGTCCTACAAAAAAGAGGATCCAAATATAAGGCTTCCTTAGAGATCAAAATACCTCTACTTTTGCCTCTCTCAAGCAAACTGTGCAGTTCGTCTTTAAATTCGAACATAAGGTCACTGCCCAGTACCTGATAAGTTTCCCTATCACTCAGTTAACTTTGTATTTCTTCCTGATAGTACTGCTTGCTGAGCACCACTAGACCCTCTCCCTTATCCGCCGGGCGGATAACTATATCCTTACTTTCTCTAAAGCGGAGATCCCTCTTTTAATGTGCTGGGGATCCTGTACCTTCTTGAATTTCAAGGCCTCCAAATCCTTGCAGACCATGTTTCTAAAGACCTCTAGATGTCTGGGGCAAACTTGAGACCCTTATCTAGGACCAACATCTCATCCTCAGTAAGTGACGCACCACTGAGGTTGTAGATGCCATTGAATAGTGGGGTCTTAGTGTTTTTAGTCCTCCTCCCCCCTCTGCATCCTCTCTGTCTTTGCATTTTCTTTGATTGTATTGTCTTTCTCCCTCTTCGTCTGGCTGTTGGCCATATTCTCTCCAGCTTCCCCCCCACCCCTCCCTCTGATTGTACTGCCTGTCCCTGACTGAGCCTGGTTGGGGAGGGCATTCTCGCCATCCTTCCCTCCAAGTAGGGGTATGAGGTGGAGGTCGTCTCCAGGGGGTCCCCGATGTCCCTACAAAATGATGGTTTATGGTAAGGGGGCAAATCTATTCTGGGTAGGGATCGGGCTTCCTGGGTAGTAATGGGTGTTCCATCCCTGATGTGAACCACAATTTTGAATAAAAGATTATCTCGGGGTAAATGAGTTCTGCACTGAACCCTGTACAGGGGTTTTCCTATAAGGTGATTGAGAATAATTGTTGTTGACTCTTCCCTTATCCTTACCACCTTTCTGCCCCCTAAATTTAGCGGTAGGGTGGTGGAAGGAGCCCCTTTTCCCATTTTGTCTGGATTGGTGAGTGTTTTGTATTTCCACTGCCTCTGGGTAAATATAGTCAGCATCTGGGGACATCTCTTCTGCTTCAGCTGGTTTAACCTCCCTGGTGGATTGCCATTTGTAGGCTAAATTATTACCAAAGTCCCCAATATCCCTCAGGAATTTTTTCCTTTTCTTTTCCTGAATCTCCTTATCCCACTTAATCAATTTTGTCTTCGGATCACTTGATAGTTTAATGCAATCTGCAGCATCTTTATGGGGCTCTATTACATCTTTGATTTCCTTGATTTGACCTTCCAGCCACTTCATCCTACGTTGCCTCCATGACAATAGCAAATCTAGGAGCTCAAGCCCCTTCTGTGTGAAAAAAAATTCCCATTCTTTATAAGAAGCCGTCATTGCGTGGTTTATCCCACCTTAAATGTCTCAGGATAATTTTGGCGGATTGGTATTGCTCAAAAGAGACCCACCATGAATTGTTTTCTTTTTCAAACAAGTAACCAAGTTTTTGAAGAAATAGTTAAGATCACTAAAATACTTAATGGTGGTGTCCTTGGAGAAAACTTCTGTAATTTTGACTTCTCTTTTGTCAAAATATTGAAACCCCTCCATGATCTGCTGCTGAATAAAATTGATTTATAAGACAATACTAAGACAGGGTGAATAATTCTGTGCAGATCTAAATAATCAGACTAAACGGTATGCAGCTGAACATAACAAGGGAAAATACAATTAAACCTTGATAGTACAATGTAAACCAAAAATGTGCAGCGCAACATATGAACAACATAAAAGTCAGTCCATGAATAGGTCCTTAGATGCAGACAAGAATCTTCAGTGGTGCAAGGTGCGGGAATGGTAAACAATGAACTGACAGTGCTGAGAGTGATCATAGCCCATCCACCACAGATATTGTTAGCCTCGCACCTTATAAATTTGACCCGCAAGGGTCACATAGTACATATCCTCCTGAGTAGCACGGATAATACTATTGGGGATCACACTGCATATATCCTTCAGAATAGTGCGGATCTCCAGAGCTCCAGACAGCTACCAAGGCTCTGTAATGAACTACATTATATGCAAAAATGTACAAGATGGCTGCGGGTGACATCATGCGTAACTCCTCCCCCTGTACGCGCTATGTCCAATTGAGGGCATGGACTTCTGCTAGCAATGTCTGTGATGGATGGGCTATGATCACTCTCAGCACTGTCAGTTTGTCGTTTGCCATTCCAACACCTTGCACCACTGAGGACTCTTTTCTGCGTCTAAGGACTGTGGGAGATTAGCTCATGGGGATCACTTTTCAGAGGAAAAGATTCAGCATGGAGTTCAGTTTCTTTAAAATCTGGTGGCTTGCCAGGTTTATTATGACAGGTTTGCAAGATCAAAACACAGAAAAAACAACCAAAACAAAACCTCGCCGTCCGGCGCTAAACTAAACAATCGGGTTCCTCTCTATACAGTGTGGGGCTGTCCCCGACACCCACAATAAATAAGCACAGTGCAAACCATTATCTTGAGTCCAAATTAGCACACAGAGCTCACTCAGCTTTCTCCCTCTGAGATTCAGGATAGAGCTCTCCTCTGCTCTCTTCCTGGTCATTAAATGCATGTGGAGAGGGGTTTGAGTGAACCAGAAAGTCCCGGCCGGAACCAGCCCTACCACGGTGGCTGGCAAAACCTGGGTCGGACTCTCACTAGTCGCCTCAAAATGATCGCATGTGAGGCGAAAAGTATCGCCTGCCCATTGTGGCGCCTTGCATAACGTCACAGGACCTATTTTTGGTTTACATTGCACTATCAATGTTTAATTGTATTTTCCCTTGTCGTGTTCAGCTGCATACCGTTTAGTCTGATTATTTATTGTAGATCTGAGCAGAATATTTCACTCTGTCTTATTGTTGTCTTATAAATCAATTTTATTCAGCAGCAGATCATGGAGGTGTTTCAATATTTTGACAAAAGTCAAAATTGCAGACGTTTTCTCCAAGGAAACCACCATTAACAATTTTAGTGATCTTAACTATTTGTTTCTAAAAACTGGGTTACTTGTTTGAGAACAAAACCAAGGCATGGTGGAACATTGTCTCTTTCGTGCAATACCTATCCGCCAAAATTATCCCGAGACGTTTAAGGTGGGATATACCACCCAATGATGGCTTGGTTGATGAAGAATCTTATAAAGAATGGGAAAATTTTTTCACACAGCAGGGGCTTGAGCTCCTAGATTTGCTATTGTCACGGAAGCAACATAGGATGAAGTGTCTGGAAGGTCAAATCAAGGAGATCAAAGATCTGATAGAGCCCCATTAAGATGCTGCAGATTGCATTAAACTATCAAATGATCTGAAGACAAAATTGATTAAGTGGGATAAGGAGATTCAGGAAAAGAAAAGGAAAAAAATCCTGAGGGATTTTGGGGACTTTTGTAATAATTTAGCCTACAAATGGCAATCCACCAGGGAGGTTAAACCAGCTGAACCAGAAGAGATGTCCCCAGATGCTGACTATATTTACCCAGAGGCAATGGAAATACAAAACAACCACCTATCCGGACAGAATGCGAAAAGGGGCTCCTTCCAACACCCTACCCCTAAATTTAGGGGGCGGAAAGGTGGTAAGGATAATAGTAGATTCAACAACAATTATTCAAAATCACCTTATAGGAAAGGCCCTGTACAGGGTTCAGTGCAGAACTCATTTACCCGGAGAAGATTTTCTAATCAAACTGGTGATTCACATCAGCGATGAAACACCCATTACTACCTAGGGAGCCGGATCCCTACCCAAATAGATTTTCACCCTTACAAGATAAAAATAATTTTTTAGGGGCACGGAGGACTCCCTTGAGGGGACCTCCACCTTGTACCCCTACTTTGAGGGAAGGATGGCGAGAATGCCCTCCCCAACCAGGCTCAATCAGGGACAAGCAGTACAATCGGTGGGAGGGGTGGGGAGGAAGCTGGAGAGAATATGCCCCGCAGCCAGATAAAGAGAGAGACAGACAATACAATCAAAGAAGATGCAAAGACAAAGAGGATGCAGAGGGGGGAGGAGGACCAAAAAGACTAAGACCCCACTAGGCAATGACATCTACAACCTCAGTGGTGCTTCACTTACTGAGCATGAGATGCTGGTCCTAGATAAGGGTCTCAAGTTCGCCCCAGTCCAGAATTTAAATACATTTCAGACATACATTAATGTACAGAAATTCATTAGGGGGTTAAATATTAAAAAATATTTTCTTTCAAACCCAGTACAAAGGAATTATACCCCCTCTGACAATAAATATTCCAATCTCAGAAATAAATCTATATTTAATCCCCCCAATAGTGACAATAGACATCTAGAGGTCTTTAGAAATATGGTCTGCAAGGATTTGGAGGCCTTGAAATTCAAGAAGGTACAGGATCCCCAGCACATTAAAAGAGGGATCTCCTCTTTAGAGAAACATAAGGATATAGTTATTCTCCCGGCAGATAAGGGAGGGCATCTAGTGGTGCTCAGCAAGCAGTACTATCAGGAAGAAATGCAAAGATTACTGAGTGATAGGGAAACTTATCAGGTACTGGGCAGTGACCCTATGTTCGAATTTAAAGATGAACTGCACAGTTTGCTTGAGAGAGGCAAAAGCAGAGGTATTTCAAACTCTAAGGAAGCCTTATATTTGGATCCTCTTTTTTGTAGGACCCCTATTATCTACTTCCTACCGAAGGTACACAAAAATATTGAACAGTCCCCCGTCACCCCATCGTGAATGGGATAGACTCGGTCACTGCGAGGCTGGGACAATATATTGATCATTTCCTCCAGCCTTTGGTTTTTGAGATGGAGGCCTATCTCAAGCATACCAAACATGTCATCCAAATCTTAGACTCCCTTACCAGTACCCCATCCAGCTTTTTGGTGACGGCTGATGTTTGGTCTTTAAATACTATTATCGGTCATGATGATGCTTTGACAGCTGCTGAATGGGCCCTAAATCTGATCTATCTAGGAAACACAAGAAATTCCTTTTAAGTTGTTTTTGTCTGCTTAACAACTATTTCTGGTATGATCGTCAGTACTTCCTGCAGACAAGGTTTGTGGCGATGGGGACTCGCTTTGCTCCCAGTGTGGCTAATCTTTTCGTGGCCCACTGGGAGGAAGAGGAGGTTTTTGTCAACCGCCCACACCAGTTGGTCTGTTATAGGAGATACATTGACTATCTGATCCTCATCTGGGAGGGAGACAGAGCCAGTCTTGATCAGTTCATCAGTAGGCTACATCAGAATAATAAAAATATTAAACTCACCCGGAATATTAATATACAACAGATGACCTTCCTAGATTTAGTGATCTTCAAAAAAGATAGCCGTTTTCACACAAAAAATTTCAAGCCTACAGACAGAAATGCTTATATTCCTTTAACCACTTCAATACCAGGCACTTAGGACACTTCCCGCCCAGACCAATTTTCAGCTTTCAGTGCTGTTGCGATTCGAATGAGAATTGCGCGGTCGTGCGACGCTGCACCCAAACAAACTTTTTGTCATTTTGTTCCCTCAAATAGAGCTTTCTTTTGGTGGTATTTGATCCCCCCTGCTGTTTTTATTTTTTGCGCTATAACAAAAAAAGACCGAAAATTTTGAAAAAAAAACAAACATTTTTCTTTGTTTCTGTCACAAAAATTTGTATAAAGTACATTTTCTCCTTCACTGACGGGCACTGACGTGGCTACACTGATGGGCACTGATGAGGCTACACTGACGGGCACTGATGAGGCAGTACAGATTGGCACTGATGAGGTGGCACTGATAAGGTTGCACTGATGATGGGGCAAATATGCAGCACTGATGGGCGGCACTGACAAACAACACTGATGGGCACTGATACGTGGCACTGATATGCGGCACTGATGGACACTCCTAGGCGGCACTGATAAGTGGCACTGATGGGCACTGATAGGGGGCACTTTTAGGTGGCACAGGTGGGCACTTTTAGGTGGCACAGGTGGGCACTGATAGCTGGCACAGGTGGGCACTGATAGCTGGACACGGTCGATAGTCACGGGTGGACACGGTCGATAGTCACGGGTGGACACGGTCGATAGTCACGGGTGGACACGGTGGATTTTCACGGGTGGACACGGTGGATTTTCACG
>BLSH010118531.1:58565-74952 GCA_018402905.1 Glandirana rugosa
GAGAGAGGGAAACCGTGACGTAGACACAACTTTGTCAGAAGAGTGATAGGAGAGTTTAAAAAATACGACCTGTAATATCAGCTCGTGGTAGGCCATGAGTGATTATTCTCACAATAACACGAAGAGACTTAGTCGTTATTAGCATAGAGATAACTCTCTAAATTGAGAATTCTAAAGGAGGAGATTTCGAAGGAAAGAACCCAAAATGGACTCTAACCCTGTTCATTATTAGAAGTCTATATGTCAATGCGGGTTCGGATTGTTTGACTAGGGATCCCTATAATGTTTCGGTACACGCTACAACCAGGGGCGCGCGATCGCGCATTATCCTGAGGACGTCAATAGACGTCCAGTCAGGATAATGAACCCCCTGCCCGGACGTCATTTGTCAATGCGCCGGGCGGGAAGTGGTTAAACAGCTGCCAACATCGCACATGGCTTTGTAATATCCCTAGGGATCAGTTTGTTAGGCTTGGGCGTAACTGTATATCTGAAGATTATTACTTGTCCCAATCTCAGGTAAAACCCAAGAAAGGAAGCTTTAGAGGAGGAAATCTTAAGAGTTAAATCTCTCAATAGAGATACGATTATTGCTGATTCAGAGAAGCACAATAACACTCTTATTAGTGAGTACCGGATGGTGCTCGACTATAATGTCCAGCATAAAAAATTTGAGAGGATAGTGAGAAGACTGTTTCAACACAGATGCAGTGCCAAAGGGAGAGAGAAAATTATGTATAGACAGTTCTATGGGTAGAACTGCCAAAAGGGGAGAGAAAAATCGTTTATACACAGTTCAATGTGTAGAAAAGCACAACAATAGTCCAGGTAGCACACTCCTCAAGATGTAAACACTATCCACTGGATACAATCCCAGGTGTTTACCAGATCCGTAATCCGTATTAGTTCACAAGTATTCTTGAAACCAACATATATACATGATGTTCAGCAATAATCCACTTATCAAGTGATAGATGTATCCTTACCAGATTCTGGTAGATCATGCGCAGAGATCAAATCCAACTCAGGTAGTTGATGCGTGGGTGCCCACTGACCGGGGAGGGAGAGGGGGGGAGGAGATTCCTGTCCAGGTGGGTAACTCCAATCCCTCACAGCGACACTTCAGAGGCTCGTCCGGCGCTCACCACGAATAGTATGAGAAGGAAAAGTCCGCAATAGTGTAATACTGTTTGTAAAAATTTTTATTTTAGACAAAGGGATTAATAATACTCACATTGTAGACAGATAAAAAGAGCTCTATGGTAAAATCAGTGTGACAGAAGGAGTATGGGAACCCTACGCGTTTCGGTTCCAAAGCCGTCATCTGGGGTATTGAGTGTGATAGTGAGAAGACATTGGGCAATACTGAAATCGGACCGGGTTCTGGGACCGTTGTTGCCCAGTTTCCCTCAGTTTATCTATCGTAAGACCCCATCATTCAGAGATAATTTAGCCCCAGGAGTCATAAATCCTCCTAAAAATACAGAGAATAGACTCTTTGCTTTTTTATCAGGTTTCTACGCATGTGGCAGATGCACAGCCTGTAAAAGCTCTAAAACCAACATGAAAAAAATGCAAGGAGTTTCATTCCTCAGTTATCCAACAACAGTATCAAATAAAAGATCTTATTACGTGTGATACTGTGGGCGTAGTCTATATGTTGCAGTGTGATTGTGGCCTCCAATATATAGGTAGAACCTCTCGAGCGTTGCATTTACGTGTAGGAGAACATATTAACAATATAAAAAAGGGCCTGAAAACGCACAGCGTATGCGGACACTTTAGGGTGTGCCACCAACGTAACCCCAGAGGGCTTAAGTTCTGGGGGATTGAAAAAGTCTTGGCTTAACCACTTCGCCACCAGGCCAATTCTGACACTTCTCTCCTACATGTAAAAATCATCATTTTTTTGCTAGAAAATTACTCAGAACCCCCAAACATCATATATATTTTTTAGCAGGGATCTTAGGGAATAAAATGGTGGTCATTACAACTTTTTATGTCACGTGGTATTTGCGCAGCAATTTTGAAAAAAAAGTTTCATGAATTAAAAAAAACCAGAACAGTAAATTTAGGCCATAAAATAACACACATTAAAAACAATAACGGTTATAATGTAACCGTCATCCTAAATGGAATGTGTCCACACAGCGCTTTCAATGGTATAGTTCATAAATTTGCTGATAACAAAAAGCAGAGAGTCCTCGTGTATCAGGTCGCAGGATGATCGAAACACACGATAGTAAGCCAGCCACCAAGTTCATCACACCACCACAGGTGATCCTCTCCCTATGTAGTGCCCACTTACCGGACACACTCTTGGTAAAAGCCCTTCAGATCAATAATCTCTGCTTACTGTCCCCTGCTGCTCACACTCGTACACGTCCAAGGTGCTCCCGGATACCCGAAAACAGATTAATAAGCCTCACATAGCGTAATTCAATCAAACTTGATTTATTCATAAAACACACGCCAAGTGAACACTCACATAAACTGAATATTATATTTGCTTTAAAATCAATGCATCGGTACATCACCGCTCAGACTTGACTGCCCGGACCCCTCGGATACGTCCAAACGCCTCCGTGTTCCCGTTCGTCTGTCTGGAGCGCAAACGTCAGTTCCGGAACCCAGAATTGCACCTCTTAGGCTGACACAACTAAGAGGTGCAATCAAGTTTGATTGAATTACGCTATGTGAGGCTTATTAATCTGTTTTCGGGTATCCGGGAGCACCTTGGACGTGTACGAGTGTGAGCAGCAGGGGACAGTAAGCAGAGATTATTGATCTGAAGGGCTTTTACCAAGAGTGTGTCCGGTAAGTGGGCACTACATAGGGAGAGGATCACCTGTGGTGGTGTGATGAACTTGGTGGCTGGCTTACTATCGTGTGTTTCGATCATCCTGCGACCTGATACACGAGGACTCTCTGCTTTTTGTTATCAGCAAATTTATGAACTATACCATTGAAAGCGCTGTGTGGACACATTCCATTTACGATGACGGTTACATTATAACCGTTATTGTTTTTAATGTGTGTTATTTTATGGTTGAATTTGATATAACACGGCTGCATTCAGTCATTTGATATTGTACTAAGGGCACTGTTAGCGCTGATTAGTGTGATCACTAGGAATTTCATTTACTTGCACTACAATTATAGTAAATTTAGGCCAATTGTTATGTATATTGTGAAAGATGATATTACGCAGAGGAAACAGATACCCAACATGTCACGCTTTAAATTTGCTCCCACTCGTGAAATGACACCAAACTTTAGTACTTAAAAATCTCCATAGGGGACGCTTTAAAAATGTTTACTGGTTACATGTTTAGAGGAGATCTAGTGCTATAATTATTGCTCTCGCTCTAACACACACGGCGATACCTCACATGTGTGATTTGAACACTGTTTACATATGCGGGCGCGACTTATGTGTGTGTTCACTTCTGTGCGCGAGCTCGCAGGGATGGGGTGCTTTAGAATTTTTTATTATTATTATTATTTATTTTACCTTTATTTTTACACTTTCTCTTTAATTTTTTTTTGATCACTTTTATTCCTATTACAAGGAATGTAAACATCCCCTGTAATAGGAACATTGCATGACAGGTACTCTTTATGGAGAGATATGGGGTCAATAAGACTCCACATCTCTCCTCTAGGCTGGAAAGATCGAGATCAGAAAAAAAACAGCAATCTCGGTTTTTCAGCCGAGTCCACGGGCATTGTTTACATCACGTGACCCAGACGTGACATCATACGTCGCGCTCAGACCTCCGAGGCGCATAGAGATGACTGGTGACCATCTTATCGTCAGTCATCTCTATGCTCAACTTCCGCCGGCGATGAGGAGAAGCCCTGGTGGGCGACGGGAGGGGGGAACGCCCACTCCCGTTGCCGATAAGAATGATCAAGCGGCTGAACTGCCACCATGATTGTGCTTATGGTGCAGAGAATCGCCGGCGGATTAAAATGATATCTGAATGATACATGTAGGTGTCGGCATCATTCAGATATCAGTGCTAAAAGACAAGGATGTCTTTGGACGTCCGGTGTTCGGCAAGTGGTTAAATGTTGATTTTGATTTAAATTGCTTTATATCTAATAGATGAGATTTTTTCACTTTCTTATTTTTCCATGTCTTTTTCTTTATACGTAAATTATTTAAATTCAGTTGTAAAAGATGGCAGTGTGATGACGTCATGCGTTTTTATTCATATGTTTTTATTACATATTTTTATGCATATGTTTTTGATGAATTAAACGTTATTATCTGTGGAGTGCCCCTTTAAAATATCCATAACGAGATATGCTTAGGGGTTTAGGTTTCCTCTCCTAATCAGTTAAGGCTAGCTTATTTAATCCTATGTATAGGGGGAATTGAATTGTCATTTCTGGTTGTCTCGTTTACATATTGCAGCTGTGCCGCTCTTTCTTATGCTTATTAGGTTGCTAGGCATTTACTGCAACCTGGTACTGTAGCCCAGCCTCTGGTATCTTTTTCCGACCTCGTTTCCTATTGCGGCTGCACCGTTCGAGCAGAGGATGCGGATCAGTGTTAGGCCGGTTGCTAGGCACCCCTTTATAGCTGAGCGGCACGTCTGCATGCTCCTATCCCCACTGAAGAAGTCCATGCCCACAACTGGAGGTAACGCATGCGGGGGGAGGAGTTACGAATGATGTCACCCGCGGCCATCTTGGCATACGAAGAATGTACATTTTTTGCTAACGCACTTGAATGCTGGCACTTGGCTTAAGTGCTGTTTTTGTAAGTAGTTTTTATCTTGCCTTTTAATAAAGTTATTGCGAAACAGAGAGCACTAGATCTCCCCTCATTCTCTTTGCATATTACATTGTTCATTACGGAGCCTTGGTAGCTGTCTGGAGCTCTGGAGATCCGCACTATTCTGGAGGATATATGCAGTGTGATCCCTACTAGTATTATCCGTACTATTCAGGAGGATATATGCTATGTGACCCTTGCAGGTCGAATTTATAAGGTGAGAGGCTAGCAATGTCTGTGGTGGATGGGCTATGATCACTCTCAGCACTGTCAGTTTGTTGTTTGCCATTCCAACACCTTGCACCACTGAGGATTCTTGTCTGCATTTAAGGACTTATTTATGGACTGATTTTTATGTTGTTCATATGTTGCGCTGCACATTTTTGGTTTACCTGATTTAACTTTGGACAGCAGCATTGTTAATGTGGGGGGAAGGGAGTATTAGGCCAGCCATACATGGTTCGAATTTCGGCCAGTTCAGCGGAAACCTGCAAAGATTCAAACCTTTAATGGGTAGGCTGAATGGACCAAGTTAATCGATCAAGATTATCGCTAGTGGCTGCTAAAGCCTCTAACACTAATTACTGTCTTCCCCGAAAACCCCGCCGTGAGGAGACAATTGCTGATTCCCCTGCCAACACTGTCTGTGTTGATTGGGGAATAGTGCAAATTTCTTTCCTGTGGTTGCAGAGAAAAAAATTTGCACCATATACTGTATGACCAGCCTTAGATGCACTAGCAGATTTAAATGGACTTGTCTAATAACTTAAAGCTGAACTCAGGCCACCACATTTAAGCAGTTACAGCCAAAGTTTTTTTCCTATTTTGGAATAAGGCCTCGTTCACCGATTTTTGTAGCTTGTAGCTCAAGGCTCAAAAACGCTCAACAAGCAAAAACCTATTGTTCTTAACAGCCCTTGTTCACATCTAAGTAGTGAGCTACTTTCAAAGCAGAATTTAAATTTTTTTTCCCCACAGACTTCAATGGAAATGCTTAAAAAATCGCAATATGGGCTTTTTCTCAAGTGTTTTTTCAAAAAACACTCAAAATTGCTTGAAAAAACGCTTGAAAAGGTGATGCTTAGGTGTGAATGTAGCCTAAAGGTTTTACTGCTTTGCCTCAACCTTCTAACTGCCACTTTTGATGCACAGCTTGATCTGTTAAGCACTTAACGACTGCCCACCACAGATATACTGCGGCAGGGCAGCTGCTATGCACTAGATCACGTACCTAGTACGTGATCTGACACTTCTAGGTCTGGGGCGCTTGTACAGGCCGCCGACAACCCGCTCCCACTGTGATTACACACAGTGGGAGCCCAGCGGTGGGTACTGCGGACTCAATGTCCGCAGGCACCCACTGATAACGCAGGACACAGGCAGGCTGACAATCTGCTTATGTAAAGAAGGCAGATTGTTGTTCTGTCAGAAAGGAAGGCATAGATCCTATGTTTTAGTAAAATAGTAAGCACAGCCTAGGCATACAATTAACCCTTTGATCACCCTAGATGCTGCTTCCCAGCCAGTGTCATTAGTACAGTGACAGTGCATATTTCTTAGCACTGATCACTGTATTGGTGTCACTGGTCTCCAAAAAGGTCAGTTAGGTGTCCAATTTGTCTGCTTATTTTTATTTATTTATTTTACTAGTAAAGGCGGCGATCAGCGACTTACAGTATCTCACAAAAGTCAGTACACCCCTCACATTTTTGTAAATATTTTATTTTATCTTTTCATGTGACAACACTGAAGAAATTACACTTTGCTACAATGTAAAGTAGTGAGTACACAGCTTGTATAACAGTGTAAATTTGCTGTGCCCTCAAAATAACTCAACACACAGCCATTAATGTCTAAACCCCCGGCAACAAAAGTAAGTACACCCCTAAGTAAAAATGTCCAAATTGGGCCCAATTAGTCATTTTCCCTCCCCTGTGTCATGTGACTCGTTAGTGCTACAAGGTCTCAGGTGTGAATGGGGAGCAGGTGTGTTAAATTTGGTCTGATCACTGTCACTCTCTCATACTGGTCAATGGAAGTTCAACATGGCACCTCATGGCAAAGAACTCTCTGAGGATCTGAAAAAAAAATACTGTTGCTCTACATAAAGATGGCCTAGACTATAAGAAGGTTGCCAAGACCCTGAAACTGAGCTGCAGCATGGTGGCCAAGACCATACAGCAGTTTAACAGGACAGGTTCTACTCAGAACAGGTCTCGCTATTGTCAACCAAAGAAGTTGAGTGCACATGCTCAGCGTCATATTCAGAGGTTGTCTTTGGGAAATAGATGTATGAGTGCTGCCAGCATTGCTGCAGAGGTTAAAGGGGTGGGGGATCAGCCTGTCAGTGCTCGGACCATAAGCACACTGCATCAAATTGGTCTGCATGGCTGTGGTCACAGAAGGAAGCCTCTCCTAAAGATGATGCACAAGAAAGCCTGCAAAACGTTTGCTGAAGACAAGCAGACTAAGGACATGGATTACTGGAACCATGTCCTGTGGTCTGATGAGACCAAGGTAAACTTATTTGGCTCAGATGGTGTCAAGAGTGTGTGGTGGCAAGCAGATGAGGAATACAAAGAGAAGTGTGTCTTGCCTACAATCAAGCATGGTGGGGGAGTGTCATGGTCTGGGACTGCATGAGTGCTGCCGGCACTGGGGAGCTACAGTTCATTGAGGGAACCATAAATGCCAACATGTACTGTGACATACTGAAGCAGAGCATGATCCCCTCCCTTCAAAGCCGCAGGGCAGTATTCCAACAGGATAATGACCCCAAACACACCTCTTAGACGACCACTGCCTTGTTAAAGAAGCTGAGGGTAAAGGTGATGGACTGGCCAAGCATGTCTCCCGACCTAAACACTATTAAGCATCTTTGGGACTCTAATATCCACCAGCTCTGTGATGTCGTCATGGAGGAGTGGAAGAGGACTCCAGTGGCAACCTGTGAAGCTCTGGTGAATTCCATGCCCAAGAGGGTTAAGGCAGTGCTGGAAAATAATGGTGGCCACACAAAATATTGACACTTTGGGCCCAATTTGGACATTTTCACTTAGGGGTGTACGCACTTTTGTTGCCAAGTGGTTTAAACATTAATGGCTGTGTGTTGAGTTATTTTGAGGGGACAGCAAATTTACACTGTTATACAAGCTGTACACTCACTACTTTACATTGTAGCAAAGTATCATTTCTTCAGTGTTGTCACATGAAAAGATATAATAAAATATTTACAAAAATGTGAGGGGTGTACTCACTTTTGTGAGATACTGTAAGTCGCTGATCGCCGCCTTTACTAGTAAAATAAATAAATAAATAAAAATAAAAAATATCCCATAGTTTGTAGACATTATAACTTTTTTCGCAAACCAATCAATATATAATTATTGGGATTTTTTACCAAAAATATTTAGCAGAATACATATTGGCCTAAATTGATGAAGAAATGTGATTTTTACATTTTTTTATTGGGTATGTTTTATAACAGAAAGTAAAAAATATTGTTTTGATTTTTTTCAAAATTGTCAGCGTTTTTTTTGATTATACCACAAAAAATAAAAACCGCAAAGGTGATCAAATAACACCAAAAGAAAGCTCTATTTGTGGGGAAAAAAAGGACATCAATTTTATGTGGGTACAGTGTTGCATGACCATGCAACTGTCAGTTAAAGTAACGCAGTGCCGTATCG
The DNA here is from genome assembly GCA_018402905.1 of Glandirana rugosa. Taxonomy (NCBI): domain Eukaryota; kingdom Metazoa; phylum Chordata; class Amphibia; order Anura; family Ranidae; genus Glandirana; species Glandirana rugosa. The sequence goes on from BLSH010118531.1 coordinate 67,041, forward strand.
CAAAAAATGGCCTAGTCAGGAAGGGGGGGGGGGGTAAATCTTCCGAAGCTGAAGTGGTTAAAGAAAGTTGAAAAATAACAGATGTACTGACAGAGCAACGGGTGAAGGCATAACAGCCTATAACAGTAAAATAATGCAGCAACCACACCTATAGTTGGAAAGCTGCAACATATTATATTTTTGTTTTTGGGTTTGATGCAATTTTAAATAACACTTACAGGTCTTTCCCTCCCCCAGGCTAGAAAGTAAAAGGAGAATTAGTTAACTAGTAAGCTCATATTTCTGTCTCTTTGCACTCTCTGTCACTTGTTTTTCTTGTGTCGCTCCTTTATCATGTTAGCACATGAGAACTGAAGCATAACGACTGTCTCCTTGTGCTGCTTCTCCCTCCCCCAGCCTCAGCCCTGCTGTGCATGGGAGTGCAAGAGGCTGATACCAAGTCAAAATTAGGTACTTACACAGCTTTTATTTTAAAAAATAAATTTTGTGATCTATTATTAAATGCAAAGCCGCATTAATTTCTGTTGTATATCTGCTTGAATGTATAACATTGGGTGTGCTCCATTCACATATTAGGGATGTCAACAGTATTCCGATTCAATGGATCAGCTCTCTCCTTTTTGTTAATTACTAAATTACTAGAATACATTTTCTAAGGAAGAAACATATTTTATTAAAAGGGCGTGATATTGTTCCGTTTCTGGTTTATGGGTCATTATAGTGATACTTCTTTTTCCATCATAATTTAATACAATTATGGAACTGTTAATACCTTGGTGTGTACATGGGAGCATACATCTGTTGGATATTAAGAGTATGTTCAGATTTGGTTTTGCACCATTTATGCTATATTACTATACCTATTTTAGAAAATGCAGTAATTACTGATAGTTTTCCATTTACTCTAATGTGTGACTGTATGTGTAGATTCTGGTAAGGGCGTTAGACTGTTTGTTCCTTTGATAACAGTAATGGATGTGAATGGTCTGTGCAGTGCTGCATACAGTAATATGTCAGACTTATGTATTATGTTATTATGCATTGGTTATTTAATAAATTAAAAGGTGCTTTCTAGAAAAATATTCACAATTTCTTTGCTATAGTTGTATAAAAAGAAAAGTGTTACATGTGTTGGTCCTTCACAAGGACCAATTCCCAATTTTATTGGTAATGTTTAGAGACTGAGTTTGTTGGTTTCACTCTGTTAAGTCACAGCCTAATGTATCTCTGATGTCAGAATTTAGGATTGATTGTTGCCTTTATTTGCCGTTTACCAGAACATTTATTTGGTTTAAAAGTTGAGAAATTAAAGTCATTGTCACTGTCAGACTGTGGTTTCCAAAGGCACAGAGACATTCCAGGCAAGAAGTGAAATGTTCAGTGAGCTACTAATCATAATCCGTAAACATTTGAAACACTTGTAAGAAAAGACTAGAAATGCTTTTCAGCAGCCAGAGGTAAAAAATGTTAGTAATACATCAGACTCACTTCCGGGTTTGTTGGGTTTGTTGTCCTTGTTTCCTGCTGCTGCACACTTTGGTTCCATCCACTGTGCCCTACAACACTACTAAGTCTTGTACTGATGTAGAAACCAGCAGGAGGAACCACAGAACGAAGAGGAGAACCAGGCATCGGGTATTCTTCATCATAACAATTTTGTACTGCGCCAGTCCACTCCATTCTCTTTTATCTGTAATCTGGTGATCCTGGAACCTACTTGCTAATGATGCTGGAACACATTCCCATATAGCAGAGCTATAACCTGCATATAAATTAAAAGATAAAAGGGATAAAACATATTAAATCCATTACCTGGTGTAATGAATAAAAGATTAAATAAGAGAATAAAATCTGAAACTCTTTTAATATCAAAGATCAATTGGACCTTAAAAATCACAGCAACTTGAAGTTCTGGTACTTAGTATCCTCAATTATCAATAAGATTAATAAGGTTCTGTAGCTAATCTCCTCCAGGTAAACATGCCGCTTATAGTGTAAACTCTAAGCCCTCGTTCATATTGAATGCGGCTTTGAAATTGTGTGACTTCATCTGAAATGGCATGATTCAAAGCCACATGTCAGTGCGACTTTGTAGACATCTGTGTGGCTTCATGCACAGATGTCTATGCAAGTTGCACCCAAAATCACCAGTAGTAGTGCATTTTGTTAAAGATGCCATGCGTTTGACTTGATTAATAACAATATTTTTTGTATATCACATGTGTAGCCAGGTGTAACATTGCTTTAATAAATTGAAAACTGATTAGCTGATATAGGTTAACACACTTTGCACATCAATGGATTCAATCATAAGGCAGAGCTTGCATTAATACAAATCTATATACTTAACCACTTGCCGACGGCTGATCGGCAAGTGACGGCGACAGAGTGGCTCTGTAACGCGGATCGCCGTCATACAACGGCGGCCGCGATACAGAACCTAGTGAGCACGGCGCGCGCGCTCACTGTGTTCGGGGGGGGGCCAGGGAGCGGGTGCGGCGGCTTCGATTGCCGCCGGCTACCCGCGATGCCCCCCCGGAGTGAATGAACGGAGGTCCGTGTATGTAAACACGTACCTCCGCTCTGTGTGAGGGGGAAGGGCTGTGATCACAGCCTTCCTGTACATGAAGGCTGTGACCACTTTCCTTCTCCTGTTAGGGCAGTCCCCCATACAGTTAGAACACGCCCAGGGAACATAGTTAACCCTTAGAGCGCCCCTGCAGGTTAACCCCTTCACTGCCAATGGCATTTACACAGTAATCAGTGCATTTTTATAGCACTGATCGCTGTATAAATGCCAATGGTCCCAAAAAAGTGTCAAAACGTTCCGACATGTCCGCCCTAATATCACAGTACCGCTAAAAATCGCAGATCGCCGCCATTACTAATAAAAAATAAAAATAAAATAAAAACCCCAAAAATGAATTCTCATCATCCGTAAACGCGACCACTTTTGCGCAAACCAATCAATAAATGCAGATTGCGATTTTTTTATCGCAAATATGAGGAAGAATATAAATTGGCCAAAAACGGTGAAAAAAAATGTTTTTTTATATTTTTTTTTTGGATTTGTATTTTAGCAAAAAGTAAGAAATTTGGGTTTTTTTTGCAAAATTGTCGCTTTTCTTTTGTTTATAGCGGCGATCAGAAATGACGCAGTGGGGATCAAATACCACCAAAAGAAAGCTCTATTTGTGGGAAAAAAAGGACGCAAATTTCGTTTGGGTACAACGTCGCACGACCGCGCAATTGTCAGTTAAAGCGACGCAGCGCCGAATCGCAAAAAGGGCTCCGGTCCTAAAGCTGGAAATCCTTCCGGGGCTGAAGTGGTTAAAAAATTATATCCATGATAATTCCTCTAAAAAAACATTTCTAATAAATTAAAAATGAAATCTATGACAATTATTATACATGGTTAAAATAAAAGAATACATTTATTGTGAATACCACCACAAAAATCTACTTTGCCTCCCCTCCTACAACATATTCTTTTTTTTCTGGAGAGCAGGTAACTTTTTATGACAGGTACTTACTCCCACTTGCAAAATTCTTGCTTAGGTGAGAATTCCTTAACTTTGGCTCATCATCACATGTCCGGGAGGCTGCTGGACCAATCTGACAGCACAACATGATCTCACGTATGCACAGCGGGGAGTCACAACCAGCTGGAATCCAAAAACAGCAAGTTGACAGCACCACAAAAGCTTCTGAAGAAGTTGCGTTTATTGTAGCAAAACAGCATACATATAAGTCACATCATAGTCCATAGGAAATACATCGTAAGGCACAACACGATTGACGCGTTTCACGGGAATTCACACCCGCTTATTCATAATCTCACATCCAGCTCCCACAGCCAAGATGGCGATGCCAAGGTTCCAAAGATCAATGAAGAACCGGCCATGGTGAAGACAGCGCTGGGCTCCTCAACTGGTGAGACTTTTAATTTTCTAAAAATGACTGGAGTTTCTCTGTAAGGAAGGTCAAGCGATCCACCCAAATAATTGGCTGAACCACTCTTAAATTAACTTCTAAAGATGTTACCATATCTTGCAGACTGGCATGGAGTATGTATGGCCAAAGCAATAAGAAAAACTTACAAAAGTGAAATACTGCTATACCTCCTTTATTAACTTAAAAACATATGCATTGAAATAATCCATCTGCACATGTGGCACTATTAAAACACTGTCACGTGTTAAAATACTGGTAGGCACAAACACAAAATTGCTGAGTTCTTTACCACTTATCTTTGGACGCTACTAGAATTGTATTAAGATTCTTGGGGGCGTGGCTAGCGGCTCACGGCAGCGAACGTGTCTAGGAAGAGCTCCGGCAGACCAGAAGAGAAACCAGAGCCATCCAAGCGATTAGACACGAGGTGAGACTCAAATCACCTTCCATCAGCTTACCCACATCAATCCCTTCAATCCTATACCAATATTGGAGGAACCGAGTGACGGACGAAGGGACCGCGGAACAGAAATCGAGGCCGTGGCTCCATCGGAGACTAGGCCGCGAGGCCCACCGCTGGGTAAGATAGACTCTAAGCCTACAAAAATCACCTACACATTACCTAACCCTCCTAAGACCGAAACGGATACCCAGGAATCCCCTAGGGTGAACCCCATGAGACTTTAAAGTAGCGCGAGGCCCGGACGCGGCCTACCATCAGCGCTTAAACCTACCGGAGGCCCCCTCTACTGAAAGTTCCCCCACCAACCCCAAATATAAAGGCCAAGAGACCAGACAGAAATTGAGGATACCACCAGGGAGATCCGCTGAACCCACCCACTACAACTCCAGCGTGTAAGTTGTGTGGGCCTGAAACCGCGGTTTGCAGCTAGAGACCAGACCCACACAAAGCCTGACTGCAACAACTCTCAGAACAGTTACAGAATCCAATCTCATAAACCCTGATAGAGTTCTGAGATTCCTTCGCAAAAAGGAAAGGGGAAAAAAATAAATAAATAATTAAAAAAAAAACTCTACCTGGAACTTTAAGCAAACATACAAAAACCTCAACTGACACTCTCCCTTCAACCACCTTATTCCACCATCCAAATCCTGGTCCCTTTCTTCCTCTCAATTAATTATACTACCAGAATGACACACCAATAAGGGGCAAAGGGAAACCACATATCCTTTACCAGCAGCTGGGACAGACAGGCAAGATGGGTAAACCCCAAAAATCACTAACACACCCAGGATCACAAACAAGATCTCACCGCTCACTAGCCGGTACATCCGGCCCAGACATTGCTGACATTTTTAAAAGCCATTCCCAGAAAGGAAAAGACATGCCAAACATCAAAAACCCCTCACAAGACTACACAGACGATGAGGATTTTGATGACGATGTCTCGGCGATCTCAGATAGGACATCTAGAACAAATGCCAATCAAGACCAACCCCTAACAATAGGGGACATGACGGAAATTGCGGCAGACATTAAAAAGTCTTTCACAGTCGCGATCACAGACCTTAAAGCGGATATCCTGGTCTTGACAGAACAAATAGCAACAAATGAGAAAGCAGGAAAGCACAGAGACAGAGCGATTAAAAGACTGGAGTCCGTCACTACCTCTCACTCAGCACACCTCATTAACATTAACAGACAAATGGAGGACCTGGACAACAGAGGGAGAAGAAATAATATCAGGATAAGAGGCATACCTGAGGCAATAAATTCTGAAGAAATAAAGCCGGTCCTCGCATCCATCTTTAACAATGTCCTGGAAAGACCCATAGACTCCACCATCGACTTTGAGAGGGCCCACAGAGCCTTAAGACCCAGAGGCCCAGATTCAGCACCTCCTAGAGACATAGTCTGCTGCCTTAACAGCTTTCCCCTCAAAGAGGAGATACTGGCAAAAGCCAGACAGAACGACCAAATCCTTTTTAACGGATCAACAATACAACTTTACCAAGACCTGTCACCTATAACTCTGAAAAACAGAAAAGCGATAAAACCTTTATTAGGAATACTAAAGGAAAAAAAAATTCCATATAAGTGGAAATTCCCATTTGCTGTCCAAATTATAGTTGAAGGGAAACAAGTTCTTCTACGTACACCGGAAGACATTCCCTCCTTCTGTGAGGCCATTCAATGTGAGACCATTGACCTTCCTGAATGGTACCAGGAATTCCGCTTGCCTCCTCACTCGACTCCACCAGGTCTCTCTCCTGGATACACTCCCCTGAAAACACACTACCCCACAGGGAACAAGAAACAAAAATCTGCTGAAGGCCATAATATCGGCACACCTGTTTCCAAATCACAAAGAACAAGAGACAACAGATTCTGAACCAATCCTCTCACCACCCTATCTCATCTGACCACCCCTGAAACTAACCAAGATTTTTCCCAAACTCCATACCCCAACATGTTATACCAACACCACATCACCAACTATTGGAATATACTGCAACCAATGAAGCAACTATGAACATAACACCAAACAGTTCTCCCTTGCTTCTGACCCACAGACACCCGTCAGGACTGAGTAAGAATGGAAGGTTGGGAAGAAATTAATGAACACTAGATACCTTTTCTCTATTGACTTTAGATTACCAACTCTTCCATCCTCACAATAAAATACACATAGGAACTGCTAACCCCTACCTGCTCACAAGGCACAAGGCGTTACCATGTTTAAGACTACGACTACTCTTCCTGATCAAACAACCTATTTTTGACAACAGAATGAAATCAGGGAGTTTGGGGGATTAGGACTCTTTTATGTCCCCCTTTTTTTTTTTTTTTCGCCTTAAAACTGCCCGGTTGGGAGAGCCTCGCCCTAGCCAACCAGAAACCTAAATTCCCATACGATAACAATGTAATTTTATAAGCTTTAAAAATCCCATTGGGTAAATACTCTAATTCCTTGATATTACAACCCTCCAATCAAACCCCACAAAGGGCTTCAGGCGGGGGCAGAGCTCTCTCCATGGGCATAAAGGCCACCCAAATAACTACACTGGTGTCTTTGTTCTCACAAGTTAAAAGGTTAAGAATTTACAATGTTATTGTCTTACATTACTGTTCTGAATGTTTAATGGTTGGGAGATGGAGGATCCACTGCAACTGCCCAATCTAACGGGCTAACATGGCAAGGGTCCTGACATGTCCCCTCAGATTGGTTTAACCGTTTCGAGTTAACAATCCTTGCTTACACATTCTCAATTCCTTACTTCATTAAAGGATATGTGGCACCCATGCTACACCAAACATATACTAAATCTCACCCACTCTAAACAACAAGTTCCATGTTTTAAATACCTCCTGAAACTTATTTTTTCACAACACCCCGCCGGGATTTACTCCCACTCAACCCCCCCATAGGGAAACACTCTTAAGAGAAAAAACAAGATATCACTCTCACGATACCCTAAACTATCCACTACTCAGACTGTATCACCAACAGCAGAGATAATGATTAACAGAGAAAACCTCTAATTCTTCATCTTTTAACTTCTCCCTTTCTCTCTCTCCCCTAAGCTATATCCCACATTTTTCCAGATCATGGCATACCCAAACCTAGGGAAACACCCCACGATTATTTCACATAATGTGAATGGCCTTGGAACACCCGAGAAAAGACAAAAATTTTTAAGAGAATTAAAAAAGGCACAACCCCAAATCGTATTCTTACAAGAAACACATTTTAAAGGAACAAATATACCCAAGATGACTAACAACTTTATAATTAAAGCATTTCGCGCGACCAACCCATTAGCGAAAACAAAAGGGGTGACAATACTTCTTAGCAAAAACTCTTCTTTCCAAACGGAACAAATTCTAGCTGACCCGGATGGCAGATACCTCTTCCTAAAAGGCAGCATGTCAGGAATCCCAACAACCCTAGCAAACATTTTCTTTCCGAATAAAGTTTATTAGCACCCCACAAAG
>BLSH010118531.1:113716-132407 GCA_018402905.1 Glandirana rugosa
AGACAACACAAAAATAAAGACTGACACACGTGTAATCCTTCTAGGAGAGACTGAAAGTCGGGGTCACTGATAACGGTGTCGATTTCTTCTTCTCCCTTTATTTATACAAAGTTAACAGTGATTTTATCCTAGTTTACCCTTTAAGGGGTTATACCTTTAGAAAATACCGCTGTCGACAGTTGCGACTCGAAAGGAGAGTGAATTTCCTCAAGTCACCAGTGTCTTATGTGAAAGTAGAATGACATTTTCTTTTGTTTGTTATCAGTATAAAATGTTACGTTATATTCAAACGAAGCTTTAACCCTTCTGCCTATCCAGCCTCAAGGGATGTTGTCTCCTGAAGTGGTCATGGGTCGTAAGGACCTGTAGGTTCTGATACTGAAATCCATGCAATCCATATGTAGTCCTAACAAATTGAAAGCTTGCAGCATGAAAGGAGATTTTTCAAGCAAACTTATATTGCATTGTAAAATATGACTATTGTTTGTTTTCTTTTACAGTAAGATGAAAGTGTATTCTGTGACCACTGAACTCCTTTAAGTGAGAGGAAAGCTCAGCGTTGACAGCTGTCGCCATAAAAGATTTCCATATTGGGGAATTTCCCATTTGATCCTATTTTAGTGACAATTGAAACATATTTATTTCCCTCTTCTTCTTTAGCTGTGGCAATAGTCACTGGGGCTGAAAGTCAGAGGATCTTCCTAATGTGCACACAGGCAGAAATAAAAACACAACAGAAGTTCTACACTTCTAAACTCTCTTAGAGGTGTCCGTTTATGAAGCAGTGGAAAAAATCCACTGCTTCGTTCCCCGGCATTCACAGTGGAGATTGTTCTCCTCTGTGTGCCAGTTTATTAAGCCGTGTAGATTGCTTCACCTCTTGTGAAGTGAAGCGATCTACAAACGGTTCAAACAGCAGAGAACGCCCCCTGATACTGGAATCTCGTGAGACATAACGAGATTACAGCACCAGAAATTCACAGAAACTCAGAGATGTCAGTTTATTAAGCAGTGATAAATTATCACTGCTCAGTAACGGACATTCTCCGAGGAGCCCGCCCAAATCATTATTAAAATTATAAGTCCCCCTACACTATATATGTATTTATAAGCACATACACACATTATATATGCACATATACACACATACATTATATATACGTATATATATATATATATATATATATATACACACACATCATATGCATGTATATACATATATACACATATACAGGGCAGGGGGACATGGCTAATGTGTTGGGGTGTCTGAACGAGGCAGGAGGAAGTCTATAATCTTCCTCCTTCCCCGGGATTCTCTCTTCACCTCCTCCCGGTTCACCACCTCTGAGATGGTGAATCGGGGAGGGTGATATCTGACCCAGATCGCCAGTGAAGTGCGGAGATCGCAGCTTCATAAACTGCCCGTTTCTGTGTCAGTGAATGACAGCTTCTCCGTGTGCAGAGATAATCGGCGGAGAGCGCGTTCTCTCCTAATTATCTCTGCTTTATAAACCGAAAAAGAGCTGTGATCAGTGGTGATCCTTGGGATCACCGCTGATCACAGCTTCATAAACAGACACCTAAGAGTAGAACGTTTTGTTCCACTTCAATGCATGTGAAAAAAATAAGAAATAATGAAGAATATCATTATATTTATGAATCATGTAAAGTTATTATAATACTATCCTTTTTTGCGGTTGTGGTCATTTAACAGTCACTTTAGTTGTAGTGCTGTGGCATATGGCAACCTACTCTGTCAGCTAGCACATAGTAAACACATCTTCTCACATTAGGAATATTTGTTAGGATGATTCTAAATTCAGAGAAATCAGTAAGATTATTATTCAATTCCGGTACTTACCAGCTCAAGTCATTTAACTCACACTGCAGTTAAATATATTGCAGCTTACTAGTCCTTAGATGTGGTGGCTGCATTGGTTTTCTTCTTGTCAAGCTTTTTTCTCTTTATTTTTCACCTGGTGATCCTAGGGTGACCCCATAGACAGGATGTTAGTTAGGACTACAAAACACCTACCATGTCCTCATCGTCATAACATAGGGCTGTTCTTTAGCTCACATAGGTGAACCAGGCCCGTGTATTAGCATTACTTCAGTGGACAGAGAGCATATGCGTGCACACAGGGTACACCCTTATCACCCTGTCCACATTAAACTGACCATATAGATTGAATTCCGGCCGGTTCAACAGGGACTGGCCAAGATTCAATCCATCTATGGGCAGGCTGGTTGTACTGAAGTCGATCCATCAATCAAATTTAGTACAACCAGCCTGTTGGATTTTATGCATGTGATCACTGCCAGTGGCTATAGCAGATGACAGTGATCATTTTGTTCTGCCAGCAGAATACAATAGTGCCGTGGAAGTGCTGACTGTGTTGATGGGGGAATAGAGTGATTTTTTTTCCTTCCACCAATGGTCGAAGAAAAGAAAATTGTATAGTCTATGGCTTTCATTAGCATTATTGCTCTGTGTGCCGGCGGGAAGATGCGAAAAATCTCCGTGACTGACTCTGCCATAAGAGAAGCGCTCCCACACTTCTCTTTCACTGTGAGGGCTGGGAGATCAATGTGCTGGCACCTTTATATATACAGTATATATTTATATATACAGTGTATATATATACTATATATATATATATATATATATATATATACATACAGTATCTCACAAAAATGAGTACACTCCTCACATTCTTGTAAATATTTTATTATATCTGACAACACTGAAGAAATTACTGGAATAAAGGAATGGCCGCACATCAACTTCGGGTCCAACACATTTTATTGTAACATTCCGTTAAGCATGTCATGCGTCCTCACAGGACCAGTCTGCAAACGATGGACATGTTTCGTGCACCTCACGTGATTAAGTGGTGAGCCGAGGCGAACATTCACCTGAGTCCACAGGGCAGATTCTTTTCACCTGGAGCGGTCAGCCTTCTTTTCACATTTGATTGAAGAAATTACACTTTGCTACAATGTAAAGTAGTGAGTGTACAGCTTGTATAACAGTGTAAATTTGCTGTCCCCTCAAAATAAGTCACACAGCCATTAATGTCTAAATGGCTGGCAACAAAAGTGAGTACACCCCTAAGTGAAAATGTCCAAATTGGGCACAATTAGCCATTTTCCTTCTCCCTGGTGTAATGTGATTCGTTAGTGTTACAAGATCTCAGGTGTGAATGGGGAGCAGGTGTGTTAAATTTGGTGTTATTGCTCTCACTCTCTCATACTGGTCACTGGAAAATCAACATGGCACCTCATGGCAAAGAACTCTCTGAGGATCTGAAAAAAAGAATTGTTGCTCTACATAAAGATGGCCTAGGCTATAAGAAGATTGCCAAGACCCTGAAACTGAGCTGCAGCACAGTGGCCAAGACCATACAGCAGTTTAACAGGACAGGTTCCACTCAGAACGGGCCTCGCCATGGTCGACCAAAGAAGTTGAGTGCAAGTGCTCAGCGTCATATCCAGAGGTTGTCTTTGGGAAATAGACGTATGAGTGCTGCTAGCATTGCTGCAGAGGTTGAAGGGGTGGGGGTCAGCCTGTCAGTGCTCAGACCATACGCCACACACTGCATCAAATTGCTCTGCATGGCTGTTGTCCCAGAAGGAAGCCTCTTCTAAAGATTATGCACAAGAAAACCTGCAAGGAGTACAAAGACATGTGTGTCTTGCCTACAGTCAAGCATGGAGGTGGGAGTGTCAAGGTCTGGGGCTGCATGTGTGCTGCCGGAACTGGGGAGCTACAGTTCATTGAAGGAACCATGAATGCCAACATGTACTGTGCAATACTGAAGCAGAGCATGATCCCCTACCTTTGGAGATTGGGCTGCAGGGCAGTATTCCATGATAACAACCCCAAACACACCTCCAAGATTTGTGTTTGCCTTGCTAAAGAAGCTGAGGGTAAAGGTGATGGACTGGCCAAGCATGTCTCCAGACCTAAACCATATTGAGCATCTGTGGGGCATCCTCAAAAAGGAGGTGGAGGAGAGCAAGGTCTCTAACATCCACCAGCTCCGTGATGTCGCCATGAATGAGTGGAAAAGGGCTCCAGTGTCAACCTTTGAAGCTCTGGTGAACTCAATGCCCAAGGGGGTTAAGGCAGTGCTGGAAAATAATGGTGGCCACACAAAATAATGCCCCTTTGGCCAATTTTGACATTTTTACTTAGGAGTGTACTCACTTTTGTTGCCTGCGGTTTAGACATTAATGGCTGTGTGTTGAGTTATTTTGAGGGGACAGCAAATTTACATTGTTATACAAGCTGTACACTCACTACTTTACATTGTAGCAAAGTGTAATTTATTCAGTGTTGTCATATGAAAAGATAAAATAAAATATTTACAAAAATGTGAGGGATGTACTCACTTTTGTGAGATACTGTATATATGTGTATATATATATATATATATATTGTGGGAGATTAGCTCATGGGGAGCAGCTTTCCGGAGGAAAAATAGTCAGCGTGAAGGTATTTTCCTTAAAATCCAGTCCACATGAACGCATACGAGGTGACAGATAGCGTCCGTCTACCACTTCGCCTCGCATATTGTCACATATCCTCCCCCTCTGCTCAAGCCCCTGCGGCTGAGCAACTGTCCCAACCATACAGTGGCCCCGGGAGAGGGCATCCGCATTTTTCTGGAGTCTTCCCGCCCGGTGTTCCACTGTGAACTTAAATGGCTGTAGGGCCAGGAACCACCTAGTCATCCGACTATTTTTCTCCCTGTTGTCACACATCCACTTCAGGGGGGCATGGTCGGTGACTAGCCTAAACGACCTACCTGAAAGGTAGTACTTGAGCGCCTCTAAGGCCCACTTGATAGCTAGGCCCTCCTTCTCCACAATGACCTAGTTCCTCTCATGCCTGTTAAGCTTCCTGCTTAAGTAAACAACCGGGTGCTACTCACCGTCTCTGATCTGGACCAGCACACTGCCTAGTCCCACCTCAGAGACATCCATCAGTACAACTAACTCCTTTGTGAAGTCTGGGGTCATGAGGATCAGTTGTACACAAAGGGCCTGTTTCAACTTCTGGAATGCTTTCTGGGCTTGGGGATTCCACTTAACCATGCCCTACCCTCTACCCTTCGTCAGATCGGTCAGAGGGACGGCAATGGTGGCAAAGTCGGGGATGAACCATCTGTAATGCCCTGTAATCCCCAGGAAGGCACAAACCTGTGTTTTATTCACCGGTTGGGGCCATTTTTGGATTGCCTCAATCTTATTGGTCTGGGGCTTGATCAGTCCCCGACCAATAACATATTCAAGGTATTTGGCCTCCTCCAGGCCTATGGGTTGGCTGTTAAACCTGCTACCCTCAGAGAACCTATGACTGCTTGCGATTCCCAATTTGGACTGTGGATGACCACATCATCCAAATAGGCGACTGAATAGGCCCGATGCGGCCTCAAGGTTTTGTCCATCATTCTCTGGAAGGATGCAGGGCCCCCATGCAGACCAAATGGCATTCGCTTGTACTGGAACAAACCCTCGGGGGTAGAAAAGGCAGTTTTCTCTCTTGCTGACTCCGTTAAGGGGATCTGCCATTAGTTCCTAGTTAGGTCTATGGTTGTTATGTACCGGGAACCTCCCAACCTGTCCACAAGTTCGTCAATTCGCGGAATCGGGTATGCGTCAAATTTAGACACGATATTCAGCTTCCTGAAATCGTTACAGAACCTGATAGTGCCATTGGCTTTGGGACCAGAACTATAGGACTTGACCAAGCGCTGTGGGACTCCTCTATCGCGTCTAACTCCAACCTGCTGCTCTAAGGAAGTGGGTCAGTCATGGGGACCCCAAAACTGCAACACAACTTGTGGACCTCGTGGAGAGATACATGGCTGCTGAGGACTTGCTAACCCCGTCTGTGCCCACTCCAATCTATCTAGGGGTGAAAGATTGCCCGGCGGATCCGGTAAGACTGTTCCAGGGTTCAAGGTCGTGGGGAAGAATCATAAGACTGCTGTTACGGTTAATGAGACTATAGATTCTAGACCTGGAGACTAGCCAAAGAAGCCAGGAAGGTCTTTGAGACCCTTGAGAGGACTGGGTATAGACCAGACTGAGCATGAACCCATGCAATGTGATTATGCTATTATGAATAGACGCCTTTATCTTTTTGCACAGGTCGCATGTACGGCATCATGTTTAGGACGCATGGAGAGACAAATATGTGTAATTGCTATTGATGGAAAGCCAGTCACTGCACTGCTTGATTCTGGTAGTGTTGTGACATTACTCAAGAGTAAATGTGTAAATCCTGCAAAATTACACCCTAGCACTGTCGGGGTTATTTGCATTCATGGTGACACACGGGACTACCAGACTGCAGTGGTTGAGATTGACACTCCCTGGGGCAGGGTGACACATTCAGTGGGGGTGGTGCCTTCCCTTCTTTATGAAGCCCTAGTGGGGAGAGACTTTCCTCCCCTACCCTCTCCATGGCTGCCTTTTCCTACACCCTGCCGCCTGCATTCATGGTGACACACGGGACTACCAGACTGCAGTGGTTGAGATTGACACTCCCTGGGGCAGGGTGACACATTCAGTGGGGGTGGTGCCTTCCCTTCTTTATGAAGCCCTAGTGGGGAGAGACTTTCCTCCCCTACCCTCTCCATGGCTGCCTTTTCCTACACCCTGCCGTCTGCATTCATGGTGACACACGGGACTACCAGACTGCAGTGGTTGAGATTGACACTCCCTGGGGCAGGGTGACACATTCAGTGGGGGTGGTGCCTTCCCTTCTTTATGAAGCCCTGGTGGGGAGAGACTTTCCTCCCCTACCCTCTCCATGGCTGCCTTTTCCTACACCCTGCCGCCCTACCTCCCCGAGCTCTTCGGACAGTGCCCCTGACTCCATAGCCCCGGATGGGACCCGAAGGGAAACAACTGAGCCCGCCCTGGGGAATACAGCAGAGGCCTCAGTCAGGCCGCACACTCCCAGGCCTCAAACGTCCATGCCTCCTGCAACCAACAGACCCCAAGTGGGACACGCAGACCTCACAGAGGTTCTAGGGGACGAGTACCTACGCTCCCACATATTAGCCTTGCCCACAAAGGTGGATTTGGAAAGCTTCATGACTCGCATGGAACGGGCTCTGAGACAAGACATTGAGGCCTTGCAGGCCGACACAGCACATGTTGGAGGGAGGGTGGAAACACTAGAGGCCACAGTTGAAGACATGTCACCGGCCTTACAAACTCTACAGGCCCGCTGTAACCAACAAGACCAATGGATTGAGTCCCTGCTTGACCAGTTAGATGACATGGAAAGCAGAAGGCCTACCAGAAGCCACAGCCTCTAAAGACATAGTCCCCACACTGCAAGGACTATTTAAACAAATTCTGGGAAGGGATGACCCTGATGACCCTGATAAACCAAGAGACATAGTTTGCAAATTGCATAAATACTCCCTGAAAGAGCGCATTATGTTCCATGTACGTGGAGTCCGCTATGTGGATTTTGATGGAGCCAAGCTCTCCCTGTATCCGGACCTCTCCAGACCCTGATGCAATGGAAAGCCTTGAAGCCCCTGCTGGATACACTACAAAAAGCCCACCTGGTTTACCGCTGGGGCTTCCCTTTCAGCCTCACGGCTACAAAAGACGGATAGCAGGTCACCCTTCGCACTAAGTCAGACCTGCCCCACTTTCTCTCATGTCTGGGCCTACTGCCCATAGACATCCCAGACTGGCGAGTTTCTCAGGAACCTCCAACCCTTTCCCGCGCTGAGCCATGGCAGCCGGCCCGCCGCAGACGGCGGGGTAGGCATCTTAAAAGCTCGGCCCGTGGCCCAGAGCAAGGGACCTCACCTCCATCTGCTTCCTAAAGTGCCCCCCCAGATGCCAGGAATGGATCCTTCTGTTTCTGTTCAGAGTTGAATGCTGCCTGTATTGCTTTGTTTGTGTTAGCTGCTGTTAATTAACACATGTGAGACAGATGTGCTTAATCGCAGGAGTGAGGTCCCAGTAGGAGCCCTTGCCTTGATGCCTTCCCACTTATCCCCAGTAGGTGGACTCTCAGGAGCAAGACCTCCCAATTGGGATTATCGGACACTGGGGGATCGTTGTTGCCTTCCTGGAGGTCCCTCAGTGCCCGAACATAGTGATGGGCTGCTCGGAAGACATTTTTTGTTTATGCTGTGTTCGTGGTTTCTGTTTAATTTCTTGTTTATTTCCTCAGTGCTTGCTGGAGTGAGAACCATCATAGTAATGCCCAGGTGGGCTCCCGCAATAAGCTCAGCAATGGCTACTCTGAAGTTCTTTTCGTATAATGTCCAAGGCCTGAATTCACCATCCAAACGCAGTAAGTTATGGCTTGAGATTGGGGGCACACATTTTATTGCTACAGGAAACACACTTTCGGGCTGACTCGACCCCTCGCCTCCCTCCACATTTATATAATCAGTGGTATCTGGGTAACTCTCCTCGCTCCAAATCAGGTCGTGTAGCGATACACAAACATTGTCCCTCTGTCCCAATGGATCACCAGACCGACCCAGGGGGGTAGCTTTGTGCTATTGAAGGGCACCTTGTTCGGGCGCAAGCTCACGTTGGTGTCCCTATACGCTCCAAACACGGGCCAGTTGACCTTTCTGGATAAGGTCCTGGACTCTCTCTCCGTTTTTAGAGAGGGACACCTGATAGCTGGAGGAGACTTTAACGTATGCCCTGATCCACAGATTGATTCCTCCTCTGGCCGCTCGGTGCACTCATTTGCGTTTTTAAAACATTTTCGCAGATCGCTGCAGACTCAGCACCTGATGGACTGCTGGAGAGTGCTCCACCCCAGGGAGAAAGATTTCAGCTACTACTCCACGGTACACCAGGTGAACACGAGAATAGACTTGCTATTGGTAGACCAGACCCTGGTGGAGTCGCTCTCTGGTGCGTTGATTGGATTGATCTCTATCTCAGATCACGCCCCGGTCTCTATATGTTTGATTCCTCTGGACTCAGAAGCCCGAAATTGGACCTGGTGCTTGAACGAGAACTTGCTGGACGATGCTGTAGCCCAGCAGCAGGTGTCAGATACTATTGCCCATTATTCCAGAGAGAATACTCCTGGAGAGGTAGGGTTAGCGTCAATTTGGGAGGGTCACAAAGCGGTGATCCGGGGAGTACTTATCTCCCAAGGAGCAAGATTAAAAAAGGTGTGGGAGGGGGAACTACAAGCCCTTTTAACGAAACTACAGGCAGCGGAACTTAGACATAAAAACAAGTTGACTCTACACGCGGAATTAGCTTCAATTAGAGAGAAACTGGCCACATGCCTGGATAACCAGGTAAGAGACAGACTACGCCATGTCTCCCACAAGTTTTATGAATGTGGTAATAAGTGTGGGCAACTACTAACTAGGGCCCTTAGAAGGCAGAGAGCGTCGGGTTATGTCCACCAGCTTCACTCTACCCCTGGGAACACTTCCATCTGAGATAGCGGGAACCTTTAGGGACTATTATGCCCAGTTGTATCAGCTCCCCAGCACCTCGCCCGGTATGTCACCTGTGCAAAAGGAGGTGTGCCTCTCGCAGTATTTGGAAGAGGCAGAGGCCCCCCACCTCAAGACACCGATATGTGAGCAGTTGGAAGCTCCTATCCGGGTGTCGGAGATAGAGAGGGTGATTAAAGAGCCGCCACTTTATAAAAGCCCGGCCCCGACGGATATACCAACGTTTACTACCGCAAATTTCTTCCCCTTCTCGCCCCCCAGCTGTGCCAATATTTTAATGCCCTCGCTTTGGGCACCTCGTTACCCAGGGAGGCGTTGTTGGCCCACATTACCGTGCTCCTGAAAGAGGGGAAAGACCCTGCGATTCCGAGTAGCTACAGGCCAATTTCGCTGCTGAACACTGATATAAAGATTCTGTCAAAAGTCCTGGCGAATCGGCTGAAACCTATTCTACCGACGGTCATACACCCTGATCAAACGGGCTTCATTCAGGGAAGAGAAGCCAGGGATAACTCTAACGGGGTGATCCAGTTGATTCATTGGGCTAATATACGCCGGTCCGGTCTACCCTGCCTGCTGCTGTCCACCGACGCCGAAAAGGCATTTGACAGGGTGGACTGGACGTACCTCCAGGCAGTGCTGACGAGATTGGTTTGGGCTAGAAAATGTTAAGCTGGATACGCTCCCTGTATAGCACCCCAGAAGCCAGGGTAAGGGCGAACGGAGTCCTCTCAGACCCCTTTTTGATATGGAACGGGACGAGGCAAGGATGCCCCCTGTCCCCGCTCCTTTTCGCCCTCACCCTGGAGCCACTCCTAAACAGGATACGTCTTAATCCCAATATTAGGGGGCTGAAGGTGGGAACAACGGGACACAAACTCTCAGCATACGCTGATGACGTTATGTTCTACGTCGCAGAACCGCTAACCTCACTCCCCAACATTATGGCTGAGTTAAAGAAATTTCAGTTGATTTCCAACTTTAAGTCTGAGGCATTGCCCTTAAACGTCCCTGCTGTACTGCGTGCTCAGCTGCAGGCATCCTTCCCCTTCGAATGGAGTAGCTCCTCCTTGAGATATTTGGGAATCCAACTCCAAGCCCTATATTCCAAATTATATTCCTGTAACTACACTCCCCTGGTTTTGGCGCTTCGGGCTGATTTGAAGCGATGGGACCGCACCTCTTTCTCATGGATGGGTCGAGTCTGCATACTGAAAATGAACATCCTGCCCAGAATACTTTTTTACATGCAAATGGTGCCTGTGGCCCTGCCCGGATCCTTTGTCTCAACTCTTAATAGTATGTTCTCGAGATTTATCTGGCAAGGCTGGAGCCCCCGCCTGGCCCTACGTATTTTGCAGCGCCCTAAAGAACGAGGGGGGCTAGGGGTCCCCTCCATTCGGAGATATTATGAGGCAATTACCCTACAAAGAATACTTGACTGGAATCACCATGCCGCCACTAAGTCCTGGGTCCCCCTTGAGAAGTTCCTGGCCGGACGTAACCTGTCCCATGCCCCGTGGCTCCCACGGGCCCACAGGGGACTTTCTGAATTTGCATCTCCCATCACTACCCGGGTGTTGGGAGGATGGGATGCACTGAACGCCCAAAGGGGGCTCTCACCTCCGGGGTCCCTGCTGTCACCCTTGGGAGGATTCCCCTGGTTTCCCCGGGAGAACATATTTCCTTCTTCCGCACCTAGGCGGCAGATGGGGAGACGCGATGTGGGAGGTTTGTCCAGGAACAGGGACTGGTGTCTTTGGAATGGCTTAGATCTCAGATGGCAGATTTCCGATGGACGACTGGCGCTTTAGACAGTTGCATCATTTCATACACAGCCTCTACTATGATAGCAGGCCCCCATCCTCACTGACCCCTTTTGAGAGGATGTGTAAATTGGCTGATCCTGTCCCTATTCCATATTCGTCCTGTATGCAATGTTGCAGTTGAGCCAGGGGGGCAGCCCGTTTATATACGTGAGTGGGAGAGGGACCTGCGCCATGAGTTCACCGATGCTCAATTGGACCAGATTTTCCGTCTCACTCACAAAAGCAGGGTGGACACAAAGATGCAGGAAAATAGCTTCAAAGTGCTAACCCGGTGGTACAGAGTTCCAGTGGCTCTAGCAAGAATGTATCCAACATCCTCTGACGTGTGCTGGAGGGCAACGTGGTTCCTACCTGCACGTGTGGTGGGAGTGCCCGGTGCTGAGGCCCTTCTGGCTAGACGTCAGGGCTCAAATAAACAGTATATTAGACGTTGATATGGAGGAATCTCCTATGGGGTTTCTCCTGCACGTGCCGCCCATGCCTCCTGGCCAATACCGCAAATTTGTTCTGCCACATCTCCTGAACGCAGCCAGATGCCTGGTACCGATTCACTGTAAATCACTGCGAGTTCCTACTCGGCAGAACTGGATCCGCTTAGTTGATTCTATCATGGCTTCGGAGGAATGGGTGGCAAGGTGTAGGGACAGGCACAAAAAGTTTTATGGGTTCTGGGCCACGTGTCTTCAATATAAGTCCTCTATATCTGTTTCAACGCCAAAGGTCCCTCTGAATAGTTCTGGTAGCCCCCTGGTTGATAACCTGCCAATAAATCCACCTTCTTAAAGGACTCCCTGGGACCAGACAGCTTTGGTTCAGCTCCTGAGGATCTTGGATCTCAGGGGAAAAATCAAACACACACTCCAACAGGCGCTGACAGGCTGAGGTTTGTAGTTTACAGTTTTGGTCACAGTCGTTCACCCTCCCCGTGTATTTCCCTACCTCCTCTTACCCCCCTGCTTCCCTTTACTCCCCAGCCTTGCATCTACTCACCCAAGCCCAAGTGCCTTGCTTTAAATCTACAATGATGAAAAGGTCGGTATGATCTTCCGGTTAAAAGGTATAACACACACATACCCCGCGGACTTCTGCGAGGACTCAATATGATAGACTTTAGATGCTGCTATAAACCTGTGTTGGAAGGACCACCGACTATCCTAGAGGTTCATGTTAGGTGAGCAAGCAGTATTGTGTAACTTTGGATACGTATGCTATACTTGTAAAGGTTGGAATGTCTTGTTTTTGTTTATTCTATCCCTTTTTCTGAAAATACAAATAAAGATTATATAAAAAAAAACAAAAAACAATTTGTTGTATCTGGTGGTAAAACACGATGAGGACCAGGTAGAATATCTAGTGGTTCCCAAACCGTATCACAAGATGGTGCTAGACTTGGCCCATGGTCATATAATGGGGGGACATCTGGGTATAGAGAAGACCAGGGAAAGAATAACACAGATATTCTTCTGGCCCGGGATGTATGCTGATATCAGAGAATACTGTGAATCATGCCCCGAGTGTCAAATATCTGCCCCATTTTCGCAGTCCGCTTGTCCCACTACCAATAGTTGAAGTGCCTTTTGAGAGAATTGGCATGGATCTGGTGGGGCCAGTAGTAAAATCTGCCTGGGGCCACCAACGCATTCTGGTAATACTGGACTATGCGAGGCGCTATCCTGAAGCTATATGCTTGTGGAATACCTCCATGAAGACTATCGTCAAGGAGTTAGTCCAGGTGTTTAGTCGGGTGGGGATCCCAAAAAAGTTCTTAACAGATCAAGGCACCCCATTTATGTCCAGCGTTACTAAGGACCTGTGCAAGTTATACAAAATTTCCCTTCTCCATACCTCTGTCTACCACCCCAAAAGGATGGCCTTGTGGAGAGATTAAATTAAACACTCAAAGGTATTTTGAAAAAGGCGATTGACAAAGATGGGAGAAATTGGGATTTTTTGCTACCATATCTCATATTTGCCATATGAGAGGTTCCGCAGGTGTCTACGGGTTATTCCCCGTTTGAACTCTTGTATGGTTGACATTCCAGGGAGCTACTAAATGTCACCAAAGAAACGTGGGAAGGAGAGGCCACCCAGTATTGAAGCATCATAGAGCATATCTCCTTGATGCAGGATCGAATGGCAGCCATCTTGCCCCTGGTACAAGAACATAGGGAGCAAGCCCAGGAAGCCCAGAGGAGGGTTTATAATCTAGATGCCAAGACCTGGACTTTCAACCCCCGGGAACAGAGTGCTGGTACTGGTCCCCACTGTTGAAAGTAATTTCCTAGCAAAGTGGCAGGGTCTCTTTGAGATTATGGAAAGAGTAGGGAAGGTAAATTACAAAGTTTACCAGCCAGGGAAAAGGAAACCGGAAAAAATGTATCATGTGAATCTCTTAAAACCGTGGAAGGACAGAGGCTTTATTGCCCGTGTCCCCACCTCAAAAGAACAGGGTACAGAGACACCTGACGTCCCCATAACTGAATCCCTGTCCGTAGTGCAACAAAATTACGTTAAAGATTCTGTGAATAAAAATAGGGGCTTTTTCTCCCCTCTACCCGAACTGACCACAGTGATCCAGCATGAAATAATAACCGAACCAGGTGTTCGCATAAATTTGAAGCCCTATAGAATCCCTGAGGCTACGCACGAGGCAGTTGCGAAGGAAATCAAGAACATGTTAGAGTTGGACATGATAGAGCAGTCCCACAATGACTGGTCGAGCCTCATAGAGCTGGTCCCAAAGCCCGAGGGCACTATAAGGTTCTGTAATGATTTTAAAAAGCTCAATAGCGTGTCCAAGTTTGATGCATACCCGATGTCTCAGGTCGACAACCTTGTGGACAGGTTGGGAGGTGCCCGATACATAACAACCCTAGACCTAACTAAGGGCTTTTGGCAGATTCCACTAACACATCAGAAAGGGAGAAGACTGCCTTTTCTACTCCCGAGGAGTTGTTTCAGTACAAACGGATGCCATTTGGGTTACATGGTGCCCCTGCATCATTCCAGAGAATGATGGACAAAACGCTAAGGCCACATCGTTTCTATGCAGTCGTCTATTTGGATGATGTTGTCATCCACAGCTCTGATTGGGAATCTCATTTGCCCAGGGTACAAGTAATAGTGGTTTCCCTTCGGAAAGCAGGACTGACGGTCAACCCAAAGAAATTTGCCATAAGCTTAGAGGAGGCCAAATACCTTGGCCACATTATTGGTTGGGGGTTGGTCAAGCCGCAGACCAATAAACTTGAGGCAATCCAAAAATGGCCCCAACCGCTAACCAAAAAAAGTGCATGCATTCCTGGGGACCTGACCTTGTCACCATTCCCTATCTCCCACGTCGTGGTTTTTGTCTGGTGCAGATAACTTGTGGGAGAAAAATGCTATGGGGTGGAGGAAGGCCTTGGAACCTTGCCTCTGGGAGAGAATGGCCCTTAAAGCGGTTTCCGAAGCGTCCACCTCCAGGACATAGGGCAAGGCTGGGTCAGGATGTTTCAAGATGGGCGCTGAAGTGAAGAGCTTTTTCAGAGGCTGAAAGGCGCTTGGGCCTCGGTGGACCAATGGAATCAGGAGTTCTGCTTTGTCAACTGCATTATTGGGGTGATGATGGCAGAAAACCCCTTAATAAACTTTCTATAAAAGTTGGCGAAGCCCACGAAACATTGCACCCCTTTCCTGTCTTGGTGCCGGCCAGTCCAAGATGGTAGAGACCTTCTGTGGATCCATATTGATACCAGTAATTGAAATGACTAGACCGAGGAATTGGATGCCGGGTTGCTCAGAAGCACATTTCTCTGCCTTAGAGTATAGTCCATGCTGCCGGAGGAGGCTCAGAACTTTTTTGACTTGCTCGTAGTGCTCCTCCAGGGAGGAAGAAAAGATCAGAATGCCATCCAGGTAAATGACCACAAACGGTTCTAAATAGTCTTGAAACACATAATTCACGAAGTGCTCTAAGGTTGCTGGGGCATTACAGAGTCCGAAGGGCATGACTAAATATTTGTAATGCACGAAACGGGTGTGGAAGGCGGTCTTCCACTCATTGCCTTTGCTAATGCGAATGAGGCTATATGCCCTGTGGAGGTCAAGCTTGGTGAAGACGGTGGTGGACCCCAATCTTCGAAACAGTTTGGGAATCAGAGGCAGGGGATAGCAGTTTTTGGCCATGATTCGGTTAAGTTCCCGGTAATCAATGCAGGGCCGCAAGGAGTGATCCTTCTTCTCTATTAAGAATATTCCGGCCCCCACGGGGGAGGTGGAATGCTGGATGAAGCCTTTTTTTTTTTTATTATCGTCCAGATGTGCCTTGGGAGAAACCAACTCAGGTTCAGAAACCAGGTAGATCCTGCCGAAAGGTACCAGGTAGGAGCTCAATAGGGCAGTCATAGGGTCCGTGAGGTGGTAGTGTTTCAGGCACACTTCTTGCTGAAAATGTCCAGAAAACTGTGGAAGACTGAGGGAACAGATAGGCAGGTGTCAGGGTCAGAATCTGAATCCAGACATAGCAAGGTAGGGGCTGCCCCCTCAGACAGTTTCAGGCAGTGGTGGAGACAATAAGTGGAATAAAATTCGATATCCCCAGTAGCACAGTCGATGCTGGGGCTGTATGCCCGAAGCCAGGGTAGGCCTAGGATGATGGGGAAAAGAGGGGATGTGATAGCATCCAAGAGAAGTAGTTCCTGGTGGCTGTCCACCATTTTAGCGAGTAAAGGAAGGGTCTCCTGGATGACCATGCCGGATTTAATGATGGACCCATCGGACAGGTGGATGATCATCTTGTGAGCCTTGGGTTGAAGAGGAATCTGATGTAGCGCTGCAAATGCTTGATCCACAAAGCAGCTACATGCTCTGGAATCAACAATTGCCGAGACCAGGATAGTCCCTCTGGGAAGCTGCAGAGAGAGAACAAGATGAGAGGCATTACTTGGTGTGGCAGGTACTTCACTTACGGTAACTGGAGGACACTTGCCAAGCTTAGCGGGGCAAGACCTCACTGCGTGCCCCGGTTCCCCACAGTAGAGACATAGATTATGGATCCGTCTTTGCTGTCTCTCTTCAGGGGTGAGGGAAGGGCAGAGAAGCCCAATCTGCATTGGCTCGGGATGATCTGGTGGAGAGGAGGAGGAGGTTGCTGGGGCAAAGGGAGCCGGACTTGGGTATCTGGGGACACGAGGCAGCATCCAGGTAAGTCGTGAGGGCCCAGTGCATCTTTCGGCTCTGCGTTCTCTGAGACGCCGGTCAATCTGGATTGCCAGATTGATGAGAGCATCCAGAGTTTGGGGTACCCCCACACGGGCAAGCTCATCCTTTAGGGGATCCGATAGGCCCATTCGGAACTGATAACAAAGTGCGGCATCGTTCCAGACCGTATCTGCGCTCCAGTGCCTGAACTCTGATTCATAGTCCTCCACTGTGCGGCAGCCTTGCTGAAGGGCATGTAAAGCAGCCTCCGCAGTAGCGGCCTGGTGGGGGTCTTTGTATAGCCGTGCCATTGCTTGGAAGAACAGAGCAAGAATGGAGACTTCCGGAGCTCTCTGTTTCCATAGTCGATGAGCCCAGGACTGGGGTTCGTCTTGCAGTAGGGAAATCACGAGACCCACCTTCATGGATTCCAGAGTGAAGGTCGTACTGGGGCATACCAGGGTGTACTGGGGCAAGCAGCTGAAGTCTGGTATGGCCTACATAGGAATGTTGCGGTCTGTCGTTTGTGAGGCATGCTCAGTCTGCTAACGCTTGTACTCTCAGCAAGCTCAACGTTTAGCGACCTTGTCTGTGAGGTGAAGGGTCGCCCTTAGAAAACAGAATGTAATACAGAGACGTATGTGACAATAACTAACGCCCGGTGAGCATCCCAAACGATGTATGTGAAGTAAACGTTAGTGAAAAGGGTGCTGCAGGATAATGTGACAGAGGAACCCGTGAACTACACACCTGACTGATGCTCTAGTATCTAGTGTCCTGGTTGGGATCAAAACTCGGTCGACAGGAAAACCTGTGGTAAGGGTGACATAAGTGCAATATACAACAAGCTGTCCCATCCCTGTTATGAGACTGGCCCTCGTGAAGATGCGATCCCTATGTTTTTTTTTACCTGAGGAAATAGCGTCCAACTTGGTGCAGGATGGAATCTGAACTCGACTAACCTAAGGGAGAAATGACATAGAAAACGATGAGTGGCTCGTATGAAAATGCCACTGGAGACAAGTGGCTGGTTAAGTGCCACTAAAAAATGATGTGTGGCTGTTGTGTGCCACTGGAATGTGCTTGCAATGATTGCAGGAAGTTATGCTGAGATGCGTGCTTGCAACGATTGCAAGACGTTATGCTTGTATGCGTACATGCAACAATTGCAAGGGAGTAGTGTCACTGAAGATGTGTTTGCAGTAACTGTAAGAAGTTTGTTTTTCAGTATCAGTGCTTGCAATGATTGCAAGATGTTGTGCTGCTGGAGATGTGCTTGCAACGATTGCAAGCATCTGTGCTGTTAGAGGCATGCTTGCAACAATTGCAAGAATAGAGCCAACTGATAGGCAAAAAGAGAAAAGGATAGAAGAAAACTGAATATTTAGGAATGAACTGTGACCCTAAGCGGTTGTAACTGTGATTGAGAGTATAAGAAAATGAATCCGATGCGAATCCTTGTGCCGCCGACACGACTAGACTCTAATCGGACTGTAGAGCATATGCAATGTAACCAATACGAATCGGTAGTAGGGCAAATTATATGAATAGAGTAAAACTACATGAACCAATGCAAATCGGTTATAGGGTAAGTGGCACGAACTGGTATAAATCGCCGTGCATTGTATTTGATGCAAACCGCTGTGCCGCTGATGTGACTAGGTTCGAATGGACTGTGATGGGTATGAAAGTGGATCTGACACGAATTGGCAGCAGGGAAAGTGACATGAGAAGAGTAACTGACATGAACCGATACAAATCGTCTGTAAGGTAAATGACATGAGCCGAGAGGAATCGGTTGTAGGGTATGACATGAACTGATACGAATCGGTAGGTAGGGTAAATAGTATGAACAGAGTAAATTACATTACCAATACGAATTGGTGTGTGTTTGCAACCGATACGAACCATTGTGCCGCCGATGCGACTAGGTTTGAATCGGACTGTAGTAGGTATGCAATGTATCAAAACAGGCATGTAACTGGCCGCCGTGAATGATGCATTTGGGCAACAACTCTGGGATTTGGTATATTGGTAAAGCAACGACTGTGCTTTGGAGATACCCTGTAACATAAAAAGTTGCAACAACCATCATTTTATTCCCTAGGGTGTCTGCTAAAATATATATATATATATATATATATATATATATATATATATATAAAATGTTTGGGGGTTCTGAGAATTTTCTAGCAAAAA
>BLSH010118531.1:156935-172575 GCA_018402905.1 Glandirana rugosa
AAGAGTCCTTTCCGATAAATGTAAAGGAGAAAGGTTATTTAAAGACAACTTAAGTAAGAATACTTACATTAAGCAAAGTTTGTAGTAAATAAAATAACATTCGATGAACGTTTACCGAATCGATTAATGTGAAATCCCGAACGCTTTTCGTTATAAATCAGTTACGGTACTAACGATAAGGTTGTTTTTGACGGTTCGAAAATTTCACCGACTTTTGGAGTCTGTACTTTATACTTGTTTCGTATAGGAAGATATCGTACATGAACAGAGTTAGGTCTCGTTATTTACATTAAAGAGAGGGAGCGCGCAATTTTCAGTTAAAGCGACGCAGTGCCAAATCGCAAAAAGGGCTCCGGTCCTAAAGCTGGAAATCCTTCCGGGGCTGAAGTGGTTAAAAGTAGAGGAATAAGGCAGCGAGGGAGAGAAATTACATTTATTGCTCTGGATTGAGACAAGTACATGCTATAGAAGGATATGCTTTGTTCATATTTCATGTCTGAGGTTTTCAGCCACTTTAAAAGCTTGGCAGTTTTTGTTGGAATAGCAATCATGGCATTGACTAAATATTGCTTTTCGCAAGCCCTAAAGTGTAATTAGCTAAGCCATTTGCAAGTAGCTTACAATAAAATAAATGATGTTTGAAACGAATTACATTCATAAGAATGAATTCAACAGAAATTTATTGGAAAGAGGAAATGTAAATAGCCTTTCCTGAGAAGAAACGCAAACTCCTGATAACACGCTTATCTGGGGCCCCAAATCTTGAACAGAGTATTGCATCGGCTGCAGCTGTAGTTTGGGCCTTGTACTTACGGCAGCCCTCCAGATACTCATGGCCGTTGTCATTTTTAATGTCCCTTTTAGCAGGGGTATATGGAGGAGTACAGATGTGTCCTTTCTCCCTTAGAACCTGGCACAGGGATTGCATGTAAATGATTGAGGTGGCGGCACTCTCTGTTACGTCTTCCTTTATCATAGATGTCATATGATGTCATATGTGTCATAGATGTCATATGAAATCTACAGTATTTGTTATTGTGAGTCACATAGCACACTGACATAACATCACACATGATGTGTATTGTTATATGTCTTTAAAACGAAGTGGGGGTTAAGTAAGTGGCTTGACTTGCTATTAAGCTGCCATAGCATTAATCCAATATAGGTATTTGTCCTTTATACATTTATATGTATCTGACATTACAGCTAAACATTTATTGCAATCTTGCAGTGCTCATTAAGACTTTAAGCATGTGTGGGTGATTTTTATGAGTCTTAGCAGACAGATAATGAGTACATTGAATTACTGTAATGTGTTCTTTTATAGTGTAAATTAAGGCATACTTATTTCGGACATTTGTATATTAATGAGTAAAAAACATCTGTGAATCTGCCAGCAATTAAAGCAATTAAAGATTTTGTTCAGTAAAATGAAAAATGAACAGTTGGGAAAGCATTTTTGGAGATAATCTTGAAGAAGGCAGAAGAATCAACAGCGCAGGTCACACTTTTGTTTTGATATATCAATTAACATATAAGGGGAGCTCACCTATGGAAACAGGTACCCCATTAATTAAAAGCCAATCAGTGGCTTTGCAAACACATGATGATTGCGTTAGATCAGAGGTCTCCAAACTATGGCCTGTGGGCCAAATATGTCCTGCTGCAAGATTTTATCTGGCCCTCTGATGTAAGAGAGGACTCTAATGGGGACCCTGATATAAGGGGGCTCTTATGGGGACCCTAATGCGAGGGGGCTCTAATATACGGAGAGGCTCTGATAGGCTCAAGTTTTTTTGTTATTCCTTTACTTTCTTTTACTGAAGTTTTTTTTTTCTGTTGTTCTAAATCATATGCTGATACTAAAAAAAAAATTGTTTTTCAGCCTGTGAATATTTGTGAAATAAATGATGTGGCCCTCATACTGAAAAAGTTTAGAGACCTCTGCACATGATGATGGCCATCCAGCCAAGGCAAGAGGCAGGACCCGTTACCTAGTTAAGTCAGGAGCTGGTTTTTGGTTATAGTACATTATTATTTACGGAGACAAAGCAAACCTGTTAGGAAAGTTTGGGTCTGGTTTCATGTAAAACATAAAGTTAGTTTTCATTTTATACAAAATGTAGACCCTAATTTGACTGTAATTCAGCTTTAAACATCTGCAGTATGAAAGCTTGTCTCCCTTTTCACTCTGGTTTGTGAACGTAGACTATTTTGGTAATAAATTACATCAGTACATCTGAATGACAGAAATGTGGATGGTGGATATGTGTCATTTATAGTAGGTTAGGGGACAAATATATGGTGAGGGGCTCCAGGGTTTATGACTATATGGAAAAAAAGTAGAGGAAAAGAGTCTAGTCAGCCGCAGGGGGGCCCAGGCACTCGCTGAGCAGGAGGGCTGGCTGTACTTGTCTTATTGCAGACACCAATTCTCTTCTACCTTCCCCTGCAGCGCTGCCAGCTTCTCCCTCCGCCTGCACTGCAGGGGGAGTGGTTCTAGCACATGCACCGTCTGCTGTCTGGGGCCCCTTTCCCCAACCGGCTTTCCTCCTCTCCTTTCCTGCCAGCAGCTGTTGTGGGCACACAGGGGGATGTTTCAGGAGTTTCAGGATGGAGAGTGAGGGAAGGGGCTAGTAAATATATAATTTATTGACCTCTTCTTTTCCTAAATGAACACAGTGAGTGATCGGTACCAATCCTTCACGTGTCCATTCATCACTGAAGCGTAGTAAACTGGGTTTACTATGCTTCAGTTTGTGAAAGCGCAAGAAGCTTCAGAGCGCTTCCAATTCAATCATCTTTGCAACTGAGGCTGCAAAGAAAGGTACTGATAAATCTATGTCCTCAGTCACTTCCGGCCCGGAGGGGGCCCTGTCAGGTAGGCTGTATGGGGCCCCATGATTTCTAACAGCAGCCCTGTTTGTGAAGCCTGTGCCGAACAGGGCCAGCACCTGCTAGGGTGCAGTGTAGGTGATATAGGTGGAGACCAACCTTGAGCGGTGATCACTTTTCATTCATATGGAGAAAAACTTTTGGTTCTCTCAGAATCTTAACAGGTTCTGTTCTGGGTCCTGGAGACCAGAAGCTTTGTAAACCTTTGTAGATAGGAATAAGCCTCCATTTCTCGGTCCATATCTTACCTGGTATCCAGACCTCATTATTAGTTTCAGCTATGCACAGGCCTTTATATATGTGAGCTGACTGATGTTTAAGGTGCTTTCTCTCATTGTCTCTGCTGTGGTAGCCTGCTGCTGTGTGAAAAGGCTAACCGCTGACAAAACACTATGCTTGTTTTTGGTGGAGCCCATTAGTGGGGCACCCTGTTAGTCAGGAACTGATCTGAGTTTAGTTGGTTGCTCTGACGAGCAGAAGCCTTGCTTGCTTTATGCTATTGACTTCTGGAAAACATACAGGACTTACCTGTTTTGACACTTCCTGGGTGTTCCTGTCTCCTGCATTGTATACCACTGCCTATACTTGTTGGTCCTGTCTCCCTTACAATGTATACAAATAAGTTTGATCTTCCTTTGAAAATAACCTACTGTAGGTTGGCACATAGATCATGCAGGGAGGTATCCTCATGGTGAGGGGTAGCGAGCAAGTTATGTAACATCAGTGTTTTTATTTGACTAAATTAAGTAGTTAGGAACTGACAGAGAGGGAATTGGAGCAATATAATCTTTTTTTCCATGATTCAGTTATCCTAATAAATCTCCATGAAATTCATTTAGACAGGAAATAGAAAACCACAGTTTGTAGAGCTTTGTTTTTCCTTCCTTAACCCTAGCTTTAATAACAAGGGGGACCTGGGAAAGGGTAAAAAATTACAGACGATCTCTTGAGATTATTTCTTTCTATAACAAGATTGACAAAGAAGTGGGGGTTGTATATTTAAAGTGAGGTTATTTTTAAAACAGGTGTCTACATTTTTTTTACTTTACTTTGTGTCAGGTGAATAGGTAAGTGGTTCAAAGGGCCCTGTTTCCAGTTTGCAGGATAAGAGTAGACTGTCAGAAAAAAAGTATGTTGCATATAAACTGCATTTCCACACCACCCTCTTGGTGGGCCTACGGTGTGGCATTTTATAGAGCACACGCCTGATGCTGAAGGACATACACCTGACTTTCAGCATAGTAGAGGATCAGCACTTATTCTTTAGGGCAGGGGTCTTGAATTACAATTTACAGAGGTCCGGTCAGCAAAATTTCCTTCTGGCTGAGGTCCGAATCACGGCCCCCAGTACATCATTGTCTTTAGCCTACCTTTCACATAGTAGTCCTTAACATCATTGCCCCCTTTACATGGCAGTGTCCCTTTTCATTGCAGTGTCCTTTACATCACAGTCCTCTCTTTACATCAGTGCCCACAGTCCCCCTGTACATTACAGTCCACCCATTAAAGCAGACCCACCTTCCCCGTAGTGCCCCTTTACAACACATTGCAGTGCCCCTTTACAATGACTCTTCACAACATAGTGCCCCTTTTAATGCAAGTCTCCCCCCACACAGTGCTACAGTACCATTGGCAAGGCAGAGGCACCAGTTATCCTGGGTACCTCTCCCGAGTCTCCCGCCCAGCCACCAATGTCATCCTTACAGCGTGCAGGAGCTGGAGGAGCTGCAGATGTGGATGGAGGAATGGAGCTGCCCAAGTTATTATGTTAACAAGCTGGTGATTACCGAGCTTGTTAATATGAAAATAATCCCGTACTCTGTCCCGATCTGCAACACATCCCACCCATACCCCTGCCCCACCTGTAAGGATGACACCGGGGGCTGGGCTGAAGATCTGGGAGAAGACATCCAGCTTTGACAGTGGCATGACTGCAGTCTGGACAGGACTGGCACTCAGTCCAGTTCGGGACCACAGTCCGCCATTTAGTGACCCATGCTTTAGGGCAAGCATTTCTCAAAAATTAAATAATTAAAACAAAAAAAAAGCCTGATCTGCCACAAACGTTGAACCTGAAGAAATTCATCTTTCTTTTTACAGTTAAGTGATTGTTGCTAGTTTAAGAAATGTAATATTCATGGAGGGGGAAGATAGGAGTTATCTCAGGAGAGAGCCAATGGGGATACAAGGGTATAGGATGCATCCAAAACCCATTCAGATGTATTAACTGTAAATGTATCATATCATATATTAACCAGTCACCTAGCAGTTCCTATAAATAGGGAAAGATTATCTATCAAAGATATGGTGGTCAATACCTGTCATTATTTAACTCCATGAGTTGTCAAGCAGCCACAGATAACTGATTGTATAATGCATGGTGTCCTAAAAGATGGTGTTGTACCCTTAATATAACTATCAAGGCTATCACCAATCCTATAGATACATACTTGCAAGAAAGGATAACAATCACCTGTCACTTTGTATATCTTTTTGCTCTCTCCTGAGATGTGCTGGATGCCCATGGATATGCTGTGTTGCTGTACTGTAATTTAAAGGAAGCTTTTTTATTCATACATTATAGATATTAAAGATATAATTTTTATGAAATGTGTAGAGAAGGTATTCCCTTTATAATATATGCATATGAAGCAGCAGATACAGTCAAGTATAGGGGACTGTGGGGTGAAGTTATTTTTTGGTGTATGTTGCCATATATGGCCTAAATGATTTCACTCACTTATGTATAATAAACATTTCAATCTTTTGGAATAAAAATTGACATCTTCTAATTGGAATTGATACTATAGTTTCTTACCTAGTGTCAGGATGATCCCAAATAGCTCTATTTAAAACAAACGTTTCTTAATGTGTTTCTTGCTAAATCATATATCTTGCCTGCAGTTGTGTCTAACATTTTACAAATGTTTTTTCACACTAGATTTACTATCATCAGTTCTATCGCAGTGATTATGTTACAGTGGGCTTTATAAGATAGATGTCCTGACAAAATGTGATAATATGTGAGATTTAAGAAGATGACTGATCACTGCCCAGTGCCCGGGATAATCATTTACAGCTATCAACAGGTTGATGCTTCTCAGTGTATAAATGATTATTTTCTCTGTTCAGTGTGATATTCCAATCTTGGAACTGCAAAGCTCTCTGACAATTGATCAACTTCAAAGTCCATTTTGTTTTCAGCAGTCTCTATTCTCACTGGTGTCTCACTATTGTCCTTAGTCATTGGAGCAGCACTTATCCTCTACTTCTGCCATAAACCAAAATCTATGCTATCAGTGTATAATATCTTATGATTCAAACATAGCCAATCTAATTTATAAATGAACAATACATCCCTAATGTAGCATAATACAGTATCTCACAAAAGTGAGTACATTTTTGTAAATATTTTATTATATCTTTTCATGTGACAACGCTGAAGAAGTAGTGAGTGTACAGCTTGTATAACAGTGTAAATTTTCTGCCCCCCTCAAAATAAATCAACACACAGCCATTAATATCTAAACCGCTGGCAACAAAAGTGAGTACACCCCTAAGTGAACATGTTCAAATTGGGCCAAATTAGCCATTTTCCATCCCCGGTGTCATGGGACTCAATAGTGTTACAAGGTCGCAGGAGTGAATGGGGAACAGGTGCGTTAAATTAGGTCACTGGTCACTGGAAGTTCAACATTGCACCTCATGGCAAAGAACTCTCAGAGAATCTGAAAAAATTATTGTTGCTCCAGATAAAGATGGCCTAGGCTATAAGAAGATTGGCAAGACCCTGAAACTGAGCTGCAGCAGGGTGGCCAAGACCATACAGCAGTTTAACAGGACAGTTTTTATTCAGAACAGGCCTCGACATGGTCGAACAAAGAAGATGAGCGCACGTGCTCCGCGTCATATCCAGAGGTTGTCTTTGGGAAATAGACGTATGAGTGCTGCCAGCATTGCTCCAGAGGTTGAAGGGGTGGGGGGGTCAGCCTCTAATCAAGAAGTGGAAAATGAGGGGTTCTGTTGAAACCAAACTACAGTCAGATAGACCAACTAATATTTCAGCAACAACTGCCAGCAAAATTGTTCGGGATGCAAAGAAAACCCCCCAAATAACTTCAGGTGAAATACAGGACTCTCTGAAAACATGTTATGGGGCTATTTCAAGATGCACAATAAGGAGGCACTTGAAGAATGATGGGCTGCATGGTCGAGTCGCCAGAAGAAAGCCATTACTACACAAATGCTACAAAGTATCCCGCTTACAATACGCCAACAGGAAAGAGACAAGCCTCAAACCTTGTGGCACAAAGTCATTTGGAGTGTTGAGACCAAAATTGAACTTTTTGGCCACAACCATAAACGCTACATTTGGAGAGGAGTCAACAAGGCCTATAATGAAAGGTGCACCATTCCTACTGTAAAACACGGAGGTGGATCACTGATGTTTCTGGGATGTGTGAGCTACAAACACACAGGAACTTTGGTCAACATTAATGGCAAGATGAATGCAGTATGTTATCAAAAAATACTGGAGAAACATTTGCATTCATCAGCCAGAAAGCTGCGCATGGGACGTACTTGGACATTCCAACATGACAATGATCCAAAACACAAGGCCAAGTCGACCTGTCATTGTCTACAGCAGAATAAAGTGAAGGTTCTGGAGTGGCCATCTCAGTCTCCTGACCTCAATATCATTGAGCCACTCTGGGGAGATCTCAAATGTGCAGTTCATGCAAGACAGCCCAAGAATTTCCAGGAACTGGAGGCATTTTGCCAAGAGGAATGGGCAGCTTTACCATCTGAGAAGATAAAGAGTCTCATCCACAAATACCACAAAAGACTTCAAGCTGTCATTGATGTTAAAGGGAGCAATACACTGTATTAAGAACTGGGGTATGTAAACTTTTGATCAGGGTTATTTAGGTAGTTTCTGTTGTCATTATAATTTAAAAAGAGTAAATACAGTTGAATGATAATAAATGGCTTCAGCCAAACACTAACCATGAGTGAAAGAAAAGTTTTTGTGTTATCATTAATATTCTCTGAAAAATGACCAAAATGACCATAAATCATAGTTAAAACTAGTATAGGCAGTGTACAGTGGGAGACGTAATACACTATTTGCACAGTATTTTGCAAGAAGGGGGGCCCATAGGGATTTGCCGCAACACAGAATTCCCCCAAATAAACATAAAGTATACAAAAAAGTGTCAAAAAAAGAATTGGTAATTTATTAGATCAGGGTTAAAACCGTCACATGACGAGTAATGTGGTTGCCATAACAAACATAATAGTATACATATAAAAAAATGAACCAAATGAAAACACAGGTAACAGTGTGGAAGCAAGCAAACCCTCAATTGGAGCAAATGGTCCTGGTGGTGAAGGTGCAACTTCCTCTCCTACATGTTTCGAAGTTATTTTAAGTTATGTAACAAACTTCTTCCTCAGGGAGAAAGGTCACTGTATAGCTTTGGTTCTCTTGGATTTAAAGAGAGCATACATCAGCTAAAGTTGAGCTGGGAGCCAAGGGTGTCCCCAAATTTTTGGCTAGAAAAATATCAATGTTTTGTATGACCAACAACCCCCAATGAGTGATGGGGGAGGGGAGTGTGAAAACAAAGGTAAAGAGTGGCCGACCCTGTTATATCCCTCCAGCGCTTCCACAGGTGTCCCCCACAAGAATCACTGTGGGGAGCAAATCCGAACCCAAAGGGGAAGATGGACGGACCACCTGAATCTACTTACTGTGTAGTAAGATAGTAGGCTAGTGCCAGGCAGTTTTGAAATAGATATAGCTGGAGAGATCTTAGCATTGAGAGATGAACAACACCTCAGCAGCCAACAGTTCAGATGTGGTAACACGGTTACATGTAATCCATCCATCTAATGCAGGGGTCTCCAAACTATGGCCCTCCAGTTGTTCAGGAACTACAATTCCAATCATGCCTAGTCATGTCTGTGAATGTCAGAGTTTTACAATGTCTCATGGGACGTGTAGTTCCGCAACAGCTGGAGGGCCGTAGTTTGGAGATCCCTGATCAAATGTGATGAGATCTAAGATAGTCATCAATGGGCAAATGATTTCCAGAAAATCATAGTCAGGGAGAATTTTCCCTCCGTAGTGTTGGAATCTGCTGCTGTTTTTCTTGCATCTTTTATAAAGATTGAGTAACAAATGTGCAGAAGCACCTGCTGGGCTGCCTGTGATGGAAAAGGGGACCTATGAGCCAGTGCACAAACCATTTTTGGGTCCCCTAATCAACAACCATCTACTAAAAACACGTGTACTCTTTTATGGTTTGCACTTTCTCATGGTTTTTAATGTGCAACTGCGGTCAGCTAATGGACATCTCCTTCTTTTTCCACTCAAAATGATTTCAAGAGGAGCTGGCAGAAGTATTTTTCTCAGTGGTGGTCAGGCAGGGAGTAATAAAGGTCTTCAGTTCCTGATACAACTGGGATATTAAAAAGGAGCATCATGAAGAATGTCACTCATTTGTTCCTTGCCCTAGAAGTGAGCAGTATTTGGCCTCATACACACGAGCGTATCTTTAAAAATAAATAAAACGTCGGGCCAGACGTCAAGGAAAAAAAATCTGCGTTTTTCGGCATTATGCATCGGTGTTAGTGAGCGTCGGCGTCAATAGGCGTTTTTTAAAAAAAATCATCCCTCTGCTATTTTTCAACCTAAAAACGTCGGCGTCAAAAAACGCCAGAAAACGCCGGTACAATATTAGTTGGCGTTTGTTGGCGTTTTGCGGCGTCAGCGTCAAAAAATGCCAAAACGTTACAGTCTCAGAACGCGATGGCTTTGGGTTCTACTTTCAGCTCACTAACGCCGACGTTTTTATGAGGCCATTGACTAACATGGAGAGCTGCAAAAAACGCCAGAAAATGCCGGTGTCAAAAAACGTCCGTGTGTATGAGGCCTTTAAGTCTACATGAGATCCATAGAAGGTCCCAACACCTGCCTGATCAGTATGCATAAAAAGGAGGGTCCTTGTACATCTGCACAGATGGTTTGCTCCTGTGGATCACACTGAGATTTTCTTGAAAATTGGAACGTGTTGGTGTGTGTAAAAAGGTACTTTCAGAAGTGCTCATTATTTCCACCTAGAAATACCCCTAAATGACTTTATCTTTGCACAAGCCCATTTGTGACCAATCAGGTTGCATGTATTTGCAAACATATGTGGAAGCTACATATTAAAGTATGAATACATTGAGCGTAGGTTTACCTTGGATTTACCCTGTAACTTAATGATGAATCTCACTCAGTAGAGTAGGAATGCATTATACAAAGGCACATTGTTGCAGCTATACAGATTATATATATACTTAATATACAAATTATGCAATTAAGGTCTCGGTTTTTATTTCACATTAGAAAAATATTAGATACTGCTTTACTTGACTATCAGGTCTGTGTGCTGGGAATTTTTTCCTATAATTTTGTGTGTGTATCTGGGGGTTAGTGCTACAGTTCCAACCAGTAGTACAGGTTTTCTGTTAAGCAATGGCTCAATGTGGTGGGTTATTGTTGGATTGAACTGGCTGGCCATAAACATGGTATTTTAATCAAGTTCAATGGCTGTCCACTGGGGATCACACTTATGAGTGCAAGTAACCACTATAAACTAAGCAATCTTTCACCCAAGAGTTTGATCAACTCTTAGAATTTGGTTGATTATAAAGCCAAAATTGGGAATAAAACTAGCAAATTCAGTACAGTTTTTGTAAAAGATCGAATCAAAAACAGGTAAAAAAACAATGGCAATTTTGTGAGAAGTGATCTGATCTTTTTTTTTTTTTTTCTGTATTCGATCCAGGTACTGTTAATTCCTTTTTTTTTGCAGTTGGTCAAAATACCATTTTATGTCCTTGATTTCTTTTGAATTTTTGTGAAATACTTGAATAGGAAGTTCAATCCACATGCTTGGCCAGCTTAGTGATTAGCTGTCTTTTGCTCAGAGAAGTGGGGACACTGCCAGACCAAAAACTTGCAGAGCAGTATTTTTCATGAAAAGAGCATACTTACAGTATCTCACAAAAGTGACACTCACATTTTTGTAAATATTTATTATATTTTATTATATTTTTTCATGTGACAACAATGAAGAAATGACACTTTGCTACTAGTGTACAGCTTGTATAACAGTGTAAGGCTGGATTCACACCTGTCCGGTGCGAATTCCAGCCTGTCTGCTGCCAGGAAGGGGCGGAGCCACCGTTCGGCTGCTCCTATCCGTTCCCACAGCGCAGCAGCTGCGGGGGAGAGGGGGGAGGAGCCACGAGCAGGGGAAATATCCCCTTTCAGTGCGGAGTGCATCTCCGCATTAGATGCGCTCCCATTGAGCTCAACAGGCTGGGAATTCGCACCGCACTGCACAGAAAAGGCACACGTCTTTTGTGCAATGCGGAGTGTGAATGCACCGCACATATGTGAACCGGACACATTGAAAACAATGCCGCATCCAATTCGCATAGGTGTGAACCCAGCCTAAATTTGCTGTCCCCTCAAAATAACTCAACACACAGCCATTAATGTCTAAACCGCTGGCAACAAAAGTGAGTACACCCCTAAGTGAAAATGTTCAAATTGGGCCCAATTAGCCATTTTTCCTCCCCGGTGTCATGTGACTTATTAGTGTTACAAGGTCTCAGGTGTGAATGGGGAGCAGGTGTTTAAATGAGGTCACTGATCATGGAAGTTCAACATGGCACCTCATGGCAAAGAACTCTCTGAGGATCTGAATAAAAGAATTGTTGCTCTACATAAAGATGGCCTAGGTTATAAGAAGATTGACAAGACCCTGAAACTGAGCTGCAGCACGGTGGCCAAGACCGTAAAGTAGTTTAACAGCACAGGTTCTAATCAGAACAGACCTCGACATGGTCGACCAAAGAAGTTGAGTACACACGCTCAGCGTCATATCCAGAGGTTGTCTTTGGGAAATAGACATATGAGTGCTGCCAGCATTGCTCCAGAGGTTGTAGGGGTGGCGGGTCAGCCTGTCAGTGCTTAGACCATACGCCACACACTGCATCAGATTGGTCTGCATGGCTGCTGTCCCAGAAGGTAGCATCATCTTTAAAAAGCCTGCAAACAGTTTGCTGAAGACAAGCAGACTAAGGACATGGATTACTGGAACCATGTCCTGTGGTCTGATGAGACCAAGATAAAATTATTTGGTTCAGATGGTGTCAATCGTGTGTGGCAGCAACCAGATGAGGAGTACAAAAACAAGTGTGTCTTGCCTACAATCAAGCATGGTGGTGGGAGTCTCATGATCTGGGGCCGCATGAGTGCTGCCAGCACTGGGGAGCTACAGTTCATTGAGGGAACAATGAATGCCAACATGCACTGTGACATACTGAAGCAGAGCATGATCCCCTCCCTTCGGAGATTCCAACATGATAACGACCCCAAACACACCTCGGTGACCACTGCTAAAGAAGCTGAGGGTAAAGGTGATGGACTGGCAAAGCATGTCTCCAGACCTAAACCCTATTGAGCATTTGTGGGGCATCCTCAAATGGAAGGTGGAGAAGCACAAGGTCTCTAACATCCACCAGCTCCGTGATGTCGTCCTGGAGGAATGGAAGAGGACTCCATTGGCAACCTGTGAAGCTCTGGTGAACTCCATGCCCAAGAGGGTTAAGACAGTTCTGGAAAATAATGGTGGCCACACAAAATATTGACACTTTGGGTCCAATTTGGGCATTTTCACTTAGGGATGTACTCACTTTTGTTGCCAGCGATTTAGATATTAATGGCTGTGTGTTGAGTTATTTTGAAGGGACAGCAAATTTACACTGTTATACAAGCTGTACATTCACTACTTTACATTGCAGCAAAGTGCAATTTCTTCAGTGTTGTCACATGAAAAGAAATAATAAAATATTTACAAACATGTGAGGGGTGTTCTCACTTTTGTGAGATACTGTATTACTGAATTTTATGCCTAGAAATAATATTGGCTAGGGAATAATGAAATCACAAAGTGTAAATGATTTAAGCTGATACATATGCCAGATGAATATAGACAGAGTGTATAATGAAGGCTTACTGCCTAAATTGCTTCAGTTTACTCATTAGAACAATCATTTCTCCTAATAGTACACATTAAGAGGTTATATAATCATGTTACTCTTGCTAAATAGCTGCTTATGTCTTTCAAATTCTTTAAATGCACACTGATATATGCAGCTGGATATTTTAAGGTTATGTATCCTGGTAAAAATTGGGTCAGAGTTAGATTTATCTGAAAAATTGATATTATGAAATAGACCAGAATAACTTAAATTAGAGACCTTATAAATGATAAATAACTGTGAAGCAAGTACCCTGGCAAGAATTATATCTTTAGGTTCTGTTCAAAATACAGAGTAGGACAAGGCTGTTGGCTCTGCATTTTATTGGTTCAATTTGTAATGTGGTCCTGAGACGTTATTAGGGCAATCTTACTGGTCGAACCCTGGCAAATGTAAGAGAAAGCACCCACACAAAATGAAATATCAGTTTAAAGTGGTTCTAAAGCCTAAATGTTTTACCTTAAAGTGGTTGTAAAGCCTTAAGTTTTTTCACCTTAATGCATTCTATGCATTAAGGTGAAAAACCTTCTGTGCTGCAGCTGCCTCCCAAACCCCCCCCCCCTTTTTCTTACCTGAGCCGATCCAGCGATGTGCACAAGCGCAGAGGCTCCAGCCACTGCCGCTCTCTTTATTGGACAGATTGATAGCAGCAGGAGCCATTGGTTCCCACTGCTGTCAGTCAAGATCTCTGACATGGTGTGACATGGGAGCAGTGGGCGAGGCCGAGCCCCACTGCCTGTGTCGATGGATGCAGCAGACCCTATGCAAAGCAACTTTCCATGGGGGCAGGATCAGGGCTGCCCTGTGCAAGACCATTGCAAGCAGGTAAGTATAGGCATGTTCGTTATTTTTTTAAAATAAAATATTTTCCTTTTTATTCCTTGCATTAAATTGGTTGTAAAGGCTCTAATACTTACCTCTAATACTTACCTAAGCGCAATCTCGATTCAGTGATATGCACTAGACCCAAGACTCTCCTGGATTTCTCGCTCCTGATTGGCTGAGATGCAGGAGCTATTGGTTCCAGCTGCTGTCAATCACAGTCAGTGAGGTGGGAGCAGAGGTTGGGGCTGAGCCGTACTCTCTGTGTCTTATGGATGCAGAGTCAGCTCGGGAGCGAACATGCACAAATCCCCAACAGCAAGCAGGTTGCTATTGGGGCACTCGGCAGGAGGGAGGGGCCCAAAGTGCCAGCGGGGGAACCTGGGAAGAAGAGGATCAGGGCTGCTTTGTGCACTGCATAGAGCAGGTAAGTATACCATGTTTGTTATTTTTTTTAAATTAAATCTTTTCCTTTACAATCACTTTAAGGTAAAACATGTTTAGGCCTCAGCATTCCTGCTCCCCCCACCCCCTTTACTTACCTGAGCCCTAATTCGATCCAGTGCTGTGCACATCTCCAGCTCTCCTCTCCCCTCATTTCTGGGTCTTGCTTGCTTTGCTGGGGCACCGTGAGCCATTGGCTCCCATTGCTGTCAATCTTAGCCAGTGACGAGGGAGCGGGGGGTCTGAGTCAATGGACGCAGCAGGAGGGCTGGGGAGCGACCTCCCATGGAAGCACTAAACAGAGAGGAAGGGCCAGAAGCGCCGGCGGGAGACCCAAGGAGAAGGGGTTTGCGGCCACTCTGTGCAATTCCATTGCACAGAGCAAGTAAGTATAGACATGTTTGTTTTTTTTGTTTTTTAAATGTTTTACCTTTACAATTGCTATAAGGCAGACTTAGCCATTCATTTCCTACTCCACCACAGTCAGTCACCTAATGATTAATAATAATGATCTCTGCAGTGTACATCTCTAGAAAGCTTACAGCAGATATTTTCTTTAAAAAAGTGCAATTTCCTGTACATTAACCCCATTTACTTTTTTTTCACAGAAGTTACATTTTACATGCCCACAGACATACAATGGCCCTCCCTTCTCCCACTTCCCCAGATCAATACGTACCTGCATCTCATGGTCACATTCTGCATCAATGTTGTGAGCCTTCTATGGGTCAATTTCCTGAGTGTTTCCTGATGAGGAGGACAGTGGGTTATTGTAGGCTGAGAGTGGCCAAAAACATTTAAAGTGGTACTAAAGGTGCAGCTTTAAAATAAAACAAAAACAAACATGCTGTACTTACCTGCTCTGTGCGGTGGTTTTGCACAGAGAAGCCCCCATCCTCCTCTTCTCGGGTCCCCTGCCAGCACTCCTGTCTCCTCCTCCTTGACCAGTGCCCCAATAGCAAGCCGCTTGCTATGGGGGTACTAGTGTGTGCTTGCTCCCAAGCCCTGCTCTATGCGTCCATAAGACACATAGAGCCGTGGCCCAGCCCCACCACCAACTCTCTCCTCATTGGTTTACTGGCTGTGATTGACAGCAGTGAGAGCCAATGGCTCAAACTGCTGTCTTGGCCAAAAAAAGAGGGAGTCCCGGGACAGCCGAGGCTTTTGTGCCATCCAGCAGTGCTCCCTATTCTCTGTACTAATTAGAAAATCATCTTCAGATACAGAAAGCAACATGTAACCTTGACATAATTAAAGTTACATTACATAGTTAGGTTGAAAAAAGACACAAGTCCATCTAGTTCAACCAAAAAAAATAAAAATAAATATATATATATATATATATATATATATATATATATATATATATAAAAAT
>BLSH010118531.1:174424-200997 GCA_018402905.1 Glandirana rugosa
AAACCACCGCTAATTTAGCGGCGATCTACCGCTGTAATAGCAGCGCTATGGAGCCGCTATTCGGGCAGCAGCACGGCACTTTTAACTCCCCTACAAGTGGGTAAACAGTGCCGGCGCTTGGCGCTCCCGGAGCGGTGTACAGTCGTTTCGGGAGCACTGCCCATTCAATACATTGGCAGGGGCAGTGGAGGAGCGGTGTATACACCGCTCTGCACATTCCTGAAAAAATCATGCTTGCAGGAGTTTAATTTTACTCCCGCAAGCGCACCACCCTGAGCCGCCCCAGTGTGAAAGGACACACTGGGTTGTATGGGGAGACGCTTTACAGGCGCTATTTTTCACGCAATAGCGCCTGTAAAGCACCCCAGTGTGAAATGGGCCTTACTGCCAGCTACTAATAGCGGCAGGAGGGGGGTGGAGACGGCTCACACACACCGTAGCTGACAGGCAGGGAGGAGGGGGAAAGGAGTAGAGAGGAGAGCAGCGGAATGACAGAGCCATGTAAACTGACCATGGTAATCATGGATGAGCAGCCATGGTCGGCACACACAGGGGGACACAGGAACAGGCAGGGCCAGATTAACATAGGGGCTATTGGAGCTGCAGATCCAAGCCCCTACCTTAATATAGGCCCAGCCGCCCAAGAACTTCCCCCTGGCACCACAGCTGCCCACCACTACCCAGTGTCCACTGCTGTTAAAATTATTGGTTTCTTGGACCGCCTAGCATCCTAGCACCCAATCAAGTGCAAGCAGGAGGAGGAGGATGCAACTTCCTCAGCACCAGGCCCATGATGCTCTTAATCCAGCCCTGGGAACAGGCAGGATCACACAGGTTTTTACAGCTTAGAGAGGGCCAGATTAGACAGCACACGCATTGTGCTGTCTAATCTACTATAAGGGAACAGGATCTTTATTTTTTTACTGTTACAACCACTTTAAACACTCTATAGGTTCACTGCAATTATATACCTAACTGTAGCTCTCAACCCTTAAAGTTTTGTATGGGATACAATAAGTCATATCGGCCAGATGGTTCCATTTTGCCCAAGGGCTTTATTGGCTTTCAGTTGAAATTCATCTGCCATTTCCTCAAAGACATTCAAGACTCTTGGATATGAATTTGTTACCATGAATGAGCAGCTGTATCATTACATGACACCATTCATCCACAACAAAGGAAACAACAGCCAGTGAGGCCTGGGATTGTCTTGGCAGCAT
This sequence comes from Glandirana rugosa, assembly GCA_018402905.1. NCBI lineage: Eukaryota > Metazoa > Chordata > Amphibia > Anura > Ranidae > Glandirana > Glandirana rugosa. The sequence continues at coordinate 175,645 of BLSH010118531.1, forward strand.
GATGCTGAATTTGGTCTTATTACCTTCAGTGTATTCATAACACCCGAGTGACATTTCTGTTCATTGCTCAGTGTATTGTGAACAGTGAACTGAACCTGGTATTTGCTGTGAAGTTCAATGTCATCTGTCCTCCCTGGTGATTATGAAAGCTTTCCGCCACACAACACATTCAGTCAAAAAGACCCGAAGTGTTGTCCCTTATCTCAACCTACATAAATCCTGATTAAATCAAGCTGTATTCACCTGTTTTATAGCGACAAGCGCTGAAGCGTGAATGGCATTACACATCTTTTTATGTTAACACTGTTTCTCAATAGAAACATTGAAAATAAAAATCTTAGAGAAAAAAATGCCATTTCCCCCAAAAAGCAGCTTATACAAACTTATCCTTTCCTTATGTCTGCCTGTTACTGACTCTTAGTATATGTGTAGTGCTACCGCAATAGAGGCCACTGGTAATAACTGGTTCTTCCCAAATGGTACAAAGGCTGCACATCCCCACAAGCACCAGTCCATGCACACCGGCTCCAATAACTCATTCTAGGAGTTGGAGATGTATATTTGATATTTATTGCCTGAAGAACGTTAAACAGGAGAGGGATTCGGGCATGGGATACTCCAAAATGCTTGCACAGGAGGACACTTTTCTCTAGGCTCCAGTGGTGGCATATTTCTGGGGGGGGGGGTGCAAACAGTGCATCCACAGCCACCCCCCTCAGTCAGGCCACCCACAACCTCCCCACCATCTGGTCAGTTCCCAGCCTGGCACTTTCCCCTATCTATGGTGTGGGCAACGAGAGGCGGCTTCCCCTTGCTTCTCCTCGGCATCCCAGCGCTTCCTCCATCCTCCTCCTAGGCCAATTGGAACGCTTCTCCTTTTGGCCAATTGGGAAATGGGTCTCACGATTGTTTCCTGATTGGCCGGGAGGCGAATCAGTGTGACAATAGCAAATATTCATTCGCTATTGTCACACAACTGGGTGGCCACGACGAGCCCATCCTTTTTTGAAGCCTATTAGAGCCTCTGGCTATAATCACGTGCTTCAAAAAAAACCTGATTGGAATGCATGCATCCGTCGCCCTGCATGTACTTTAGGGGGCCAGAGGCATGGATGGGGGGGCGGCGCCGGTGCTCCCAGTATTGAGGGGCCGCCACTGCTAGGCTCACACATAGATTCTTCTGGGCACACTGGAAAATGGTCCATACTTTGAGACCCTGTGAGAGCATTCTCAGTCCATAGCTACCTCTGACACTTACATACAAAAGCACACAGTCACCAGGGATCACAGTTCAGGGTCAGTACTCACAAGTCCCTGGGACAGCTGCACACCTTCCAGCTTCCTCCAGACACAGCTCAGCTTGCGAGACAATCCTTCTCCAGACCAGATGCTTTATGGTGAAGTTCCACAGCCAGCTCCTCAAGAAGATCGCTTCTGGATCTCAGCTCAGCCACAGCAGCCCCAGAGGCTCTGGAATCTCCCTGATGAGGAAATAACTATCTCTCTAGGGTTCTAGACCAATTATCACCTCCTTGGGCACCTTCTGGGCACTCCTCTCTAGGGATTGGCTAGAGCATAATAAATATTCGGTCTGCTCATTTTGCTCTCCCAATCCCATATTCTGGAAACTTCTTCTAGAAGTAGGGGGAAGCAGTCAAAATCTCTGCCTGTGTATCTTCCAACTTCGAAATATGGTACATTCACTTACCCACAGACTTTATTCTTTTGCAGAGGTTCAACGCAAATGTAAGATCCCTAACCAACTTCTTTATACCTATCTTCAATTTAAACACTATTTATTACGTACCTGGCGGTGGAGTCTGGCTTATGCGGGGGCAACCTCTCTTGCGGCCCTGGTTCGCGAGACCCTGGTAGTGCAGACAGGGAGCTCGGGAGCACAGGGGGGCATGAGGGCTGGACAAGTCTCTTTAGCTGGTAAGAGTCCACAGAAGCTTGTGCAGGCTGAAGGATAGTGGTGCGGTCCGGGTCGGCAACTGGCTGGCTGCAAAGTACAAAAGGATCAGGCAAACGGGTAGTCGGGTACAGGCTGGGTCGGTAACGTGCGGGCAGCTGAAGTACAAAGGGCACAGGCAGAAGAGTGGTTGTAAACAGTCCGAGGTCAAGGCAGGTCAAGGCAGGCAGATAGCAGCAGATCCAGAGGGGGAAGCCAGGGTCACAGGAACAGGAAGTCTTTCAGAGTAAACACTGGTAGGTTAACAGGTCCCAGGAACGCTGTAGAACGAACAGCATCTACTGCAGGGTGCTGTTCAGTTAAATAGGCCGCTTTGGCGCCATTTGTGCGCCCAGGCGTGCGGGAACGCACGTGACAGCGCACATGGCCACAGACCCCTGGAAAACGGCCATTTCACTGACATTGCCCCCCCCAAGGGGCAGCCTCAGGATACCCAAACGGGCTCTCTTGGCCGGATTGTTCCTCAAAAAAGTCCGGATAAGTTCGGGGACATGAAGATTGCTTTCCGGTTCCCATGAGTTTTCTTCGGGGCCATACCCTTTCCATTTTACAAGGAACTGGGTGACCTCTGCTCTTTTCCTACAATCAAAGATAGCCTCCACCTCAAACTCCTCCTCTCCGTCCACCAGCACTGGTTCAGGTGGGGCGGTCCTCCGCCCAGGGAAGTCCTTAGCAACCGGTTTAAGAAGGAGTACATGAAACACAGGGTGGATCCGAAGTGATGCAGGAAAGTCAAGCTCGTAGGCTACTTTATTAATTTTCCTTTTTACTAGGAAAGGTCCTATGTATTTTAACCCACGTTTTTTGGATGGGCAGCACAGTCTTAAGTTGGTGGTTGCCAACCAAACCCAATCACCCAGCTGTAGGTCAAGCTCACCTCATCTCTTTCGGTCAAAAGCTTTTTTATTACATTCCTAGGTCTGAGTCAAGTACCTGGTGGTGGAGTCTGGCTTATGCAGGGGTAACCTCTCTTGCGGCCCTGGTTCGAGAGTCCCTGGTAGTGCAGACAGGGAGCTCAAGAGCACAGGGGGGCACGAGGGCTGGACAAGTCTCTGGCGGCTTGTAGGTGTCCTGCTGGAGGTTGTGCAGGCAAAAGAGTAGTAAGGCAGTCCGGGTCAGTAACTGGCAGGCAGTGCAGTACAGAAGGATCAGGCAAACGGATGGTCGGGTACAGGCTGGGTCGGCAACGTTCAGGCTGCTAGGTACAGGGGAGCAGGCAGAAGAGTGGTGGTGGAAGCCCAGGTCGGTGCAGGCGGAGTTCAGAGCAGGGTCAGAACAGGCTGGGTCACAGGAACAGGTATCGGGCAATCAGGAAGCAAGGAAACTCACACAAACGCTGTAGAACGGACAGCACTGCTTCCTGGTGCTGTCCTGCTTAAATGGCCGCTATTGGCGCCATAAGCACAAGCGTGAACGCACACGAACACGGGCAAACTCGCACGGGAAGCCGGAAACGGCCAGAAAGTCCATTTTCCTAACACAGGGTCTCCTGTAACAGCTTACTGTTGCTCTCCAGAAACTGAGTGATCTCTTGTGTAGCAGGGATTGGGCTCTCCGGCACTAGGGTGGGTAGGAAGGTAGGGTGGTAGCCGAGATTCGCCCAGAACGGAGATTGCTTAGTAACGGAGTGGACCGAATTGTTGTAGGCGAACTCGGCTAAAGGCAACAAGGAGGCCCAATTGTCCTGAGTATAGGATGAGTAGCACCAAAGGTATTGCTCCAGGGTCTGGTTGGTCCTCTCTGTCTGGCCATTAGACTGTGGATGATAAGCAGAAGAGAAGGCCAACTCGATCCCCAAGGTAGAGCACATGGACCTCCAGACCCGGGATGTGAACTGCACCCCTCTATCAAATACAATGTTCCTTGGGATGCCGTGTAGACGGACCACTTCCTTAACAAACACTTTGGCCGTTTCAGTGGCCGAGGGGGTGCCCTTCATTGGAACGAAGTGTGCCATCTTTGTGAGGCGGGCGACCACCAAAAAGATGGTGGTAAAGCCTGCAGACGGGGGCAGTTCCACGATGAAGTCCACGGAGAATTGGGACCAGGGACGGTCAGGGATTGGTAGCGGGTTTAGCAGACCCCAGGCCTTGGTTCTCTCCGTCTTGTTCTGAGCACAAGTTGGACAGGCACCCACGTAGTTTTTGCAGTCCTCACTCATGCGGGGCCACCAAAAGGTGCGGGACAGTAGCTCTGCTGTCTTACGGTTACCGAAATGTTCAGCCAGGTGATGGTCGTGACACAGTTCTAAGGCTGTTAGACGGAGTCCTTCAGGTACGAAAATCTGGGTACCCGACCACCATAATCCATCTCTTGTGGAAAGTCCAGAGTCAGTAGTGGCCATGGAACTGGCCAAGGTTTGCCTGATCTGGGTTAGGAGGTCCTCCTGGACCAACAGGAAGCTATGGGAGGCAGAATAGTATCGGTTGGAGGTATTTCCTTGGTGTCATGAAACATTCTGGAGAGCGTGTCCGGTTTGTTGTTTTTAGATCCCGGCCAGTAGGTGATGTGCAGCTGGAACCGGGAAAAGAACAAAGCCCAATGGGCCTGTCGAGGCTTAAGTCGCTTGGCAGTTAGAAGGTACTCTAAGTTTTTGTGGTCCGTGAAGACCAGGACTGGGTGGACTGCTCCTTCCAGGAGGTAGAGCCATTCGGATAGGGCGGACTTGATGGCCAGAAGCTCTCTATCCCCTACATCATAGTTTCTCTCAGGGGGGAGAGCTTCCTCGAGAAAAAGGCAATGGGGTGTAACAAGGCTTTGAGTCCCCGTCTTTGAGACAATACGGCCCGACTGCGGTTTCCGAGGCATCCACCTCCAGAATGTAGGGCAATGTGGAGTCGGGATGCTTGAGGATAGGTGCTGAGGTGAACAACTTTTTCAGGGTTTGGAAGGCCATTTGTGCTTCAGGGGTCCAGGCAAAGCGAGAGTTTTGCTTGGTTAATTAGGTTATTGGGGAGATGATAGCGGAGAATCCTCGGATAAATTTCCTGTAGAAATTAGCGAATCCTACAAAGCGATGCACTGCTTTCTTGTCCGCAGGGGTTGGTCACTCAAGGATCGCTGAAACCTTCTGGGGGTCCATAGTAGTACATGCAGTGGAGATGTGGAACCCCAGGAAGGAAATATCAGTGCATTCAAAGGCGCACTTTTAGGCCTTTAAATACAACCCGTGTTCTAGTAACCGGCTGAGTACGCACTTGACGTGCTTGCGATGTTCTTCCAAGGAGGGGGAGAAAATGAGGATATCGTCGAAGTAGACTACCAAAAAGACATCAAAGTAGTCCCTGAAGATATCATTGACCAGGTGCTGGAACGTGGCCGGGGCATTGCAGAGCTCAAAAGGCATGACCAGATACTCAAAATGGCCAAAGCGTGTCAGGAAGGCCGTCTTCCATTCATCCCCCTCCTGAATCCGGCTCAGGTTATAGGCCTCACTTAGGTCCAACTTAGTGAACACTGCTGCAGAACCAAGGCGTTGGAACAACTCAAGAACCAAGGGCAAGGGGTATCGGTTCTTGACCGTGATCTTGTTAAGGACCCTATAATCAATACATGGCCGAAGGGTGCTGTCCTTTTTCCCTACAAAGAAGATCCCCGCTCCTGCCGGGGATGTAGAGGGACGGATGAAGCCCTTGCGCAGGTTTTCATCGAGATAGGCCTTGAGGGCCACTAGCTCCACTTCCGAAAGGGGAAAGATTCTCCCAAAAGGGACCTCGGTTCCTGGGAGCAGATCTATTGGGCAGTCGTATGGCCGGTGTGGGGGTAAGGTGTCAGCTCCTTTTTTACTGAACACGTCCAGGAAGCCGTAGTATGCTTCAGGGACGGTAAGATGGGTTTCCTGGTCTGGCTCAGGGTTAAGGCTAAGTAGTGCTGATGGTGCTCCTTGGGGCGACTGGAAGCAGTGGTTCAGGCAATACGAGGACAGGAATGAGACCTCTCCCGAGTTCCAGTTGATGTGAGGACTGTGGATGCGGAGCCATGGGAGGCCAAGGATCACTTAGAACAGTGGGGAGGCAATGGAGTCCAGCAGCAGCAGTTCCTTATGGCCGTGGGCCATCTGGACAGGCAGGGGAAAGGTCTGGTGGGTCACTGTGCCAGACTTGATATTTGACCCGTCTGCCAATCGGATGACCATTGGGGTCGATTTTGATCGTCAGGTTAATTAAGGCATCCAAGGTAGGTGGTACACTGACCCGCACCAGCTCATCTTTCAGGGGTTCAGAGAGTCCCAGCCTAAACTGGTAGCAGAGTGCAGCCTCATTCCAGGCCGTGTCGGCGCTCCAGCGCCTGAACTCGGATACATATTCCTCCGCGGTGCGACGACCTTGTTGGAGGGCGTGGAGTGCCGCCTCTGCAGTGGCAGCCTGGTGCGGGTCCTTGTATAGCTGGGCCATGGCGTGAAAGAAGTGGTCCAAGGTGGTAGTCTCAGGGGCATTCTTCTCCAGCAGACGGTGGGCCCATGCTTGTGGATCATCCGACAGCAGGGAAATCACCAGACCCACTTTGGTGGCTTCCAAGGCAAAAGTGCGGGGCTGAAGGGAAAAGTACAACTCGCATGAGTTGCGGAAGGCCGAAACTTCCTACGGTCTCCTGAGAACCGCTCGGGCATAGGCACCTTAGGCTCTATAGGCAAAGTCACTATGGTACTGGTGCTGACCCTCTGTTGGCAGGGCCTGAAGCTGCCAGATCCCACATTTGATTCACCAAGCAGGTGTATCCATCCTGCAGGCTGTTCACCACTTGAGTTAGGCCAGTGAGATGTTCACATAGTTCCTCCATGGGAGAGGCCCCCGGCGCAGACACAGACATGGCTGTCCATTGCTGTTACATACCTGGCAGTGGAGTCTGGCTTATGCAGGGGCAACCTCTCTTGCGGCCCTGGTTTGCGAGACCCTGGTAGTGCAGACAGGGAGCTCGGGAGCACAGGGGGGCATGAGGGCTGGACAAGTCTCTTTAGCTGGTAAGAATCCACAGAAGCTCGTGCAGGCTGAAGGATAGTGGTGCAGTCCGGGTCAGCAACTGGCTGGCTGCAAAGTGCAAAAGGATCAGGCAAACGGGTAGTCGGGTACAGGCTGGGTCGGTAATGTGCGGGCAGCTGAAGTACAAAGGGCACAGGCAGAAGAGTGGTCGTAAACAGGCTGTTTCAAGATGCACAAAAAGGAGGCTCTTGAAGAAAGATGGGCTGCATGGTCGAGTCGCCAATAGAAAGCCATTAATACGCAAATGCCACAAAGTATCCTGCTTACAATACGCCAAACAGCACAGAAACAAGCCTCAAACCTTCTGGCACAAAGTCATTTGGAGTGATATGACCAAAATTATGCTTTTTGACCACAACCATAAACCCTACATTTGGAGAGGAGTCAACAAGGCCTGTGAAACACGGAGGTGGATCACTGATGTTTTTGGGATGTGTGAGCTACAAAGGCACAGGAAATTTGGTCAAAATTGATGGCAAGATGAATGCAGTATGTTATCAATAAATACTGGAGGAATATTTGCATTCATCAGCCAAGAAGTTGTGCATGGGACGTACTTGGACATTCCAACATGACAATGATCCAAAACATAAGGCCAAGTCGACCAATCATTGGCTACAGCAGAATAAAGTGAAGGTTCTGGAGTGGCCATCTCAGTCCCCTGACCTCAATATAATTGAGCCATTGGCTTTTTGCCAAGAGGAATGGGCAGATTTACCATCTGAGAAGATAAAGAGCCTCATCCACAAATACCACAAAAGACTTCAAGCTGTCAATGATGTTAAATGGGGAAATAGACGGTATTAAAAACTGGGATATGTAAACTTTTGATCAGGGTCATTTGGGTAGTTTCTATTGCCATTATGATTTAAAAAGAGTAAACACAGTTAACTGATATTAAATGGCTTCAGCCAAACACTAACCAAGAGTGAAAGAAAAGTTTTTGTGTTATCATTCATATTCTCTTAAAAATGGCCAAGAAATCATAAATTCTGCCAAGGTATGTAAACTTATGAGCACAACTGTATGGAAGTGCAGTTTCAGATTAAATAAAACCAGACTTGCAAATGATTATTGTTTCTTAGGTGATTTTATGGAAGGGTATTTATTCGGGGCTGCATTAAGAGGGTTGCAGGCTCGCAACGCTAAGTACTGTTTATAATACTGTTAGAGGTTTATGACTCCCTGCTTGCATCTAACTTTTTATTTCTCAGTGTGTACCTTCTCATCACATTGTCATCTTTCTTAAAGCTGCAGATATCCTGGAAATCTGTCTTTCCTTTGCATTACAGGTGCTTTTTGGACAGCATTAATAAATACGCTTGTAGGCAGATTGCCTACTGTTAGTTGAACAGCTGGCTGCCCTAGTTGGGATGGAAGAGTCAATGCTGTTCCTGCACTTTTTCTGAGCTCTGCCTCTCTCCCTGTGCTGTAAATAAAAGGGGAAGGCTCTACTCAGTCTCAGTCTGCTGCATAGGAAAAGGATACCAACAGACCTCCAAGATGTAATCTCCTGATGCTTACAGAGAGCTGTTTCTGCCAGGGGGCTCTATCTAGGAAATCTTCTGCTGAACACTGCAACCACCACCATGTAGTGGAGGTCCTGGGACCTGCAGTCTGCCCTGAAGAAACCAGCATCATAGATTTTGACATGTATGGACTCTTCCTGTGTAGGTATGCTGGGACAACCAAAGCCTTAGTCAGGGTTTTAGAGAGGTAAAGACTGTGTGCCTGCTGTGCTGAAGTTTCTTATGTAAAGCAATGAAACTTTGCCATGCCTGGTCTGGACTTATTTAAAGGGGTGCATGTAAGTAACCAACACTCTATGCATAGACTTTGCAGCCAGGATCAGTTAAAGCACATTGGGGTGTGAAAAGTCAACATGGTACAGAGTGAAAGCAAGTGGTTACCAGGGGAAGCAGAAGTCTAGCAACCAGTCCAAGCAGTCTGTCGTGAAGCGGGGTACCTGTTATGGGCAGGGTGCCCTCTAGCAGCGAGTGGGGGATACTTCTGTCTCCCCGAGTGGTCCGTCTCCCATAGCCACAGGAGCAGATGAGCACACCAGAGGCCCTTGGCCTGGCCACTAGGTATGGAAGAGGAAGCGATAACTAAATGACACATGGAGTCCAGTTTATTTGTTCAAGTGTACACAGTGTATGGCCATCTCTAAGTTGGAGGTCTGCCTTAAGGTTGACATATCCCTGAGAGAAGCCTTCACCTTGTCCTGAGGCATTGATGAGAAGAAAACAAGCAAAGGTACCTCATGTGCAGGGTAAGTGACCCAGTCTATGGTGCTTAACGTAGCCCAATTGTTTAACTAAACAAGGGTTGCTTTAGGGAAAGACATATTGTCCATTTGTGGCATTTACCATCATTAACACACATAGGATGGAACCAAGGTTTCTCTGAAATTATTTGAAAGTTATTTTACATTATTAGATTATTGTTCAACCTATGCTACATTCACAGACAGTTGTCCATCAATTTATGTGATTCTTTAAGCTACATATTCAAGAGTTAAATCAAGAAGAATATCAATGATTCCTTTACTTTCTGAGCAAATACTTCAATTTTGTAAAATGTCATAGAATCATATACTGCATGATGAACAAAAGGTCATCTATGCTCCATGTAGCTGGGAGGTTATAAGAGGTCAGGCAGTGACCTATTAGTTAAGCCTATTAGCTATTTTTTCCTGTGTTCTGAGTTGTATGCCATTGACTTTGATCAGTTGGCGACATAGAACATCCATGTGACAGTTCCTGTGAACTTTGTTTTTGAAGCACTCTGCATTATTAATACAAGAACATCTGGAGAATGTGAAACTGAATCCCAAGCTGATGATAATAAATCATAACCAGCTACCTATAGTTACTGACAGCTCAAGTATCTTCAAGATATGGTATATGTGGTAGATCAATAAAAACACAATTGCTCTATTTATACTGTCAGCATGTTATGCAGCACATTACAGAGTAAACAGAGCCTCTCAGTTTGGTCTCTATTCCAAAAAGTAGCTAACAATCCAATATCCCTGTCATTTATTAGGATCAGTTTCTGTGAAAGTCCATCTAGTTCAGTGGTTCTCAACTCCAGTCCTTGGGACCCACCAACAGGCCAGATTTTAAGTATTACCTTGAGGAGATGCAGACTAGAATACAGCAATCACTGAGCAGCAAATGATATCACCTGTGATGCATTTCAGTTATCCTGAAAACCTGGCCTGTTAGTGGGTCCCGAGGACCAGAGTTGAGAACCACTGATCTAGTTCAACAATAAAAAAAGAAAAAAAACATACTATCCTACAGTATATACAGTATCTCACAAAAGTGAGTACACCCCTCACATTTTTGTAAATATTTTATTCTATCTTTTCATGTGCCAACACTGAAGAAATGACACTTTGCTACAATGTAAAGTAGTGAGTGTACAGTTAGTATAACAGTGTAAATTTGCTGTCCCCTCAACATAACTCACCACACAGCCATTAATATCTAAACCACTGGTAACAAAAGTGAATACACCACTAAGTAAAAATATCCAAATTGGGCCCAAAGTGTCAATATTTTGTGTAGCCACAATCCAGCGGTACTATTCCAGTTGTTAACGAGTCCCTAAAAATTTGATGCAAGGCTTTGAAATGACAGAGCTAAATTATTTTAGGATCCATGGGTGAATGCCATCTGGTCCAGGTGCTTTATCCACCTTTATTCTGTCTAAATACTTTTGGACCATTTCACTTTTGAGCCATTGTGGACCATTTGGGGCTGTGTCACTACCACCCCCATTATGGACATGAGCTCCCCCATGCTCCTTTTTAAACAGAGAGCTGAAGAAAGTATTTAACCTCCATGGCGGTATGATTATGTCAATATTTTGATTGTCAAAGCGGTACATTGTTTTGTATGGAAATGTAATGTTTTATATTGTAGGCCTGTAATAACTCACTTAAATCTGTCCAAGCAAGAGTCTAGTAGATATCCCGGGTATGAAAATGTTTGAAACAGGAATCATAAAATAAATAACTATGAATAATTATAAAAAATAATATAATAATACATTTTATTCAATAATGTATTCAAATTAAAAACACAGAAATTTGCTCAGCCGCAGAATCGTCGCTGTTGTCACTTTCAGTGTCTGATGATTAATTTCCCCATGAATCACTAGCGCTCAATTCTGCAAGTGATTCTAATTCACTATCGCTGTTTTCTAGCTGGTCCAAAACCACTTTTGACGTAGAGGGATGCTTTTTGGATGCCATGGACGTTCTCGCGTTTCCAGACAGAAAGAGTGGCAGAAAGAATGATAAAAGTGCAGGCAGGGCACTGTACAAATGACAAAGCACTAGGGACAAAACTAAGGTCAAATGATTTGATACAGTAATGTAATCATAACAGATTACAATGTATTGTGTGTGTTAGGTTTTGTACTTTTTTGAAAGTCCCGCCAGCACCGCCCCCCATACGTCACGGTGTTTGCAGGGAACGGAGCCTGGAACTCTGATGCATCAGGCGGAAGATTCTGCCGGAGGATACAGCGGGAGGACACCGCAGTATCGTAGGTACAAGGTAAGTGGATACTGCGGTGTAATCCTGAGTGTGGCTCGGGGTTACCGCTTTTGGTACTGAAAGTTAACCCCGTGCCACACTAGGGATTACCGCTAGGGAGGTTAATAAGTTTGCCTTTTCTTTGTCCCCAGTCACCCACTCTTGATTATTTTGTAAAGGGCCTACATGCTCAGACTTGACCTTTTTACTATTAATATATTTGAAGAATTTTTTGAGGTTTGTCCTACTATCTTTTGCAATCTGTAGTTCGTTTTGAATTTTTGCGTCCTTGATTTCCTTTTTACATATTCTGTCATATTCTTTGTAATATTTAAAAGATGATAGTGTTCCTTCATTTTTATATTTTTTAAAGCTCTTTTCTTATCATTTATAACTTTTTTAACTTTGGCCGTGAGCCACATAGGTTTTATTTTTAGCTTTTTAAACTTATTGCCCATGGGAATATACTTTGCAGTGAGTTTGCATACAGTCTTTTGGAAAAATTCTCATTTCTGTTCTGTGTTCATTGATGCCAATATTCACTCCCAGTGTAAGTCCTGGAGAGCAGCCCTCATCCTTGTTAAATTTGCTTTCTTAAGTGTTTTTATCTTTCCCGTATGTGTTTGTTGTTTGCAGCTTACATTAAAATGAAATCATGTTATGGTCACTGCTACCCAGATGTTCTTTTATATGAATATTGGTAATACGCTCTGCATAGTTTGAGATTGCTAGGTCCAGCAAAGCGTCATTCCTAGTTGGGGCCTCAATAAACTGGACCATAAAATTGTCCTGTAATAGATTTTTCATTTTTTGCCCTTTAACTGTCCCAGCAGTACCATGACTCCAGTTAATTTCCGGGTAATTAAAATCCCCCATTATTATCACTGTCCCAGCCCTTGCAGCCCTTTCCATCTGTGCAATGAGCTGAGTGTCCACCTCCTCTTTAACACTGGGAGGTCTATAACAAACTCCAATGATAACCTTTGTAGTATGCACGTCCATATACAGATCTACCCATAATGCTTCAGACTCATCCCACTCTCCATCAACTAGGTCCTCTTTTAGATTATTGGAGAAAAGCCACAGGCACAGAGTACAAACTCCATGTATATATTGCATGTATTATATTGTAGCTTGCTGTGATTGCTTTACACTGGGGATAATTACTGATGTGCACTTCGCCCTATTGGTTATGCTCTATATACCCTTGTGATCATGCACCTGTTACTCTGGAACCATTGGAATGATGGCTACGGGTGGTTGATTCCCTACATGGATGAGGATGCAGCCCAGATCTTCACAGGCACAATCCCACGATTGAGAGATTTTCTTACAGAGGCTTCAGCTCCACAATTTACATGCAAGCCGGAGATTTTTTTTACAGAAATCAACAGCTATCGAATTGCATGAAGTCACACTGGCTGAATACTAGAAGCTACAATTAATTCCAAGGGGAATCTGAGTACCGATAATACCTACCCTGTTTGCACAAAATGGGGACTTAAAAACCAAATTCACACAAATCATTAAAAAGGTGCTCATTTGATCTAATGACATTGACGATACAATTCTTACAAAATGAACGTGCCTCCCTAACTCAGCAAATCTCAGAATTGGAGACACAATTAACAGATTTAATGGGACAAGAGGTTTTTCTAAAAATGAAGAAATCGCTTGGAGACAAGCTGCTGATTCATAAGAGAAATATTAAGACACGCAAAAGAGCCATATTAGAATAATACATTTTGGGCCCGACCATTCAAAGAAACACTACGGAATCAACAGCTATCTATTTCGACCTTGTCTATGACCTCTACATTGTCTTCTATTAATGCTCCAGGAGTGTCGTTATTGGATTGGGCTCCTCCAGATCCAGGACAAGGAGAGGAGGCAAGAAGAACAGAGGGTGCAACTTCAAAAGGGATTGCCACCAGCACAAGGAACAGACAGAGGACTTAAAGTTGATGTAAACCCAATTCATGAAATTTAAGCTGGGCACATCTATCTGTAGTGTTTTCTTATCTCACTGCAAAGAACTATGTCCCGTAGCTGTCTCTTGCTTCGCTCTGTTACCAGCCTGATAAGTTCTCATACATTCTGCAAGAAGGGGGATAGAAGTGTGTGTCGAGGAGGTTGCTATAAATAGATTAGCAGTCAGTCTGCCATCTCAGGGCAGAGCTATGAAAGCATTTTCATTCTTCTACCAATGTGGAGGGGGGTTATGTGCCTTTCCTCCAATCAGCTGCTCCCAGTATAATCCAAGCTTTCTCTAACAGTTCAGAATGAGGAAGTGAAAATTCTTACCCGATGTAAGAATTCTAAAGAATATAGCAAGATGAAGAGAGCAGACATGCATGTAAAACTTATGTAGGGAGATTTGTTTCATCCCTGTGTATCATCTGAGACTGTTCACTTCACTGGGTATATGTGAGAGTTTACATCCACTTTAAGGTAATATCTAGGTTTTCAAAGGCATTTGGTACATACAATGTGGTTTATATCTTTTGTTGCTATTGAGAATTATATTTTAATGAATTATTTTGTGCTTGAAGTTGAGCTTTTACTTGTCTCTATCCATAAGAGTTATTTTAACCACTTTAGCCCCGGAAGGATTTCCCAATTTAGGACCAGAGCACTTTTTGCGATTTGGCACTGCGTCGCTTTAACTGACAATTGCGCGGGTCGTACAACGTTGCATCCAAACTAAATTTGCGTCCTTTTTTCCCCACAAATAGAGCTTTCTGTGTCATTTCTGATCACCGCTATAAACAAAAAAAGAGCGACAATTTTGCAAAAAAAAAAAAAAAAAAGATATTTCTTACTTTTTGCTAAAATACAAAAAAAATTTTTTTTCATCGGCTTTGGCCCATTTATATTCTTCCTCATATTTTTGGTAAAAAAAATTGCAATCAGCGTTTACTGATTGGTTTGTGCAAAAGTTGCCGCGTTTACGGAATGATGAAGGGGCAATCTAGGAAACAGCGATCACATGTCAATTAGTTTTAGTATAAATTACACAAATAGGAAACACATGGGGAATACAAAGACACTGAATTTTAAAAGAGCCATCTTCCATAAACTACGCTCCTTGCTGGAAGATCTTAAATGGGATAAAATTCTAGGAACAATGAACGCGGAGGAAGAATGGAAGTGCTTCAAGAACATACTAAACAAAGGTATTAGCCAGTGTATCCCAACAGGAAATAAATTTAAAAGAGCTAATCAAAGACCAGGATGGCTTAACCCCGACATAAAGGCACACATAAAAGCAAAGGAGAAGGCCTTCAAAAAATACAAGGAGGAGGGATCTCAGTCAGATTTTTATATCTATAAAACACGCAATAAGGAATGCAAAGCTGCAATCAGAGCAGCTAAGGTAGAACATAAAAGACATATAGCTGAGGAGAGTGAAAGGAATCCCAAGAAATTCTTTAAGTATATAAACAGCAAGAGAGGGAGGTCAGACCATATTGGCCCCATAAAGAATGAGGAAGGGAATCTGGTTACAAAGGATGGAGAAATGGCAAAGGTGTTATACTCATTTTTCTCCTCAGTATTCACAAAGGAAGCGGGGGGCTTAATTATTCAGAACTACAATGCTGGTCCTCACGACACATCACAGGAAGCACCCTCATAGCTGACTGAGGATAAAATCAGGAATAGGCTTGAAAAACTGAACACCAATAAGTCACAGGGCCCAGGTGGCTTACACCGGAGGGTCCTTAAAGAACTTAGCCAAGTTATTGCCAGACCCTTGTACCTAATCTTTAAGAGCAGTTTTCTGACTGGTATGATACCAGCTGACTGGGGGAAAGCCAATGTAGTAGCAATATATAAAAAAGGACCAATATATATCCCTGGGAACTACAGACCAGTTAGCTTAACATCAATAATTTGCAAGCTCTTGGAGGGAATAATAAGGGACTATATACAAGATTATTGTAACGAGAACGGTATCATTAGCAGTAATTAACATGGTTTCATGAAGAATCGTTCTTTCAAAACCAATCTATTAACCTTCTATGAGGAGGTAAGCTGCCATCTAGATAAAGGAAGGCCTGTAGACGTGGTGTATCTGGATTTTGCAAAAGCATTTGATACAGTTCCGAATAAACGTTTACTGTACAAACTAAGGTCCCTCAACATGGATCAAAGGGTGAGTACCTGGATTGAAAACTGGCTACAGGGGCGAGTCCAGAGGGTGGTGATAAATGGGGAATACTCAGAATGGTCTGGTGTAGAAAGTGGGGTTCCCCAAGGTTCTGTCCTAGGACCAATCCTATTCAATTTATTCATAAACGATTTGGAGGACGGGGTGACCAGCTCAATCTCAATATTTGCGGATGATACCAAGCTAAGCAGGGTAATAGATTCTCCACAGGATGTGGAAACATTTCAAGAAGATCTGAATACATTAATGGGGTGGGCAGACAAGTGGCAAATGAGATTTAATGTAGAAAAATGTAAGATAATGCATTTGGGTACCAAGAACAGGAATGCAAACTACTCACTAGGGGGAGAGCCTCTGCGGGAATCTAGGATGGAAAAAGACCTAGGGGTCCTAGTAGAGAACAGGCTCAGCAGTGGCATGCAATGCCAAGCTACTGCAAGCAAAGCTAACAAAGTGTTGGCATGCATCAAGAAAGGGATCAACTCCAGGGATAAATCAATAATTCTCCCACTATACAAGTCTCTATTGAGGCCCCACCTGGAATATGCCGTCCATTTCTGGGCACCAGTCCTCAGGAAGGATTTCCTGATATTGGAAAGGGTTCAGAGAAGGGCAACAAAGCTAATTAAGGGATTGGAGGACCTTAGTTATGAGGAAAGATTACAAGCACTGAACTTATTCTCTCTGGAGAAGAGATGCTTGAGACGGGATACGATTTCAATGTATAAATACTGTACTGGTGACCCCACAATAGGGACAAAACTATTCAGCGCAAGGGAGTACACAAAGACACGCGGACATTCACTAAAAATAGAAGAAAGGCGGTTTAACCTTAAAATGCATAGAGGTTTCTTTACGGTAAGAGCAGGAAGGATGTGGAATTCTCTTCCACAAGCAGTAGTTTCTGCTGGGCGTATAGATAAATTCAAAAAACTATTAGATGCACACCTAAGGGACCACAACATCGGGGATATACAACGTAATACTGACATAAAAAACACTCACATGGGTTGGACTTGATGGACTTGTGTCTTTTTTCAACCGCACTGACTATGTAACTATACAACTATGAGAATTCATTTATGGGGTTTTTATTTTTTTTTACTAGTGATCGCCGCTATAAACAAAAGAAGAGCGACAATTTTGCAAAAAAAAACAAATTTCTTACTTTTTGCTAAAATACAAATCCAAAAAAAAAATATATAAAAAAAACATTTTTTTTCACAGTTTTTGGCCGATTTATATTCTTCCTCATATTTGCGATAAAAAAAATCACAATCGGCGTTTATTGATTGGTTTGCGCAAAAGTGGTCGCGTTTACGGATGATGAGAATTCATTTTTGGGGTTTTTACTTTTTTTTTACTATTAATGGCGGCGATCTGCGATTTTTAGCGGTACTGTGATATTTCAGCGGACATGTCGGACCATTTTGACACTTTTTTGGGACCATTGGCATTTATACAGCGATCAGTGCTATAAAAATGCACTGATTACTGTGTAAATGCCATTGGTAGTGAAGGGGTTAACCTGCAGGGGGCGCTCTAAGGGTTAACTATGTTCCTTGGGCGTGTTCTAACTGTGGGGGGACTGCCCTAGCTGGGGAAGGGAAGTGGTATACGAAGGCTGTGATCACAGCCCTTCCCCCTTCACAGAACGGAGGTCCGTGTTTACTTACACGGACCTCCGTTCTTTCGCTCCGGGGGGCATCGCGGGTGGCATCGCTCCCTGGCCCCCCCCCGGACACAGTGAGCGCGCGGGTGCGCCTCCGGCGGCACGCGCGCGCTCACTAGGCGCAATCACGCGGCCGCCGTCATATGACGGCGATCCGCGTTACAGAGCCACTTTTGCAATTGCTGATTGACGGTCGGCAAGTGGTTAAAGCATAACTCCACTTTTGATGAGAAAAAAACATTCCCCTCTGGGTGATCTATGTATATTGCAAAGATTATAACACACTTTGTTGCAGATTCCTACCTTTTGTTATTCTGAAGAAATCCCTGTGTGATTCTCTGTGCCTCTGTACTGAGTGAGTCTAATGGCAGTGGTTTCATAATTAACGCTCAGGTGCAGCAGCTGCTCAGCGCTAATGATGAAAGCTGCTGGCCTGCAGTCCTTTAGACGTGCTCCTATTAAAAGTTTTTCTCCAAAAATGACATTTTTGTTCCAGGGGATGCCTGAAATCTGACTTGGATTTTAGGCAGACTTTTGGGAAAATTGGTGAGCCAATCACACAAGCAGGAAATTATGTTTCTGGGGAGTAGTCAGTACACACTCTGTGTACAGAACAACTCCAGGTAGCCATATTGCAATGCATTCTCAGGAAATTACAGCGGCTGTAGATTGAAAAGGAAAGGTCATTTTTAATAACATGCAATTACAATATGACTTGTATCTCAACTGTACATGCTATATTTTTTATTATTTTTTCTTTATTTGCAATTTTTTTTCCCAACGAAAGTGGAGTTACCCTTGAAAGTGATTGTAAATGATCACCTTGTAAAACAACCCATTCAGTTTAAAATAGAAATGCAAGGCAAAACATTTGTGTATGGATATATAAAAAAAACATTATAAATGCCTTTTTTCCCTTGAATATATGTCATCACATATTCACTATTCTCAGCTGCATAAGAGCAGCAGCACACTGAGCTTCCCAGTGAATGGCTGTGTGGGGTGTCAGGACAAGTCTGATCATTGGAGGAGAGCAGGCTGAGTTCCCAGCATAGCTAGAGAACTGACCATGGTGTGCTCTCCTGGTTAGTGTGGTCAGTTCTTAATAGGAAAGCAGAAGTACTGGCAGGATCACCAGGGATTTCCCACAAAGGAAGCAATACAAAGAGAACAGGATACTTTCTCATACAAGTACAGTACATGGTACAGCAGACACATATCAGCAATATGAAATGTTGGGTTTACATATTCTTTAACCGAACAAGCTGAAGTAAGAAGCGGATTAGCTACCATGCACAGCTGCACCAGATTTTTCACTCTCCAGTTTTAGTAAATCAACCCAATAGTTACATTGTTTATAAGGTTGAAAAAGACAGAGGACCACTCAGTTGAACCTATGTGTGTGTGTGTGTGGGTGTGTGATTTTTTTACTGTCTAAAAATTCCAATAGCCTGTATATTCTGCTTTCCGAGGAAGACATCCTAACTTAAAGGATAAGGATGATTTATATTAACTAAGTTAAAATATTTAAGCTAACTTAAAAAAATCACACTAATTGAATTAAACCATTCACCACTCTTGTTTGATCCAAGGGAAAGCCATACACCCCCTCCCCCCTAATCCACAAACTCCCTCCGACTTTCCGCCAGGTACTCGGTGCAGGTGTGTCAGGGCTGGGCTCAGCTCTCCCTTCTCAGAGCAAGCTGCTCAGCTGAGGGTTAATTGCCAGTCTCAGCTTCCAATCTGTCTCACCTGATGATCATATCCTGCCTTGTTAAACCAGCTCTGCTGCTAAATAAACTGCCTGGATCAGATCGCGGATGCCTTTGCCTTGGTCAACATCTCTGGAGAAATCTCTGCTGTGTTTTCCTGTGAAAGACTTTGCCTGTTTGACCTTCCCTTCTGATTCCTGGATTCCAGACCCTGCTCAGCTCCTGGCTCCTGACCCTGCATGCTGTTTGTTTGACCTCGCTGATCTCTGGACTCCTGTTTCACTGGCTTGCTCTGACTATCCGCTCCGGTTACCGAACCCTGGCTATGTTTTCAAAATGTTTACTCTGTTTATATCATTTTACCTTTTTATTAAAAAGTGTGATTTTACTGCACTTCTGTCTTGGTCTGATTCATGATTCCTGACAAGGTGTGCAATAGCCATACATAATAATAATAGGCATACATTACTCATTTCATATATTACAATAATTTTACAAAATCTGAGTAAGATGGTTCAAAAACACTTAAAGTGACTTGGCTTCTTAATGATCTGGGCATAATAAATTATTTTTCCTTGTACTACTGCTATTCAAAAATCTTCTTTAGAACCAATCCAGCAGTCCACAGCCTCTAAAAAAAGTTATGTTATTTTCTTGATTTTCATCCTATGACTCCCTCTGGTCAGAAACACAAGCTGCCTGTAAGGACATTACCCTGAACCATTAGTGCTAGCAGAACAATGAAGCCCGTGGCAAAAAGCAAGTTTTCTTAGCCAGAGCTTACACAAGTATAAGGATGTCACACTACCCCCTTGTGACTAGTCTGGGCCAATCACTAAGCATGGTTGCGAAAACATAAAGAGAAGAGGAGTAAGTGACATGTTCCTCTATACCTGGAAGTATTAGAAATTGTCAGCTGAAAAAAAACAGCAGCAGAGCAATGCATAGGTGGGAAGGTACTGCTCAGAAAGAGGGATTAAAAAGAGTTTTTGCTTTGATTTGCTTGGCCAAAATACAAGTTTGCGTTAAAGAAACTCTTTGTTGCTGTTGGGCATTATTCCCCCAGCTCTTATATGCTGCATATATATACAAACACATATCCCATAAATATGCAAGTGCAGTAATCAGTGCTCATATCCACAGACAATGATGTCAATGAAAATATGGTCAAAAATTTCCAACTGATCCTTATTTTGTCTAGTATGTTTCACTAGAGGAATTTAATCATATATAATAATGTAATTCTGTTCTTTTCCCACTAAAACAGTACTACAACCACCATTGGTTAATGTCCCTGACATATACTATCACCATGACAATGAGCAGTAGGGTCATTAGGATACAGTTTTATTAGTCTGGTAAACTGACTCCAAGGTGGTATTTATTAAATTTATTATATTAACATATAGATAATTGGTTTGAGTTTATACTGTAAATGTCACATGAAGAATTTTCATGTCATCACCATGGTTCACAAAGCAAGCCTAGAATTAATTAATAAAGACAATGGCAAACCCTGCTGCTCTGCATCTGTAGATAAAACAGAATAGATAATGTAACTATGTAATGTCAGTGCAAACACACAGATTATATTTTAAATGGTCAGCAGGCTAGAATCTTTTTTGTTGCTAAATTTCTAGTTAACATTTGTTCTCCAAATGTACTATACCATGGCAGGTGCTCACGTGTTGATCTAGCCACTTGCCGACCTCCCGCCGCAAGGGGACGGTGGCCGCGATTGTGCGCCGTGAGCACGCAAGCGCGCTCATTGCACGTGCACTGTTGTTTGATTTGTCACAGGACCAATCACTCTACATGGCCAGGCCAATGATTTTTGGCCTGGCCCTTCCGATCGGTCCTGACGAATGACATTGCTCCTCTGCCTCTGTAATGTAGAGGCAGAGGAAGTTAGCTCCCCTTCCTCCCTGAAGCCCTTTTCGGTTTCAGAGGGGAAGAAAGAGCATCTAGAAACTTGAGTTGCAGAACACTACACTGACACCAGGACAGTTAGGCACACTTTTAACCCTTTGATCGCCCCCCTGATTGCCCCCAGTTAACCCTTTCACTCCCTGTCACCCCCTGTCACAGTGTCATATAATGCAGTGATCTGATTTTTACTGATCACTGTACTTGTGACCCTTGAGACACTAAATCAGTGTTAGGTTAGGTTACTAGTAGGCCTAGTTAGGTGTAAATACCCCCCTTGCCCCCCAATAAAGTTTTTAACCCCTTCATTGTCCCTTGTCACCTTTGATCACCGTATAATTGTCACGGGTGACGCTAGCTAGCTAGATAGGTTTGTTTTTCAATCAGATTACCCGCTGTATATTATTTTATATACCTTTTATAGGTTTTAACCCCCGATTGCCCGGCGGTGACCCCAGTTAGGTTTTAGTGTGCGTTAGGGTCAGCGTAAACGCCAGTTAGTGAGGTACTCTGACACGCACACACGCACATTAGATAGGTTTTAGATATTATTGTAGTATCTAATCAGATCTATATCTGCGATCTGATCAGATCTATATTAGCGTCCCCACTAGTTTAGTATTCTAAAAAACGCAGCGTTAGCGGGATCAGCCCAGATAACTGCTAGCACCTGCGTTTAGCCCCTCCACCCAGCCCAGCCCACCCAAGTGCAGGATCAATAGATCGCTGTCACTTACAAAACACAACACACATATCTGCAGCATTCGCAGAGATCACCCCCGATCCCTGCGAAATCTGACAGTGAACATATGAACCTGTAGACAGTAGTGGTACCCTGTCAGATAGCTCTGACAACGGAGTTGTGGTCCCTGCTAGGGTCAGGCGTACCAGACCCCGTTCTGCTGTCGTTGATATGTATGAACCGCAAGGCTCTCGTATGCAGCAGAGAGCCAGTACTAGTGCTGCTACTTCTTCTGGAGACCTGGCAAGCACCAGCGGCCTAGTACATCCTGGTCGTAGACAAACCAGCACTGCAGTATCACGTGGTGAGGTGGCGAGTCCCATAAGTGCAGTTCAAGCTGGTGTGGCTAGCACAAGTAATGCTCCGCAGTCACCAAGAAGACAAACACAGGCCCGCAGAACCCATAGTGCCCTTCCTGACGCGCTTGCAAACCCTGACCCTGGCAACCCACCACTGATGCAGCCCCCGTACATCCCCCATTCACTGCCCAACCCAGAATCACAGTGAATACAGCTGATTTTACGGCCATTGATTTTTATTCGCTGTATTTCACGGAAGATCTCTATAGATCTATAGTGGACCAAAGCAATTTGTATGCTGGTCAATTCATTGCCGCTAATTCCCATTTGACACTTGTCAGAGACTGGAAAACAATCACGGTTCCAGAATTTAAGACCTTCCTGGCCTTTCCTTCCTCATGGGCATAACTAAAAAAACTGAGTTGCGGTCATATTGGTCCACTGACCCAATTCACCATATGCCTGTGTTCTCTGCTTGCATGGCCAGGACACGATACGAGCAGATTTTGCGGTTCATGCACTTCAGGGACAATGAACTCAGTCGTCCACGAGGTGACCTTGAATTTGACCGGCTCTACAAAATTCAGCCCCTCATAAACCACTTCAGCCAGAAGTTTCCCAAGCTTTCAAGCAGTTTGTCCCCAGCAAGCGTGCCAGATACAGGGTCAAGATGTATAAGCTCTGTGACAGGGCCACAGGCTATACACATAGTTTCATGGTTTGTGAGGGCAAAGATAGTCACGTAGAGCTGGAAGGATGCCCAGACTACATAGGGAGCGCTGGTAAGATTGTGTGGAGCTTGGTGTCACCCTTATTCGGAAAGGGGTACCACTTGTACGTGGACAATTATTACACGAGCGTGCCACTTTTTAGTCACTTGTTTGATCATCAGATTGGCGCATGTGGCACCGTGCGACCTTATCGCCCGGGGCTTCCCCCAATGGCTTGTAGATTCCCGTCTTAGTCGGGGGAGAGAGCCTGCGCTAAGTGTAATAATTTGCTCGCGATGAAGTGGAGGGACAATTTAGAATGTTTTCTTTCTGACCTCCCTTCAAGCAGATACGACTGTCCAAATTTCTACGGCAACTGGTCTTGTGGAGAAACCCCTCTGTGTCCACGAATATAACCTAAATATGGGAGGGGTGGACCTCAATGACCAGTTACTGGCGCCGTACCTAATTACCCGTAAAGCTAGACGCTGGTACAAAAAAGTGTCTATATATCTTTTTCAATTGGCTTTGCTGAACGCTCATGTCTTATACAGAGCGTCAGGACTGACGGGATCCTTCCTCAAATTCATGGAAGAGATCGTCACAGCCCTTCTGTTTCCAGATGGTGCTGCACCCCCACTCCAGAATGTGAATGCAGTTAGCCGGCTGCATGGGAGGCACTTTCCATGTGTCCTCCGTGGTACCCTAGGCCACAGAACACCCCAAAAGAGATGTCGTGTCTGCATACGATGCGGATACAGGCGTGACACCTGCACTTATTGCCCCACCTATCCTGACCAGCCTGGTCTCTGTATCGATTAATGTTTTGAACGCTATCACACATTAGTGAATTATTAGCATTGGGTAAAACAGACACATGATAGGCACACTGACATAGGGTCTCCAAAGATGCCAGTGCATTTTTAGAGACCTAAAGATGGAACCAGTTAGTCTTTAGTTACAAAAAAAAAGGTGTACCAAAGTTCAATCACCGCCTCCAGGCTTTCTAAGTGCGTAAAAAGGTGATTTTACTCCTCACTCCCTATTACAGTTTCGGAGGTCATGGAATGCCCAGATAGCACAAACCTCCCCCCCCCCAAATGACCCCATTTTGGAAAGTAGACACCCCAAGCTATTTGCTAAGAGGCATGGTGCATATTTTTCAGCTCTCATTTGTTTTGGAAAATGAAGAAATAAACAGATTTTTTTTTTTTTTTTTACTTTTTTCAAATTTCAAAACTTTGCGACAAAATGTGAGATCTGCAAAATACTCAAAATGCTTCTCAGCAAATAGCTTGTAGTGTCTACTTTCCAAAATGGGGTCATTTGGGGCGGGGGGGGGGGGGGTTGTGCTATCTGGGCATTCTATGACCTCCGAAACTGTGATTTGTAGACGCTATAACTTTTGCGCACAGCAATAAATATACGCTAATTTACTTTTTTTTTACCCGAGACATGTGGCTAAATGCATTTTGGCAAGAATTTATGACTAAAATTTAGTTTATTGTATTTCTGTAATAACATAAAGTTGAAAATATAATTTTGTTTTCAAAATTTCCATTATTTTTTTGTTTATATCACAAAAAATAAAAAGTGCAGTGGTGAACAAATACCACCAAAAGAAAGCTCTATTTGTGGGAAAAAAAGCACGCAAATTTTGTTTGGGTACTGCATTGCATGACCGCGCAATTACCAGTTAAAGCGGCGCAGTGCCAAATTGAAAAAAGTGCTCCGGGCCTAAAGCTGGAAATCCTTCCGGGGCTGAAGTAACTAGAGCCAGGGGCGGACTGACAACTCATGGGGCCCCCAGGCAATAGGATATCATGGGGCCCCCATTTCCCCTACCCCACTCAAGCCACACCCACCCACATATTGCACTGCCCACATTAGATGCGTTTGTGGCAGCCATCCTCCACATATTGCAGCTTAGCTACACAGAAGGGCCCATCAGTAAACTGCAGAAGCTGTCATGCCCTCATGTTCAAGAATGGACCAATTTCTAAGTCTTGTCTG
Organism: Glandirana rugosa; assembly: GCA_018402905.1. NCBI lineage: Eukaryota > Metazoa > Chordata > Amphibia > Anura > Ranidae > Glandirana > Glandirana rugosa. The sequence goes on from BLSH010118531.1 coordinate 200,391, forward strand.
CAGCTTAGGCTCATGGAGATTTCCATTGGCATTTCTGGGAAATCACTGAACACCTGACAGGTTCAATAAAGATTTGTTCAGGTTTGTGACAGGTTCAAAGGTGGCGGCCATCTGAGAACCTGTCAGGTGGCTGACGACTTCCCATCCATGCCTCCGGCAACCTCGGTGAGCCTGATCATTTGGTTATTGCAACTGAGCTGCATAGAGGGGGCATTTAAATATCTACCACAGCATATCCTGCTTGGAAGTTCCTGGCTTCTTTCCGTAGAAGCTGCTTGTGCACTTCCAGGTTTAAAGATGGCCGCTGCACAGTAGCCATCTTTATGACACAACCAGAGTAGCGCGCCTGTGTAAGATCCTAACTTGGACCCTAATGGCAGAAAAAAAGTGTGGTGCACGCAGCGCAACGCGGCAAAAATTGGTTGTGGTTTTCAGGGGCTGAGGGTAGTGTCTGCTGGTGACACAGTGCAGTATAGAAACAGGAGGGGAGTGGGGAAAGAGGGAGGAGCTGGAGGAGAGATAGGAATAGGAGGGAGCAAGAGATGGGGGAGATAGGAAAGTAGGAAAGAGATGGAGGAAAGGGGGGGTGTCAGGGGAGAGAGGGTGG
>BLSH010118531.1:232998-250096 GCA_018402905.1 Glandirana rugosa
GGTCTAAACCGAGACGGAATATGAGACCTCCACCTACGAAGACTCTGTCGTCACCCTCGTCAAGATAGGGTCTCTGCCCCAGGGTTCCGGAGCGAAGTGGGGTAACGAAAGAAGAGGGCGTTCGAGTGTCGCGGTCTTTTATTAATACTACATCCTCTGGCCCTTGAAGACCGTTAGTTTAGGCGGGACCTCCTTACCGCCATAAACGACCTTCCTCGGAATGTGAAACAGTACCATAAGCGACTGGTATTCTTGGATCTCATGGACGTGTGACGATTTTCCGACTCTGGTGTGGTCCGTGCTACCCGAGATAAAAAGAGAGCAAACGGGAGAAGAAAGCAATGGGGTGAAGCGAGGCCTTGGGACCCCGTCTCTGGGATAGAACTGCTCCCACTGCTGTCTCAGAAGCATCCACCTCCAGAGTATAAGGCAGAGCCAAATCTGGGTGTTTGAGAACAGGGGCCGTGGTAAACAGTTCCTTGAGTTTCTGGAAGGCCATTTGGGCCTCAGGGGACCAATGGAAACGGGAGCCCTGTTTAGTGAGTTGGGTGATGGGTGCGATCACCGCAGAGAATCCTCTAATAAACTTCCTATAGAAGTTGGCAAACCCGATGGTCCCCTTTCCTGTCCACGGGAGCTGGCCAATCCACAATTGAAGCGACTTTCTGGGAATCTATGGTTACCCCAGTGACGGAGATGTCGAAGCCCAGGAATGAGATTCGGGAACACTCAAAGGCACACTTTTCAGCCTTAGCAAAGAGTCCATGCTGCCGTAGACGTTGTAGGACGCACCTGACATGCCTGCGATGATGCTCCAGGGAAGTTGAAAAGATGAGGATGTCATCCAGGTAAATGATGACAAACTGATCCAAGTAGTCACGAAACACATCATTTACTAGGTGCTGGAAAGTGGCTGGCGCATTGCAGAGCCCGAAGGGCATCACTAAGTACTCAAAGTGGCCGAAGCGCGTCCGGAAGGCAGTCTTCCACTCATCGCGCTCCCGGATGCGGATCAGGTTATAGGCTCCCCGAAGATCAAGTTTGGTAAACACAGCAGCGGTTCCTAGTCTTTGAAATAACTCAGGGACCAGTGGCAAGGGGTACCGGTTCTTAATGGTAATCCTGTTAAGGTCCCGATAGTCTATGCAGGGTCTGAGAGTCTTCTACACGAAGAATATTCCAGCTCCTGCAGGGGAAGTGGAGGGCCGGATGAACCCTTTCTGAAGGTTATCATCCAGATAAGCCTTGAGGGCTTTCAGTTCCAACTCCGAGAGCTGGTAAATTCGGCCAAAGGGTACTTCTGCCCCCGGTAGCAGCTCTATCGGGCAATCGTACGACCTGTGAGGTGGGAGAACATCTGCCCCTTTCTTGCTGAACACATTCAGAAACTTATGGTAGGCAGATGGAACAGCGAGACGGGTTTCGTTATCAGAATCAGAGTCCAGACAGAGCACTGAAGAGGGGAATTCCAGAGCTGGTGGCAAACAATGTTGCTGACAGTATGAGGAGAGAAACTGGACCTCTCCCGAGGGCCAGTCAATGGTAGGATCGTGTGCCCGGAGCCATGGCAGACCCAAAATGACTGGGCACAGAGGGGACGTTATGGCGTCCAATGACAGATGTTCCATGTGTCCACCAGCTGTCCGGGCAAGAAGAGGCACTGTCTCATGGGTGACTGCTCCGGATTTTATGGTGGACCCATCCGCCAAGCGGATGGCCATCCGACGGATCTTAGGCTTGAGTGGGATCTGGTGCTGAGCTGCAAAGGCCAGATCGATGAAGCAGCTACAGGCCCCGGAATCCAGGGTAGCCGGGACCTGGAGGTTCCCACCAGGGAGCTGGATATGCAGTGGCAGAATGAGATGGTTGGAGGGATCGGTCAAAGATAAGAGTTCTCCAGGGGTATAGCGGAGCCTGTTTCCCTGCTTAGCCGGACAGGACCTGACACGGTGTCCGGGGCCACCACAATAGAGGCAGAGGTTGGAAGTCAGACGTGTGTGTCTCTCCTCAGGGGAGAGAGCTGGTCAGGAAGGTCTGGGCTCTGTCCGGACAGGGCAAACACCCCCTGCAGCTTCTTCGGCTCTACGCTCCCACAGACGTCAGTCGACCTGGATGGTCAGGTTGATCAGAGCTTCTAATGTCGGCGGGACTCCTACACGGGCCAGCTCGTCTTTGAGCGGTGCGGTGAGCCCCAATCGGAACTGATGACGGAGCGCAGGGTCATTCCAGGAGGTGTCTGCGCTCCAGCGCCGGAACTCTGCTGCATAATCTTCCTTGCTGGAGTGTGTGAAGAGCAGCCTCAGCTGTAGCAGCCTGGAGGGGGTCCTCGTACAACCGAGCAATGGACTGAAAGAAAAGGACGAGGTTGGTGGTCTCAGGAGCCCCCTGTTCCTGCAGCCGGTGAGCCCATGCTTGTGGTTCATCCCTTAGCAGCGAGATGACCAGTCCCACCTTAGTAGCTTCTGACGAGAAGGTGCGGGGCTGCAGGTAGAAGTACAGTTCGCATGCAGTGCGGAAAGTCCTGAATTTCAGGCAGTCCCCCGTGAACCGCTTGGGCAGGGGTACCTTGGGTTCACTAGGTATGGTTAGCAGGGTGTGAGCATCCAGCTGGCTGGTGATGACAGGCAACGTGAGTTCTCGGACTTGGTTCTCCAGCCGGCTGTATTCCCCTTGTAAGTCCCTCACAGCCTGGGTGAGCCCGGCTAGGTGCGTACTCAGATCCTCCATAGGAGAGGGCCACTGCGCAGACTCGGACTGGCTGTCCATTGCTGTCACGTACCTGATGGTGGAGTCTGGCTTATGCAGAAGGCAACCTCTCTTACGGCCCTGGTTCCAGAACCCCTGATAGAGCAGACAGGGAGCGCTGGAGCACAGGGGAGCACAAGGGCTTGATAGGACACTTGTGATGGTAAGATGTCGTCCAGAAGGTCGTGCAAGATGGAAGAGTAGTGAGACAGGCCGGGTCGATAACATGCGGGCTGAGCAGTACAGGAGGAGCAGGCAGTCGGGTGGTCAGGTGCAGGCAGGGTCGTTAACAGGCAGGCAGATTGAAGTACACATGGATCAGACAGAAGAGTGGTCGTAGGCAAGCCGGGGGTCGGTGCAGGGGGAGTTCAAGCAGATGCGGGTTCAGGCCGGGTCACAGGTAACAGGTAGCTCAGGACGTGTCACTCAGGAACACGGTAACGCTGTAGAACGGACAGCATTTGCTACAGGAAGCAGGAAGTTCAAATAGAGCTGCTACTCCTGTAGTTAGAGGAAACAACAATCAACTGCAATTAACCCTCAGCATAGTCTTCTCCTAACATGGGGTTTGTTCTACCTATAGACAGGTGCAGCATGCTAATGGAGGAAGGAAAAAGTGATCCAGAGGAACTAAACAAACCATTGGTTGCCGAGACTTTTCAAAATGCTTTAAAGGAAAATATACCCTACCCACAGATAGTTTCGGTCACATCTACAATGACAGCATCATTGGAGTTCACTAGACAGGTTACTATTAGCCAAAAATTGGGTGGTATATGGTTGAAATTGCAATATACACACTTTGCTGATAAAATATGCAAACCTGTTTTGAGAGGAATATGTAGACTGCTGTTGATGACCTCTTTCTGAAATTGTGGTTATGTTGGTAAGCCCTGAGTACTATTACAGGCAGTTCTGACCCTGGATTTCAGTATTGATAATCACTGGGTATCAGTGTTGGCAATTCTGATTTTGGATTTCAGTACTGGCAGTTCTAACTCTGGATTTCGCTGTTGGTAAACAGTGGATATCAGCATTGGCAGTTCTGATCCTGGATATCAATGTTGGCATCATTGACTCTGGATATCAGTGTTGGTTAGAGATGGGAAGGCCTGGAAAAAAAAGAACAATTTGGAAAACTTTTTCAGTTTTTTTCAAAGCTGTTTTTTTTCTGGAAAATTGGAAAAAAAAAAGAACTGTGGGATATACAGTGTTCATTTACAATGATAAATAATATGTCTATAACATGGTATTCAAACTATATAACACGAAGACCTTAATGAAAGATCACTGAAAAATCATGTAAAGTCTCAAATTCTTGCAAGTTCTCTCAGCTGAAGACAAGCAAATTCTGGAATACAATTGAAGTAACACTGTACTTCTCAATGTAGTTCTCAAACAAGAGCAATGTGCATTTCTGCCACTAGGGGGCACGGCAGGGGAAAGGCTCCAGTTTAGTTTGCGTGTAGGCATCATCTTGTACCTTCTAGAGTTGGATGTTTTTTGGGATACAGTAGATGATATTTTATGTCCTCAGGCCTTAATTTGCAGGTAAGAGGGTAAATTTGTCTGACAAATTAAAGCGGAACTTCAGTCATTTTTGCTCTGCTCTGCTCTTGTTGTTTTAACTTTGGATAGTAAAACATTTTTTTCTGCCAGTAAATACCTTATACAGCCCACTTCCTGTTTCTTGTCTGGAAAAATGCCTCGGCGTTTGAAATCATGCACAGTTATCTCTCTCTCTCTCTCGTGAGAGTTTGCCAAGAAAGGAGGGGGCATGAGTCATAAGAGGGCCAATGAGAGCTGCAGGGCTGGAGATGTGCCTCTGTGTGTCTGCGTAAATCCAGGAAGTGAACAGACAGCAGCTTCAGCTGCCCACAGTTAAAATTATTGCAGCCAGACTCAGTGGAGGGAGATTTCTGCAACATATTTGGCAGACCAACATCTATTGTAAACATTCCTCGGTGCAATTTCTGCCAAGAGCAAAGCTGCAATGAGCTAATATTTTGAGAAGAAATATTCTTTTCCAAATGCTACAAGGATGACAAAACACATCCTTGCATGCCAGAGGTGCCCTAAAGACATTAAAAATATGGAATGAAATGATGAGGGCCTTAATGAAAGTACAAGTACCCCTCCAGAGTTCTCATTTAGAAACACTCTTTCTGCTGCTTCTGGATCATCACAAAGTGTTTCTTCAGTAGCAGCATCTTCAAGTAATGAAGTGTTGCAAACCACTGTTACTAAAAATACACAATCCCTTCATTTATAGAGAAAATGATACCTGAAAACCGGGAGAAAATTGATCAAGATTTTCATAGTGCAATATAGGTTTCTGAATCAGCATTGTCAGTAACTTAAGGAAGGCAGGAAGCTTTTAAATTATTATGAGGAAAGGGGGTGGTTACTTGTGCTCATGTATAGTTGAAATGTTCTAAACATATACAGTCCTTGTTATTCCATTTGCAATAAAAAATACAATTTTAAAAAGCAAGTTTAGTTTATCTACTGAATAAGCTGTATTTTTATTTCAAGCATAATACTTTATATACACTGCATTTCACCTTCCCAGTGTAACACAATGACTTTAGATTTGTAAAACTACTCCACACTGAATTCTTTTTACATTTTTATGAAAATTTTCATTTTTTTCTGTAAAAAAAACAGGGAAACAACTTTTTCCCATGGCTTCAAAATTTCTAGAAATTTTACATCTCTAGCTTTGGTAGACTGGATATTAGTGTTGGTGTTTTTGACCTTGGATATCATTGCCAATTCTAACTCTGGGTTTCAGCATTGGCAGTTCTGACCTTGGATTTCACAGTTAGCAAACTCTGGATATTAGTGTTGGCAGCCCTGACCCTACATATTAGTTAGTGTTGGTAGACTCTGGATATTAGTGTTGTCGTTTCTCACCCTACATATCAGTGTTGATAAACCGTGGTAGCAGGGCCTGGATTTGAACCTGGGACCTCGGCTGTGTCTGGAACGATTCCTTGAATGATCCTGCCTTGAATCTTGTTTGTCTTGAACCTTGAACTCTTTGCTCCTCCCATGAACTTCTTGATTTAAGGCATGTCTCTGCACTACCTGTTTGCCAGATTATTGTGCTTCCTCCAGCCAATATCTCATTTTTGTCTCTCCTGCTGCCGTCCGTATCTTTGCTACCATTCGTTACCGACCTTTGGCTTGTTCCTCGACTATGCTTCTACTTAATCCCAACCTGCAACCATTCATTACTGACCTTTTGGCTTGTTTCCTGACTAGGCTTCTGCTTAATCCCTACCTGCTAAATCTTCTCCTGGACCCAGGCTTGCTCACCTCCTGGTGGGGCGATCCAGAGGACTGCAACCTGGTACTAGCACGCAGCAAAACCGATCTCCACCATCAGGAGCTCTGGTGAATACCGGTTAGTACATAGATCCCACAACTTAGTATATCAATTTAGCACCCCCTGACCCCTAGTAGCATGCTGGTAACCAGCAGGGACAGTTTGGGCTGACATTTCACCTAAGGGGTAGATCACTTCGGCTTATTGGGACATATAGACAAATGGGCACCAGTAACTTTTAGATGAAACAAAAAGGGAATTTATTACTCACAGTCCATGGGGGAGAGGGCTAGGGTTACAAATGCTCAGGATTTCAGCAGAACTCCGTCACTTCCCTTGCACAGCATAGGTAAAGGGCCTTTAAAGTGGATGTACACCCTCACATATACCCAGTGAAGTGAACAGCCTCAGATGATACACAGAGATGAAACAAATCCTCCTACATAAGTTTTACATGTATATCTGCTGTCTTCAGCTTTCTACACTGTTTAGCAAGTGAACATCATGCTAGAATTTTTTCTTCCTGTTCCACCACTGGGTGTGGAGTCTTGGCATATACTGTGTGACAGCTGATTGGAGGAAAGGCACACCCCCCCTCCACATAGGCAGAGGAATGAAGAAACATGCAGAGCTGTATTATGAATAGACAAGCTCTCTGCTAATCTATCTCTATGCACTCACCCCGACACAAATTTCCAGCTGCTTTTATCTCCTGTGACGGAGGGTTTGTCAGAAGTTATCATGCTGATAACAGAGGAACAGAGCAGCAGAAAGACAGGGGACTTAGTGTTTTGGAGAGAGATAAGTAAACACTACAGATATATGTGGCTAGGCCAGATTTCATGAGTGGGGTTTACATCCACTTTAAGTCGAGACTGACACTCCTGTGTTAGAACTTTTAGCAGACATCACCAGTAGCACCCTAATCCATGTTCTCCAGGAGAGTCAACCAGCTCCTGCTCACAAGATTCTAACATAAAAGCCCCACAGACACCTCCAAAAGGATCCTCCTCTGGGACTCAATCCTGTATCCAGAAAAGAACAGTCACAGGCTTCAGCTCCAGGCCAAAGCACATCCAGGCTACTTCAGCCATGAAGGCCTAAAGAAGTAGCTCCATTACATGCACTCGCCTCAGGCCAGACCCTGGGGGGGGAGCTTCCTCAACTATTTATACCTTTTTCCCACCATGCATCACTGGCACACAAAACTCCTAGTGGTGACGAGTTGGAAAAAGACATGCATATTCATAATCCAGACCTACTATGTGATCTCATTCTAATACCAGTGGAGACAGTGCCACCTACTGACAGAAGGGTGAACTGACAGCCAGGCTGGCCTTAGGGGAGGCTGGACAAGACATAAAATATCACTAGTATTGGCTGGCTGCAGCCATGCAGAACTAAATTTAAAAACACTCATTATGGTAGGTTGGTCACATTAGTGTTGATAATCCCTGGATATCAGTGTTGACAGTTCTGACCATGGATTTCAGTTCTGGCAGTTCCCACCCTGGATTTTGATGTTGGTAGTTCCCATCCCTGATTTTGATGTTTGCAATTCTCACCCTGGATTTCAGTTTTGCCAGTTCCCACTCTGGATTTCAGTGTTGGCAGTTCCTATTCTGGATTTCGATGTTTGCAATTCTCACCCTGGATTTCCATGTTTGCAGTTCTCATCCTGGTTTTTAGTGTTGGCACTTCCCACTCTGGATTTCAGTGTTGGTAGTTCCCACCCTGGATTTCAGTGTTGGCACTTCCCACCCTGGATTTCAGTTCTGGCAGTTCCCACCCTGGATTTTGATGTCGGTAGTTCCCACCCCTGATTTTGATGTTTGCAATTCTCACCCTGGATTTCAGTGTTGGCAGGTCCCACTCTGGATTTCAGTGTTGGCAGTTCCCACACTGGATTTTAGTGTTGGCAGTTCCTAGCCTGTATTTCGATGTTTGCACTTCTCACCCTGGATTTCGATGTTTGCAATTCTCACCCTGGATTTCAGTGTTGGCAGTTCCCACCCCTGATTTTGATGTTTGCAATTCTCACCCTGGATTTCAGTGTTAGCAGTCCCCACTCTGGATTTCAGTGTTGGCATTTCCCACCCTGGATTTCAGTGTTGGCAGTTCCCACCCTGGATTTTGATGTTTGCAGTTCTCACCCTGGATTTCTGTGTTGGCAGTTCCCACCCTGGATTTTGATGTTTGCAATTCTCACCCTGGATTTCAGTGTTGGCAGTTCCCACTCTGGATTGCAGTGTCGGCAGTTCCTACTCTGGATTTCAGTGTTGGCACTTCCCACCCTGGATTTTGATATTTGCAGTTCTCACCCTGGATTTCAGTGTTGGCAGTTCCCACTCTGGTTTTTGATGTTTGCAGTTCCTCACTCTGGATTTCAGTGTTGGCAGTTCTCACCCTGGATTGCAGTGTCAGCAGTTCCTACTCTGGATTTCAGTGTTGGCAGTACCCATCCTGGATTTTGATGTTTGCATTTCTCACCCTGGATTTCAGTGTTGGCAGGTCCCACTCTGGTTTTTGATGTTTGCAGTTCACACTCTGGATTTCAGTGTTGGCGGTTCCCACCCTGAATTTTTATGTTTGCAATTCCCACCCTGGATTTCAGTTTTGGCAGTTTCCACTCTGGATTTCAATGTTGGCAGTTCCTATTCTGGATTTCGATGTTTGCAGTTCTCACCCAGGATTACCATGTTTGCAGTTCTCATCCTGGTTTTTAGTGTTGGCACTTCCCACTCTGGATTTCAGTGTTGGCAGTTCCCACCCTGGATTTCAGTGTTGGTAGTTCCCACCCTGGATTTCAGTGTTGGCATTTACCACCCTGGATTTCAATGTTGACAGTTCCCACCCTTGATTTCAGTGCTGGCAGTTCCCACCCCTGATTTTGATGTTTGCAATTCTCACCCTGGATTTCATTGTTGGCAGTTCCCACTCTGGATTTCAGTGTTGGCAGTTCCCACCCTGGATTTTAGTGTTGGCAGTTCCTAGCCTGTATTTCGATGTTTGCACTTTTCACCCTGGATTTCGATGTTTGCAATTCTCACCCTGGATTTCAGTGTTGGCACTTCTCACCCTGGATTTCGATGTTTGCAATTCTCACCCTGGATTTCAGTGTTGGCAGTTCCCACCCTGGATTTTGATGTTTGCAATTCTCACCCTGGATTTCAGTGTTAGCAGTTCCCACTCTGGATTTCAGTGTTGGCATTTCCCACCCTGGATTTCAGTGTTGGCAGTTCCCACCCTGGATTTTGATGTTTGCAGTTCTCACCCTGGATTTCTATGTTGGCAGTTCCCACCCTGGATTTTGATGTTTGCAGTTCCTACCCTGGATTTCAGTGTTGGCAGTTCCCACCCTGGATTTTGATGTTTGCAATTCTCACCCTGGATTTCGGTGTTGCTGTTCCCACTCTGGATTTCAGTGTTGGCAGTTCCCACCCTGGATTTCAGTGTTGGAAGTTCCTATCCTGGGTTTCGATGATTGCAATTCTCACCCTGGATTTTAATGTTTGCAGTTCTCACCCTGGTTTTCAGTGTTGGCACTTCCCACTCTGGATTTCAGTGTTGGCCATTCTCACCCTGGATTTCAGTGTTGGCAGTTAGAACCCTGGATTTTGATTGTTGCAGTTCTCACCCTGGATTTCAGTGTTGGCAGTTCCCACCCTGGATTTTGATGTTTCCAGTTCCCACTCTGGATCTCAGTGTTGGCAATTCCCACCCTGGATTTTGATGTTTACAATTCTCACCCTGGATTTCAGTGTTGGTAGTTCCCACTCTGGATTTCAGTGTTGGCAGTTCCTACCCTGGATTTCAGTGTTGGCAGTTCCTAGCCTGAATTACGATGTTTGCAATTTTCACCCTGGATTTCGATGTTTGCATTTCTCACCCTGGATTTCAGTGTTGGCAGTTCCCACCCTGGATTTTGATATTTGCAGTTCCCACTCTGGATTTCAGTGTTGACAGTTCCCACCCTGGATTTCAGTGTTAGCAATTCCCACTCTTGATTTCAGTGTTGGCAGTTCCCACCTTGGATTTCAGTGTTGGAAGTTCCTAGCCTGGATTTCAATATTTGCAGTTCTCACCCTGGATTTCAATGTTTGCAGTTCTCACCCTGGATTTCAGTGTCTCTATTTCTGATACTGGACAAGCACTGTAAAACAATGCCCTTGTCTATTATACATGATCCCTGATGTCTTCATTTTAATTCATGTTGCTTTTTCTTTCTTGGAAAGAAAGATATATGATCACGACTGTAGAAGCCATCCGGTTTAGCCATAATTAGATAAATATTGCATGGCAACACCTGAGTTCACATGCTGGACATTTCTACAAGAAAAATTTGATCTAAGCCGCATTACTTTAGAACTGAGTAATACACAACCTTGAGCCTGAAGATCTCTTATCGAATAATGAAGCACTGCGCACTAGGCATTGTCTGGACATATCCTAATGATTCAGGTTTATTACACTCCACTAATATGCCTATTTCACATTACCAAGGCAACTAAAAGCTTTCAAAGATGATTCACCACATTAAACAAAGTAGAAGAACTGATATACTGCGAAAATGACTCACATTTTCCTATTTCCTGGTCCAGTATGATCCTGGATTAACCATTTGGTGTCAAATGTTGATCTGCAAAGTGTATCAATGATAACATATAGCTAACAGGCCTCATGGACACTGGATGTTATAAAAACTACCAGTAGCATTAGCTGTAGCAAGCTGTAGTTGTAGTATGAGTTCTGCAGTGTTTTCGCAATATAGTTTTTCAACGTTTTTTTAACTGTTGTGTTTTTAGCTTTATTTTAGCAAGACTATACTCCCACAAAAGCTTATGGCTAAAAAATGCTGATAAATGCTGAGTAGCCACGTTTTTCAGAGTTTTTAATCCTTTATCAGAGTAAGGCTCCATTCACACCAGCGTTTTTCATAAGCTCAAAAAAAGCTAGAAAAAAATGCTGGATAAAAAATGCTGATAATAGCATTTTTGTGCCAGCTTCCAGTAGCATTTTAGCTTTTACAAGCATTTAGAAGCTTTTAAGAGCATTTAGGAGCCTTAGCATTTTATTAGCGTTTTTGCAGTTAATGAAGAAAAAAAAAGCTAAAAAAAACTGTTAGTAGCATTTTAGTAGCATTTAGAAGCAGTTAGGAGCATTTAGGAGTGTTCAGGAGCATTCTTTATTTTTTACTGCTGGAAAAATGCTGTAAGAAATTCTACTAAAACATTTTTTTCTGCTCCTAAATGCTGAAGCTCCAAAAATGCTGATAGCCTAAAGTAATGTGCATTGACACGTAGGATAACACTATTTAGCCTCAGCCAGAAAACGTCCCTGCCAAAAAAAGCTGATAACAGCCTATGTGCGCATGGACACATAGGGTAACATACTGGGGATTTCAAAGGAAAAGGACCGCACATCAGAATCCAAGGCAAAATTACTGATTTATTGTGAACCCACAGTACAATAACAGTCAGGCAGACAGAACATCAAAGCTGTGAAAGGGTTAACACGTTTCGCGGAGCAGAGGTCCGCTTAGTCATAACTAACTATGACTAAGCGGACCTCTGCGCCGCAAAACGCGTTAACCCTTTAACAGCTTTGATGTTCTGTCTGCCTGACTGTTATTGTACTGTGGGTTTACAATAAATCAGTAATTTTGCCTTGGATTCGGATGTGCGGTCCTTTTCCTTTGAAATCACTTGTGGACTTGGATTGGCGGCTCTCCGGACCTGCAGCTGAACACCTCGGCACCCTTTGATGCAGCACACCTGAGCGGGCCAGCCCTTCTCTTTTCTCTAGATAACATACTGGGGAGTTTACTGGCTGCAAAAAAACAATTGAAGTCAAAAACAGCAGCTGTAAAAATGTCCAGTGTGCATGAGGCCGCAAAGTAAGAACAGAAATGTTATTTATAGTATGCAATTTATTTCCAGATGCCATTCTTCTGGTGCAGATTCTTAGATTTTGCAGAAGCAATAATGAATAGTCAGATGAATCTTGTGAAGGGCTTGTTTATTCCAGCCAGCAGAGCCACATGTAAAAATGTATTTCTTTTAGTTTTACTTCATAACTTCCTACTTCCTGTTCCCACCCCCAGGTCCTCACATAGCTATGTAAATACAACACAGATATACCCAACATCTTTCCCTTTTAAAGAAAGGATATGCATATATAAATGAAGTGTAATGTAAAACCAATAAGCAGGAAAATAACAAACTACAATATAAAACGAAAGATGCTGAGTAAAAGTCAGTGTGTGATAAAGTCTTGGAGCTTTGGATTGGGTTTACACACTCTTCCAGATCGAGTAACAACTTGTGGAGCTTGCGAGCCTGAAACCTCTTGCCTGATGCCATCATCATTTTGTTGTGGTTGTGTGTTACATCCATTGGTGGACGTGTCAATTGGCACAGCGGCAGATGGCTGTGCTTGGGGCCCTGAAGTGATCATAGGCACATGGGCAGCAGCAGTACAGTATGGTTCAGGTACCTGTAGCAGGTAAAGGCGGTTCCTTACATAGGTCCTACCATCAGAATGGACAGCAAAGCTGTTTGGTTGGCAGGCCTTTCCATGAACTGTGGTCAGTTTGTCAAACTCACGGGTTGTCTCCATCCCTACCACCTGCCCAGGCTTCAGAGGGGGAAGGCATCTTTCCGATTTGTCATGGCTTATCTTTCCTTTTTGCCCGAGTGTAAATAAAGCAGCCTGAACATCAGTCTCAACTCTTGGCAGGAGCTGGGATGGGACCATGAGAATCAGAGTCCTAGTTTGTTGTGATAGTAAACATTGAGCCGGAGAAGGCATGTCATCTCTAGGTGTGTTGCGGAGGTTGAGTAGGGATGCATAAACATCAGAACCATCACGTGCATATTTCTCTAGGAGATGCTTGGCCGGTCTTACACTACGCTCTGCAAGACCATTGGATCTAGGATAATTAGGCTGTGCTGAAAATCCCATTGGTGAGCAAAGTTCTTGAATTCTCTACTTGAAAATTATGTTGCATTGTCAGTCATCAATTGATAGGAAATTCCATGTGTGGAGAATATCCGCTTTAATGACCTGATCACTGTGATAATGGAAGTGTTTGAGAGGACATCAAATTCCCACCTGCTAGAGTACGAATCTACCAAGACCAGGTAATCCTTGTTTGACCACTAAAATATGTCAGCTGCTATGATAGACCATAGTCTGTCAGGTATTTGGGGAAGAGTTAAAAGTTCTCTCATCTGGTGCTGTCAGATAGGATTGAATGGGGTACATCTGGAACCCTCGCTTTCAATGTCAGTGTATATAGTAGGCCAAAACATGGTTTCACGTGCCCTTCACTTAGTGGAATGAATGCCAGGATGACCTTGATGGAGCTGTGTCCTGTAGTATTTTCGAAGAGAGTGAGCTCAGTGAGGGATTACATATCTCTGACCACGCAGGATTAATCCATCATCCACTGTCAATTCATCCCTCATAGAGTACAATGGTCGGATATCATGTGGGATTTCCTTAAAGGAGCCAGGCCACCCATTGAGAATGATGTCCATGAGGCACTGACAGGTGGCATCTGCCTGTGTTTCTTGCTTTAGTTCCTGAATCCTTCTGGATGACAACACCCCATCCAGAGCCAACACATCATAATTCTCAATAAATCCAGAGTTATCAGAAGTGGGGAAGTGTGCCCGTGAAAGAGCATCCACAACAAACAGTTCACTGCCTCATTTATAGATTGCATTCAGGTGGTAGCTTTAGCTTCATTCACTGGATGCACGCGGATGCTGTGTGCACAGGTTTTCTCAGTATGGTTATGAGTGGCTAATGATCTGTCTCTACAGTCACAGCGTGGCCATAGATATAATCATGGAATTTTACACAGGCAAATACTAGTCACAATAATACCTTCTCAATCTGTGCATAGCATGCTTCAGTCTCAGTGAGGGCTCTTGATGCAAAAACCACAGGCCTCCCCTCTTGAAGACAGACTGCGCCAAGATCATGCTGGGGAGCATTAGCAGACAATACCACCGGCTTATGCACATCAAAATACTTTAGTACAGGTGGACTAGTTAATTGTGCTTTCAATGTATCCACAGCAACAGCATGTTGTTCATTCCAAAACCATCTTTGCACAGAAGTTGACGGAGTGGAGATGCTATTTCACTGTAGTAATGAATGAACTTCGAGAGATAATTGGTCATGCCAAGAAACCTTTACAATCCATGTTTGTCCTCTGAAGCAGGCTTGACACCTTTATCTGTGAGAAGGTGTCCAACATATGGCACCTCTGAGACCCTGAATCGACATTTGGTAGGGTTGAGCTGCATGTTGATGGCTCTGACATGGTCTAGTACGCATTTAAGTAATTTGTCATATTCTTCAATGGAGGATCCCCAAATAAAGATATCATCCACGACTATTTCACATGGCTGCCCAGCAAAGAGCTGTTCCATACATCTCTGAAAGACTTTGCTTCCAGTTGAAATTCCATATGGCATCCATAAGCATTTGTATCTCCCACATGGGGGTCTTAAATGTTGTGAGTAATGATGATTCCTCATCCAGAGGGATTTGCCAGAATCCACATTTTGCATCTAGAATGCTGAAGACCTTTGCCTGTGGCATGTCAGCAATCACTTGTTCTACAGTTTTTAATGGGTGATAAGACCTCAGAAGAGCCTTATTGAGGTGCACAGGATCAATGCATATGCGGACAATGCCATCTTTCTTGACTACAGCTGCCATGGCAGACACCCAGGGGGTAGCCTCCTGCACTGGTGCAATGATGCCCAGTCTAGTCATCCTTTCCAACTCTTGCAAGACTTTGTCTTTTATAGCCAGTGGGATCCACACACGGTAGGCTGTACCGTTTCATCTAAGCGCATGTGATACATGACTGGAAGCTTACCAACAGTGTCAGTTCGAAATAAGTCCTCATAAGCGGTCATCTCAGGAGCCTGTTGTTGTACTGCATGTACTTCTAGACTGAGTTGTAATAGATTTAAGCGCATGCTGTCTGGTAAGCTTAGCAGGCTTTTAACATTTCTATCCACAATTTGGAATAGCAGCTTGTCCTCTGATAGATCCAAGGTAGAAGTGCCCAGTGTCTGAATTGTTTGACCGCCATAAGCTATCAGGTTTACTTTACTATTTGACTGATCAATTTCAGCTTTGGGATCAATGCTGTGCAATGTAGATAAGGACATGCCATTGCATTTCGCACCAGTGTAAATTTTCAACTTGACATGTTTGTTGCATGCTGTTGATAGGGTGGTGAATAGTACTTTATTTGCAATTAGGTCCACACTTTCACAATGAAAACAGTTTTGGTGATCATCACTTTCCACTTCATTAATTCTGTGCACATTTTGTTGTATAGTATGACTAGATGGTGCCATCCATGCACCTCTATTTTGAAGCTTGAACCTACAACATTTTGCAAAATCATTCCATTTGTTGCATGTGTAACACCTTTTGTTAAAAGCGGACACTTGTTGCGCTCAGTAGCATGTTCACTACCGCAGTTGATGCATTGCCTTTTGTTCTGTTTCACCACAAACACTTCTGCCTCTCTTTTTAGTTCCTTAGTGGACCTTTCAGAATGTTCAAACAACATACATATTCTGATGGCTGTTTCCGGTGTTAAATCTTTCTCCCTGAACAACTGAGCACGAACTACATGATTGTAGATCCCACATACAATCCTGTCACGTATCAGTTCATCTATTAGTGCACCAAAATCACATTTTTTAGCCAGCAGTCTCAGTGTGGCTGCATAGGATTGTATTCCTTCATCAGGTTTCTGAGCCATCATGTTAAATGCATGTCTGTCTATTATCACATTACGCTGTGGTAAGCATATCTCATAAAATTTCTTCATTAAGACATCAGGGTCCTCTCTGTCCTCGTTATCTTGAAAATGAAATGACTCATATTTATCTAGTGCATCTGAACCAGCAAAATTGAGAAGAGTGTGAGCTTGAACCTTTTTTTTTTTACTTGTCTGAGATTCCTGCTTCGCTGTACACGTCCCATTCTCTTTTGAATTTCATCCAGTTGTTAGCAATGTCATTATCAAAGGTTAGGGGTTGTATGCCACGTAGATTCTGAGCCATGATGTTTCAGCGATTCCACTTCTTCTCACCATGTAGATTTTGTAGAAACAATGATGAATAGTCAGATGAATCTTGTGAAGGGCTTGTTTATTCCAGCCAGCAGAGCCACATGTAAAAATGTATTTCTTCTAGTTTCACTTCATAACTTCCTACTTCCTGTTCCCAACCCCAGATCCTCACTCAACTATGTAAATACAACACAGACATATTCTACAAGATTAGAAAGTGAAGGGACCCATTTGGTTAGTTGGCATAGACAGAACTTGAGGCCCAAAGTGTATCTGGGAATAGTTATTGTCAGGAAGCCCGTACAGCAGGAGTGCAATCACGGAACGCACACCTGTCACTGATGAGCACTCTGGGTGGCCTATTTAAACCAGGCTGCTGCTGAGTCTCATTGCTGTTTGGTCTGCAGCTCTGTGTGATCACCTGAAATCTGTGATACTCTGTGACCTTGATCCGGACTGCCTCCTACCTTACGATTGTCTGCTGCCTGTCCTGACCCCGGCTTGCCTGGACCCTGCTTCTGATTCCTGATTATCTGTTTGATCCACAGTTTGACATTGGCTTGTGACCTGACCTTCCTTTGCCTGCTGCTTACACCTGATCTACTTGTCTGTTGCCGAACCATGCCCGTCTGACTATCCATCCAGCCTGCTACAGCTCCAGCTCTACTGTCCACCCAGTCTGCTACAGCATCCAGCTCTGCTGTCTATCCAGTCTGCCGCAGCTTACAGCTCTGCTGTCACCCTGTCTGCTACAGCATCCAGCTCTGCTGTCCATTCAGTCTGCTACAGCTCCAGGTCGTCTCGACCTACGACATCGTCTGACCTAACTGTCGTCTCGACCTACGACATCGTCTGACCTACCTGTCGTCTCGACCTCGACATCGTCTGACTTACCTGTCGTCTCGACC
>BLSH010118531.1:262068-274155 GCA_018402905.1 Glandirana rugosa
GCGGCAGACAGCCCTTGAGGACTCCCAGGTGTCGGCCTATGGTCTGAAGCCATGTTGGCTCATTGTTATACAACACACCAAGGTTAGTTTGGCAGATAGGCCTCGAAAACTCCCAGGTGTCGATCTAGGATCTGAGGCCATGGTGGTATGTCGTTACACGGAGTTTTTCGATCATACCTGTGAAATAAAACCTTTTCCTATGTAGGTCGAGTGAGTGAGACGACTTTATAAACAGGTTTTGAAGGTGTTTCAATACTTAGTCGAGTTTTTGTCGGTAGAGTAAGAGTCTGACAGGCAGTGATCACAACTCGCTTGGGCCTGACATTGCAAGCCCAGGCATGGCTTGAAAGCCCACAGGCACCGTGCCTGGGCCTGGGCCTGTGAACCCGAACGATTTTTGAAATGTCCGGGTCCGGGTCCGTGCCACGGACACCCGAAAGTTCGGTACGGACCCGAACGTTACAGTCCGGGTTCGCTCAACACTAGTGACGGACAGTCTGAGAATGAGATGGCTGTTTTTGAGCTGATTCATAACTTTGTGGAAGTTTTGGACAAATATTTCAGCAGAGTGAGTGAGCTGGATGTATCCTTTTCCAAAATAAAGTGTCCATACTAGCTTTTTGAGGCACATTGCTGTATGGTGGTACCGGAGTCTAGGATCTAGCTGTGGACCCTCAAAAGCTCCGGATAGACGGTTTGATTGGAACCACACAACATATTGTTACTCGGTTGTACCGAAGTCTGGTATCCGGCTGTGGACCCTCAGGAGTTCCCGACAGACGGCGGGATTGGAACCACACGGCAAGGTCTAAAGGATGTCGTTTTAAGATCTACATTATGCGCAATTTTCTCCTATCGTTGGTAAGAGTACCCTTTACTCACTTGGTGGGAGTGCACAGCACATGATGCAGTTTTTCCACAATTGTTGAAGTTTCATGATCACTTTATCGGGTGTTTTGACCAGATGGAAAATTAATATCTACTTATGTTTGGACTTTATTTATATTTCTTTATTTTTTGTCTTTCAAATTATTCAAATTCTTTAGATTCACCATTGTGATTATGACATTGCAATCTATGCGGTGTTTTCTTTAGCGCTACACTTTTTAGTGTGTTAATATATATTGTGACAAACAGCCCATTTCAGTTGTGGATGGAGTATATCTGCTACATAGAATCTTGAGATTCTTAAGGTAAATGGGTGGCAGGGAGAGGTCTGTAGGCAGCAAGGGGTTAAGTATTGGTCACACCTTGCTCCCCAGCTGGGGTATAATTTTGCCTGACCTGGGTGTAATCAGTGGTGGTGCTGAGAGAGAAGGAGCAGGCTGTGAGTGAACATGCCTGCAGGACTGAAGCAGACCCAGTGAGGTCTATCTGGTAGCCAGGAGGCTTTTATTCATGTAATGGACTTTCTGTTTCAGCCGCATGGAGCCATATTAGTGTTCTAAAATCATCTTCAAAGTGTGTGGGAAAACCCTGTTTCAGCTGCATGGAGCCATATTAGTGTTCTAAAATCATCTTCACAGTGTGTGGGAAAAGCCTGTTTCAGCCGCATGGAGCCATGTTAGTGTTCTAAAATCATCTTCACTGAACACACCCTCTGGGTGGCCATCTGGCCTATGAAAAGACAAAAGAACGTGTCTTACAACGTTTCTTCTGGCCTGGGATACATGCCAACGTGAAAAATTATTGTGAGTCATGTCCTGAGTGTCAAAAGGTAGCCCCTATGCCCCTGGTACCATTGCCTGTAATTGAGATTCCTTTTGACCAAATTGCCATGGATTTGATAGGGGCAGTAGTTAAGTCTGCCAGAGGCTATCAGTACATCCTAGTTGTCATGGATTATGCCACCCGGTATCCCGAGGCTGTTCCCTTAAGAAACACCTCCTTCAAGACCATCGGCAAAGAGTTGTTCCACATGTTTACCCGTACTGGGACCCCAAAGGAGGTTGCAACCAACCAAGGGACTCTGTTAGGAAATTGGCCGTTCCGGACGTCTGTGCGCATCCGTGCGCGCGCCTGTGCGCGCCAATGGCACCAAAACAACCTATTTAAGCTGGAAACACCTTGTAGCAGATGCTGTCCATTCTACAGTGTTCCCGTGACCCCAGTGACTACTTTGAGAGACTTTCCTGCACCTGTGACCCCGGCTTTACTTGGACTTCTTACTTTCTGCCTGCCCTGACCCCCGGCCTGTCTACAACTACCCTTCTGCCTGATCCTTCTGTACCTTTGCTGCTCGCACGTTGCTGACCCTGCTTGCACCTGACCACCCGCCTGCCTGCTCCACCTGTACCGCATTGCCAGCCTGTTGCCGAACCGGAATGTATGACCACTCTTCAGCCTGCACGAGCTCCAGGGGATATCCCACATACCATAAAGTGACCCAGTCCAACCCTCGTGCCCCCCTGTGCTCTTGAGCTCCCTGTCTGCACTACCAGGGGTTCTCGAACCAGGGCTGCAAGAGAGTTGACCCCCTGCATAAGCCAGACTCATCCGCCAGGTACGTGACAGACTCCCTTCATGTCAAAGGTGATGAAAGAATTGTGCAAATTCTTCAGTATTAAGCATTTGCAAACTTCAGTTTACCACCCTCAGACAGATGGGTTAGTATAACTGTTTAACAAAACCCTCAAGAGTATGCTCAAGAAGATGATGGCTAAAGATGGGAGAGATTGGGATTGTCTACTGCCATACCTGTTGTTTGCCATTAGAGAGGTCCCACGGTCTTACCCTTTGAACTCCTGTATGGGAGGCATCCCAGAGGGTTGCTGGATATTGCTAAAGAAACTTGGGAGACTGAAACTACTCCCTACTGGAGTGTCATTAAACATATCTCAGCCATGCAGGATAGGATTGCCTCAGTAATACCCCTGGTTCGAGAACACATGCAGCAAGGCCAGGAAGCCCAGAGATGAGTATACAATAGGTTGGCAAAGGTTCGGACTTTCCATCTGGGGGATCGCATACTTGTTTTAGTCATGGTGGAAAGTAATTTCCTAGCTAAGTGGCAAGGACCCTATGAGATACTGGAAAAGGTTGGGGAGGTAAACTATAAGGTATACCAACCAGACAGGAGGAAGAAAGAGCAGATCTATCATGTAAATGTAATTAAAGCATTGAAAGACAAGGAAGCTCTCCTAGCCCTGGGTGATCAGCCACTTAAAAAAGTGGGAGGCATAAGTGAAGTTCAGATACCTGAGTCCATGTTGGTGTCCCAACAGCAGGAGGTGGGGGGGGGGGGTTACAGTGCAATAAAGACTTCTTCTCAGATTTGCCCAGCTGCACAAATGTAATTTAACATGCAATTTTCACCGACACCATGGTGTAGTCATATAGTCTTGGTTCCCAAACCAGATGGGTCCTTAAGATTTTGCAATGAGGTGTCAAAGTTTGATACATATCCCATGCCCTGGGTTGATGAATTAGTGGAGAAGTTGGGCCCTGCCAGGTACATAACCACTCTGGATCTCACTAGAGGGTATTGGCAGGTTCCCCTGACAGAGGAAGCAAAAGAGAAAAACGCTTTTGCAACACCTGAGTGGTTATGGCAGTATGTGCGGATGCCCTTTGGGTTAAAGTGGTTGTCAAGTCATGACAACCACTTTAAACTACAGGTAAGCCTATATCCAGGCTTACCTGTAGGTCTTGGTAATATCTCCTAAACTTGCACGGTTTAGGAGCTATTCCCTGTATCTGCATGTGTCAACGTCATCGGCACATGTGCAGTGAAGCTGGGCCGTTTCTTCACAAAGTGTGCGCAGGCGCGAGAGTGACGTCAGCGCGGCTCCTGCCAATCACAGCGCTGGAGTCCGCGCTGTGATTGATCGGAGCCTGTGATCCCGGAAGACAATGGAAACAGCATGTCGCCGGTCACAACGGTGCACGGGGACTGCTGCTATAGAGTCGATCTAAGATAAGCATTTCATAAAACTGACTTGACAACCACTTTAAATGGAGCTTCCACTACATTCCAGCAGATGATGGATGAGATCCTTAGGCTGCATCAGTGTTATTGTGCAGCCTATCTAGATGATGTGGTTATCTGGAGCACAGATTGGGAAAGTCATCTACCCAAAGTCCAGGCTGTCATAAACTCCATCAGAAACGCTGGCAAATGCAAAGAAGTGTGCCATAGGGTTATACGAGTTCCGGTATCTGGGGTACACCGTTGGGCAGGACCTAATCAAACCCCAAGTCCATAAGGTAGAAGCCATTAAAGAATGGCCTGCCCCTGCCACCAAGAAACAAGTGAGAACCTTCCTAGGCATGGTTGGGTATTATCGAAGGTCCATCCCAAACTTTGACACACTGGCAGCACCCTTAACTGACCTCACCAAGGGAAAAAGCTCCTCTGTAGCAAGTAAATGGAATCCTGAGGCTGAAGCAGCTTTTCAGGCCCCTTCCTGTTCCAACATGACTGCGAACCAGTGCACAAAGCAAGGTCCATAAAGACATAGACGAGCGAGTTTGGGGTGGAGGAACTTGACTGGCCTGCACAGAATCCTGACCTCAACCCTATAGAACCCCTTTGGGATGAATTAGAGCGGAGACTGCGAGTCAGGCCTTCTCATCCACATCAGTGCCTGGCCTCACAAATGCGCTTCTGGAAAAATGGTCAAACATTCCCATAGACACACTCCTAAACCTTGTGGACAGGCTTCCCAGAAGAGTTAAAGCTGTTATAGCTGCAAAGTGTGGACCAGCTCAATATTGAACCCTGGGGACTAAGACTGGGATGCCATTAAAGTTCATGTGCGTGTAAAGGCAGGCGTCCCAGCACTTTTAGTAATATAAGGTATATGTATATATATATATATATATATATATATATATATATATTGTGACGGTATGCCAGGGGAAGTGGTAGACGGACGCTACCTGTTGCCTTGTATGCGTTCATGTGGACTGGATTAAACAGAATCAGGGCAAGTTTTACCAGCCACCATGGCAGGGCTGGGTTTGTTCATTTTTAACCTGCAAATCTTTTACCAATAAATCTGGCAAGCTGCCAGATTTTAAAGGAAGTTGCCTGCACGCTGACTATTTTCCTCAGGAAAGTTGAACCCCATTAGCTAATCTCCCACACGTGGTGAAGTTCAGCGGGCATGTTTCCAAGATGGAGGAAATGTTGAAGGCCCTGCTACAAGCCAATGCAGCTCAGCAGGAAACCAACCGCCAGGTCGCAGAGGCCGCTGCAGCTCAGCGAGAGGAGAGTTGCCAGGCTATCGCAGCACAAGAGGCTCAACAGGAGATGAACCAACAATTTGCTGAGGCCCTGCTGGAGTTAAAAAAGGGACCCGCACCTCCGGTGACAGTGGAACCAAAGTTGGTACGCGCCTCTTACCACATGCTGAAGATGACACCTGCGGATGACGTGGAGGCGTATCTCATGACTTTTGAAAGAGTCGCTCTCCGTGAAGGATGGCCAGCAGAACAGTGGGCGGGACTGTTAAAACCATTCTTGACCAGTGAACCCCAAAAAGCCTACTTTGATCTGGAACTAGATAAGGGCCAGGAGTATGAGACCTTAAAGGCAGAGATATTTGCATGCTTAGGGATCACCATGGCAGTCCGGGCCCAATGGGTGCATCAGTGGACCTACCACACCGGCAAGCTACCCCGCTCACAGATGTTCAACATGGTGCACCTAACCAGGAAGTGTCTACAGCCGGAGACTTTGCCAGGTCCCCAGATTGTGGAGCGCGTGGTCATGGACCGCTGTCTACGTGTGCTTCCTGCTGCTTTGAGGAAGTTGGTCAGTCATGGGGACCCCAAAACCGCCAACCAACTCGTGGACCTCGTGGACAGATACACTGCTGCTGAGGACTTGTTGCATCCATCTGCGCCTCATTCCAATGTATCTAGGAGTGAAAGATCGCCCGGCGGACCCAGTAAGACTGTTCCAGGGTTCAGGGGCATGGGGAAATTTAATAAGACTCCTACGCTTAAAGAGACTGTGGGCTCTAGACCTGGAGACTGGCCAAAGAAGCCAGGAATATCTTGGGGACCCTGGAAAGGACTGGGTATAGAGCACATACAGTGCTACCGATGCCATGCATTGGGCCATATTGCTGCTAATTGTCCCCTGAATGATGAACCCATGCAATGCGATTATACTTATGATAATAGATGCCTTTCTCTTTTTGCACAGGTCGCATATACAGCATCATGTTCAAATCGCATGGAGAAGCAAATGTGTGTGATTTTTGTTGATGGGAAGCCAGTCACTGCACTGCTTGATTCTGGTAGTGTGGTAACGTTGGTAAAAAGCAATTGTGTAAATTCTGCAAGGTTACACCCTAGCACTGTCGGGGTCATTTGCATCCATGGGGACACTCGTGACTACCAGAATGGTGGTTGAGATTGACACCCCTTGGGGCAGTGTGACTCATTCAGTGGGGGTAGTACCTTCACTGTTATATGACGCCCTAGTGGGCAGGGATTTTCCCCATTTCTGGAGGTTATGAGAAGGCACAGGGAGTCTGGAGCATAGAGCTCCCCCTGCTGCAGAAGCATGGGAACTCTCTCCCGCCCTTTTTGCCAAATGGAAGGGGAAACTGGTGGCTGGACCGAGGAAGGAGGATACCCTCTTCCTATCCCTGCACTGGCTGGGCAGCCACAGGAGCTGGACGATAGCTCCCAGGTGGGGGCTAATGACCCAGAAAATGTCACTGACCCTGACTGTGAGAGTGAACAGAATGTAGTACCTGACTTAGAGGTCCAGAGAGAGGACTTCTGTACAGAGCAACTAAGGGATGTCACTCTTCTTAGAGCCAGATAAAACGTGAAGGTGATGGATGGGGAACCTGTGGACCCTAATTGGGGGGTGTCCCTACATGGCTCTTAAAAATAATTTGTTGTATCAAGTGGTGAGATGAGGGGAGGACGAGGTGGAACAGCTAGTGGCTTTTAAACCCTTTCACAGGATGGTGCTAGCCTATGGACATGGGGGGACATCTGTGTATGGATAAGACCAGGGAGAGAATAACCCTCTGGCCTGGGTTGCATGCAGATGTCAGAGAGTATTGTGAATCCTGCCCTGAGTGTCAACTCTTTGCGCCCTCACCCCATTTTCATAGTCCACTTGTTTCACTGCCCATAATTGAAGTGCTTTTCAAAAGAATTGGCATGGATCTCATGGGACCCGTACTAAAGTCTGCCTGGGGACACCAGCACATCCTGGTGATACTAGATTACGCGACCCGCTATCCGGAAGCCATACCCTTGTGGAACACCTCCACTAAGACTGACAGTTCAATAGTAGAATTACATAGACAAACAAATAATAAATAAAACTGTGAAAATCACACATAGGTTAATACACCCTGTGAACAATTCAATATACTATAGTGCAATATTGCCAAAGGTGCATACAATGTGTAAACAGTTCTCTTCTATAAACAATGTGTGGTTCCAAGAGCACTTGATATGACAAGTTGTAAAATATCCAATAGTAATGGAAAACAACCGTCCAATTGGAATCGTGCCAATCAAAATAACAGTCACTGTGATGTCTCTGTGAATAAAGTCTTCACAATCGTTTCCCAGAGTTGTGCAATATAACCAATGAAGTGCAAGCGTGCTCCCTCCACCAGGTGAATTGAACGCTCACCTCAATAAGGGACCCCCACTCGGGTCAAATCACATTTAGAGATGTAAATTCCTTCAGTTTCCTGGATGGATGTAACTCATTTAAATCATTTAAAAGTGCTAACCGCACAGGAACTGATTAACCGTGCTAACCGCACTAAACCTGATTAAAAATGATAATATGTGAGCACCCATAGGTGTGGGAAACTCCTATATATGGATTTGTGTGTGATCACAGGAATCTTCCACAGCTCCCAGGCAGACATGTAAAAAAGAGACTTACATAGTGCAGTATGTCCAACAACTTGTAAATAAAAATACTGCCACCCCTTGAAAATGTATTCACATTTTAATATAATAAAACCAACATAAGAGCAAGTAAAAACAGAATATCACGTAAGGATGTAGAATACCACTGCCAGGCTATGCCTCTACATGTTATGTTACCTGCCGTCGTGGCTTCATCTGGAGTCAAGCCTAGCGAGTGTAGTGGGTTGGATTTTATAGGGGTCTGTGAATTTGGTAATCTCAGCTGTTCAAAGTTATGATGATGAGCACATGCGCCGTTAATGCATTCCATTCATGTGGTACGCGCTTGCGCAGTGATAGTCACTCTGAGCGCGCCGACATAGATAGAAATGGCTATATACCGACCACCAGTTGTCATTATGCACCATGGCTACTCAATATCCCCAAGGGCCAATTTATGCGGTTGAAAAGAAACTGCACTGAACAGAAGGACTATAAAGAACAAGCGGACATGATCGGAAATAGATTTGTCCAAAAAGGATACCATGAGAGTTATATCCAACAGAAGATTGATGAAGTTGACCAATTGGATCGACAATTACTAATTGAGGATAGTGAACGAGGAAGAACACATGAAGACAATGTCCCTATCATTCTTAACTACGGAGTAAAACACAAACAGATCGAGAAGATTTTCAAATGCCATTGGGCGGTACTTAAGACAGACAAAAATCTAAAACAGATTTTGCCGGAGAGACCAAAATTCACCTACAGAAAAGCCCCCACTTTGAGAGATAATCTAGCCAAGAATGTAGTAGACCCACCCAGAGGACCGGGTTTCACATTTTCCCTGGGAAAGGATTCTATCCGTGCAGGCGGTGTTATGCATGCGTGAAAACTGAGAAGAAAAATCTAAAAAGAGAACAATTTCTGGCAACCACCACTGGAAAGGAATATAACATCAAAGACTTCATAACCTGCAGAACAGAAGGGGTTGTATATGCCCTACAATGCCCATGCCAGATCCAATACATAGGAAGAACTAAGCGTCCAAAGTGGAAGTGAATTAGAGAGCATGTTCAAAACATCAGCAAAGGATATCCAAAACACTATTCCATTCATCATAATAAAGATCCTTCGTCCCTTAAATTTTGGGCCATCGAAAAATATCACCCTCACTGGAGAGGTAGCAACAAGGTGATTACACTGAGTCAGCGTGAATCATTCTGCATCCATGAAATGCAGACCCTACAGCCAACAGGACACAATGTGGACTTTGATGTTAATTGCTTTATTAGCAATTATTAAAACGCATCCAGGTCCCCTCCCCTCCCCTAAGGGTTAACGAGCTGCTATTACACTATTGTAAGAGGATACCTACAAATTAGCATGGCACCTCTATACATGAAATTAAGGTGGAATATTGATATATTCCTACATTCAAACATAAGCAAGCAATTTTTATATGATGATTTCCACAGTGGTACATTGGTGGTGACCCATCATATAGTTTTATTGGTTTTATTATCATTGTGTATATTGAATAATTGTACCTCCTACACTGAACTTTGGTGGTCATTAGTTCTAACTTGATCTTTCAGATCACAGTAGCATTAAGTTTTTTTCTTATGGATATTTCAGTTATTAGTAAGTCAGTATTAACATATATGTGTGCTCGGGTTATGCCTAGGCATTTTACCCCATAACAGCCTATGATATGCCTGCTATTATCGCCATACATATCGCCCTCCATTGAGTCCCTAAATGCTGTTGGTTATTGTTTTCCTATTTAGCTCAATTTAATTATAGATTAGTAACTCTTGAGCTCACTATTTAGATATTAATGTCATATGTTTAGACATTACTATCCCTTTAGAGCCATTATGCAGTTTGAGTCCCATTGTAAGTAGTTCTAACTATTCTTTGGGAGAAATCATCCACATCACATTAGTCTTACTGCCTACCCCGTTACATCTTATCTAGGACTACACCAAAATGGCCACGCCTATCACAACTGCGCATGTGCGAACAGTCTAAGTCACTCGGCTGTACTAGCCGCTCTGACACTCGAACGAACGTAAACACGTCGGCGCGCTCAGAGTGACTATCACTGCGCAAGCGCGTACCACATGAATGGAATGCATTAACGGCGCATGCGGGCATCTTCATAACTTTGAACAGCTGAGATGACCAAATTCGCAGACCCCTATAAAATCCACCCCACTACATCCTCTCGGCTTTACTCCAGACACGGCCACGACGGCAGGTGGCGTAACATGTAGTGGCATAGCCTGGCAGTGGTATTCTATATCATGACGTGAGATTCTGTTTTTACTTGTTCTTATGTTGTTTTTATTATATTAAAATGTGAGTAAATCTTCAAGGGGTGGCAGAATTTTTTTTACAAGTTGTAGGACATACTACACTATATAAGTCTCTTTTTTACATGTCTGCCTGGGAGCTGTGGAAGATTCCTGTGATCACTCACAAATCCATATATAGGAGTTTCCCGCACCTATGGGTGCTCGCATATTATCATTTTTAATCAGGTTTAGTGTGGTTAGCACGGTTAATCAGTTCCTGTGCGGTTAGCACTTTTAAATGATTTAAATGAGTTACATCCATTCAGGAAACTGAAGGAATTTACATCTCTAAATGTGATTTGACCCGAGTGGGGGTCGCTTATTGAGGTGAGCGTTTAATTCACCTGGTGGAGGGAGCACGCTTGCACTTCATTGGTTATATTGCACAACTCTGGGAAAGGATTGTGGAGACTTTATTCACAGAGACATCACAGTGACTGTTATTTTGATTAGCACGATTCCAATTGGACGGTTGTTTTCCATTACTATTGGATATTTTAAAACTTGTCATATCAAGTCCTCTTGGAACCACACATTGTTTATAGAAGAGAACTGTTTACACATTGTATGCACTTTTGGCAATATTGCACTATAGTATATTGCATTGTTCACAGGGTGTATTAATCGATGTGTGATTTTCACTGTTTTATTTATTATGTGTTTGTCTACTATGTAATTCTACTACTGAACTGTCAGTCTATTTTTGTACACTTTACATATGCACACATTTATGCACTATATATTGGTAGTGCATCCACTCCCTACAACCATTTATACTTGTTTTGTGTGATACACAACTAGTGGAAGCAGCAACCAGACTGTTTTCTATAGCATCACTTAGCAGCGCATAACCACTACCTTTTCACATTCTTCACTAAGACTATTGCCAGGGAGTTGGTCCAGGTGTTTAGTCGGGTGGGGATCCCTAAAGAGGTCTTAACGGATCAGGGCACCCTGTTTATGTCCTGTGTAACCAAGGAATTGTGCAGGTTGTATATAATCTCTCATCTCCGTACCTCGGTCTACCACTCCCAAATGGATGGACTTGTGGAGAGGTTTAATAAAACTCTCAAATGCATGTTGAAAAAGGTAGTGGAAAAAGATGGGAGGGATTGGTTGCTGCCGTACCTCATGTTTGCCATATGAGAGGTTTTGCAAGTGTCTACGGGGTATTCCCCCTTTGAACTCATGTATGGTAGACATCCCAGGGGGCTGCTAAATCAAAAATTATGTATATTCTGCGCAAACGGATGAATATAGGTATTTTCCTCTAAGAGCTGCTGCCTCCACCGAACTCCACAGATGTGTAGTTATATTAATATGGTAAGATTAAGGTGGGTATGGCACTGCTCTACTGATATAGAGCAGCAAAGGAAAAAACTGCCTTTTCTACCCCAGAGGGGTCCTTTCAGTATAAGGGAATGCCGTTTGGGCTGCATAGGGCCCCGGCATCCTTCCAGATAATGAAGATAAAACTTTGAGGCCGCATCACCCCTATGCAGCCGCCTGTTCGGATGATGTGGTCATCCACAGTCCAGATTGGGAATCGCATCTGCCCCGAGTACAAGCAGTCGTAGATTCTCTTAGCATAGCAGGTTTAACAGCCAACCCAAAAGAGTGTGCCATAGGCCTGGAGGAGGCCAAATACCTTGGGTATGCTATTGGTCAGGGACTGATCAAGCCTCAGACCAATAAGATCGAGGCAATTCAAAAATGGCCCCAACCGGTAAATAAAAACAGGTTTGTGCCTTTCTGGGGATTACAGGCAGTTCATACCTGACTTTGCCACCATTGCCGACTGGGATGCCATTAAAGTTCATGTGCGTGTAAAGACAGGCATCCCAACACTTTTAGTAATATAGCATATATATATATATATATA
>BLSH010118531.1:278075-320444 GCA_018402905.1 Glandirana rugosa
CCCCCCCCCCCCTAAAACTCCACGAAATGTCTGCGATAAAAATCGATTTATCGCGGACATTTCGCGGAGTCACACTTTCCTCGGAATCTCCACATGAGTGAAAACAACGGTCGTCAAATCTGTAATTACCGACACACAACTCAATAAAACTTACCCGTCGTTTAAATGTGACAATATGTTCGATATGTGAGTGATGATCACAACTCGCTTGGGCCTGACATTGCAAGCCCAGGCATGGCTTGAAAGCCCACAGGCACCGTGCCTGGGCCTGGGCCTGTAAAGTTTTTAGCAAGCCCAAGCCAGGCCCCAAGACGATAAAATAAGGTGCACAACCCGAACGATTTTTGAAATGTCCGGGTCCGGGTCCGTGCCACGGACACCCGAAAGTTCGGTACGGACCCGAACGTTACAGTCCGGGTTCGCTCAACACTAGTAGTGAGTGTATAGCTTGTATAACAGTGTAAATTTGCTGCCCATTCAAAATAACTCAACACACAGCCATTAATGTCTAAACTGCTGGCAACAAAAGTGAGTACACCTCTAAGGCTCCTTTCACACTGAGGCGCTTTACAGGCGCTATTTAGCTAAAAATAGCGTCTGTAAAGCACCTCAAAATCCCCCCCCCCCCAATCCACCCCAATGTGAAAGCCCTGAGTGCTTTCGCACTGGGGCGGTGCACTTGCAGGACGTTACAAAAAGTCGTGTAAGCAGCATCTTTGGGGCGGTGAGGGGAGCGGTGTATATATTGTTCCTCTACCACTTCTCTACCGCCCCTGCCATTGAAATGAATGGAAAGCGCACCCAAAGCGGCTGCACACCACCTCGGTAGCGCGGAGCGCCGGCACTTTTAACCCCGTTTTAATCCCTTGTGGGGGGTTAAAAGCACCACACTCCCACCTGCATAGCGGAGCTATGTCGCTGGTATAACTCCGCTAAAACGGGTGGGGTTTTACCGCGACCGCGGCTACCGCTGCAGTGTGAAAGTAGCCTTAGTGAGAATGTTGCTGCCACACGCTTGACACCATCTGAACCAAATAAGTTTATCTTGGTCTCATCAGACCACAGGACATGGTTCCAGTAATCCAGGCCCTTAGTCTGCTTGTCTTCAGCAAACTGTTTGCGGCCTTACTTGTCCTTCATTTTTAGAAGAGGCTTACTTCTGGGACGACAGCCATGCAGACCAATTTGATGCAGTGTGCGGTGTATGGTCTGAGCAATGACAGGCTGACCCCCCACCACTTCAACCTCTGTAGCAATGCTGGCAGCACTCATACGTCTATTTCCCAAAGGCAACCTCTGGATATGATGCTGAGCACGTGCACTCAACTTCTTTGGTCAACCATGGTGAGGCCTGTTCTGAGTGGAACCTGTCCTGTTAAACAGTTTAAGGGTCTTGGCAATCTTCTTATAGCATAGGCCATCTTTATGTAGAACAACAATTATTTTTTTCAGATCCTCAGAGAGTTCTTTGCCATGAGGTGCCATGTTGAACTTCCAGTGACCAGTATGAGAGAGTGAGAGTAATAACACCAAATTTAACACACCTGCTCCCCATTCACACCTGAGACCTTGTAACACTAATGAGTCACATGACACCAGGGAGGGTAAATGGCTAATTGGGCCCAATTTGGAAATTTGCACTTAGGGGTGTACTCACTTTTGTTGCCAGCGGTTTAGACATTAATGGCTGTGTGTTGAGTTATTTTGAGGGGACAGCAAATTTACACTGTTATACAAGCTGTACACTCACTACTATACATTGTAGCAAAGTGTCATTTCTTCAGTGTTGTCACATGAAAAGATATAATAAAATATTTAAATATGAGGGGTGTACTCACTTTTGTGACATAATGTATACTGTACCTCCTCTTTAATTTAACTGTGTCACATACTGTAATTATCTACTGTACTAAGCACTTTACTGTACATAGACTTTTACAACTTAAAGTATCATTCTCTTTTCTGTCTACCATTGCAGGTAGCCAAGCTCATACACCTAGAAAACTGTTAAGAGAGAAAAATATATATTGGGGGATTTGGATTTTCCTAGTACCACCAAATACGCCACATACAATGATTAAGTAAAAATCAAACAAAATATTTATTACAAAACATCATGTTAAAAGACATTCAACATTTTAAGATATGAATAGAAGTGCCCATGTAGGGACATATGCTCCGAATGGACTGAACCACTGTCTTTTTTTCTCTTGATAGACTTTAGGATGAGTTATCGGAGTTGTTAATAATGGCATTTACTTGTAATCTTGATAGGAAACTTTTAAGGACCATGTTCAGTAAAACTGGAGATGGATGTACCTTGTTATATATAGGATAGAGTGCAAGTTTATCTTGGAGTCCATCTGGTTATATCTGTTTGTCTGTCAATGTCTCTCAGGCTCTTTCAGTACAGTCATTGTACATACTATAAATGTACGTCAGTTGTCTTCATCTGTAATTACGTAAGGTTTGCATTACCCATCAGTCACTATCCTTATTTCAGTCCCTGTTTATTATTGTATGTGCCTCCGTTCAATATTATGTCACTCCGCATCCATCAAAGTCTTGTTGGTTTCATCAATCTGTGATAGTCAGTGTCCTTTAAGGAGGCAAGGACATGCTCCATTACTTAATATAACTTGCCTACAATGCTACCCAAGTCCCTGACCTAGAACAAGTAGGTTATGAGTTCTGACTTCACTTGCTACATGCTTGTTTCAGGCCAGTGGCTTGGAATGTAACAAGGCTACAAACAGTAAGGCTACTAATATTTTCAGAGGTAGATTGGTAAAATTATCCCATGTATTTCTTAGTGTGGGTTTCCTTGTTTTTGTTTAGGTGTGTTATATGAAGCAGTATATACATTTTTAAGAATGTTAACATTCACATTGGAATTCTTTATAAATGCTTTTAACTTGTACCTTATCCCATCCCACTGTACTTTTAAGTGAACTCTAATATCTTTAATCAGCGGGTTCATTATCCAATAGATGACAAAGGCTTTATTTTGTCAACTTAGACATTTGAGGACAAATTCTCATTGTTGAAATATAGGCCAAGTTTATATTACCAAACTATTATTTATATTGCCTTTCTCTACACTTCATATTTTGAATAAATCAATGTTAGACTAATCTGAAGCTGCGTGTTATCTTCTTGTTTCTCTATAGTCACATATACCGTAAATGTATTTCTCAGCATTCACTGTATATTAACATACATTTATCAATCCATTTATACTATAACAAGGCTATAGCTGAAAGTGGTTGTAAACCTCTGAAATTGTAAAATTAACAAAGCATATCCTTCTATAGTGTGCACTTGCATCAATTCAAAGCACCTAGAGTGATTTCTGTCTCCTGTCTCCTTTCTCTGCTATCATGAATTACTTGGTTTATGCCAATGTCAAGGGATTCGGGGGACACCCCCCTCCCCCAACACACAACAGGTGATTGACATCCTCAGCTGCGCATGTTTCTCTAAGAGACTGTGTAGAGGGGGATGTGTCCATTCCTTCCACTCGGGTCTCAGATTATACTCAGCTCCCTGCTCAGTGCTGTCCAGTGCAGTGTGACCTCAGATACCCGACCCTGACTTCTGAAGCTCAGAAATGCTTTGTAGATTGTAACTTTTTTTTAATGCGAGAATGCAATTGGCAATAACAGTGGCCACAACATTTTGCCAATTAAACAAAATAATATTAACAATGTACATTTTGTTAGTACAGCTTAGTGACTAGCTAGCAGCGCTGGGTCCAGGGGAGAATGGTAAAAAGCACTTGGATGAATGGCGGTCGGTCCAGTAGTTAAGAGGTAGAGGAAATGGGGGAGGCCTCAGTCAATAGATTACAAAACATATTACAGGTTAAGGGGGGGGGGGTAAGATATCAATGGGAGGGTCATTGTTAATAATCTAGTTTGGTACCACTGGGTGCATTGGAAACATTTTACTATAGATTGTTGCATACCTAAGGGCAAGGTTTAAATAAAGGATTCCCAAAAGATTCTGTACTTTAAATAGCTCTGTAGAAGAGAAGACTGCAGATAAACAGGTGCCCCTTTTGTAGGAGGATTTGTTTAATCTCTGTGTATCATCTAAGGCTAGTCATTTCAGAGGGTATATGAGTTTACAACCACTTTCAGGATCTCAATTTCTCTGGTTGCCCAGGCAAAGTGCAGACTGTAGGTATCTCCTACGTTACAGAATCACATTATGCTTAATATAACCTGCAAAATAAGTCCTTAAAGTAGTTGTAGAGGCTCAGGCTTTTTTACCTTCATGCATTATATGCATGAAGGTAAAAAGCCTTCACTGTGCAGCAGCTTCGGCTCTCCAGGAACTCTCCCTCCTCATTTGTTGAGACAGCAGTGGGAGCCATTGGCTCCCACTGCAGTCAATCACAGCCAGTGAGCCAATGAGGAGAGAGAGGGGAGAAGGGGCCGAGCTGCAGCTCTGTGTGTGAATGGACACGGCTGGGGAACAAGCTGGCTTGGGGGCCCCATTGCAAGCTGCTTGCTGTGGGGGCACTCAGCAGGAGGGAGGGGCCAAGAGCGCTTGCGAGGGACCCAAGAAGAGGAGGATCAGGGCTGCTCTGTGCAACACCACTGCACAGAGCAGGTAAGTATCACATGTTTGTTATTTTTAAGAAAAAAAGTAAGATTTTAATATCACTTTAACACTTAAAGAGGAACTCAACTCCCCCTGACTTCCCCCTTTTCATTACCCCTTACCTGCTTTTGTGGGTTCTCCTAAAAAACATACCTGCCTAGGCAACCCAACCTTAATGACGTGTGCAGCTCCACCCTTCCTGTCTGCTCTGTAAATGGACTCCAGCAGCCTCCTCGGATATGTGACAAGGATATCCCAGGGGGCTGCTAGAGCATGATACGTCACTCTGGCCTAGGCCAGAATGGTGGTGGGAGGTGTGGTAACTATTATTGTGGAGGTGGGGGCAGAGTCAGAGACTGCAGAGACCCTCCTAATAAGCAAGAGTTTAAACAGGACTCTCCTGACGTGGCAGTGCTGGACCAATAACAAAATATCAGCACTGTCAAACTGTCAAATGGGAGTGGATCACATGCTCCTCTCTACCCTCACACACTTTAGTTGAATGGAGAGTGTGTGTGTTTGTGTGTGAGTGTGTGTGGGGGAAGGGGGGTATGGGAAGAGGAGTGTGTATTGCTGGGGAGAGAAGCATTAAAGCAAACCTATTGGTTTACCCTATAAAAGATCTTAAGAATTATATTGTAACGTGTATGTCCAAATATATTCAGAATCTTCTTCTGGAACATTTTTTCAAACAATTTCCTTTAACTTTGAGGACCTAGATAAGGACTTTGTGAAATTTGGTATGGTAGTGACCCAACAAACTCTTCTTTTTACCTTCATAACAAACATGCTCCACTATTCTTAATCTATTTTTTTTTTTACTAATAATCCAGCAACCCAGAGGGGCACTCACTTTGGTACATAACCCATATGGAGCTACAGCTGATTAAGGAATTGATCTGACAATCTTTTGAATCATCCAAGTATGTAAATTGTAACCATTTTTATCATGAGTTTTAAGATCATCCAATACAGGTGATCTTGGAGGATGCCTAGACTAAAGACTTTATAAATAACTTTGTCACAAGGTGCTTGAAGGGACCGTTAGTCCAGGTACATGTTCCACAATTCAACCAGTAATGTGTGACAATGCGTATACAGAACTTTGCTCAAGGACTACCAACGTGAGATGTATACTTTAATTAGTATTGGTATCTGTTTTATTTATTTTTTGCTTATATTTTCAGAAATCTTTGTGTTCACTTCCCCGCATATAACAAATTCTACCTATGTTATGTGAGTAGTCACTTGATTTATAACACACTGGCAATAATCACACATCTTTAACTTTTAAACAGTTTGGGATATATATATTTGGGAGCAAAGATGGTGGATTATAGGATGGTGCGGGTTAGTTTCAGTGGTATGCTACTTAAATGTTTAATTTCTTCCTTTATCAACCTCTTTTTTAGATTAGCAGATCCAGGAACTCAGCTTCACAGTACTAGTGATAAATATATTAAACTGTTTCCCTTTGACTTGTTCTACTAATTCCTTTCATTAGTTCATGTTATCAATCAAAGCCAAACGTTCACCATGTATATATCATAGCTGGATTGTGAATGCTCACCCTACTCCATGGCTGAAAAAACATCTAATACCCCCAACCATGATGAGGAATGACAGGTCAGTACACTTATTGCTCCCCAGCTACAAATTAATTTATAGAATTAGTTGTTAGACCTAAAGTAGCAAAAATAAATGTAAGCATGCTGAAAATTAAATCATATGCTCATGTCAATGCACAACTTTTTTTCTTACAGAAACACCAATATAAGCTTGTAGGCCAAGGGTTGGCAACCTATGGCATATGCGCCAAAGCTGGCATGCATACTGCTGCCAAATGGCAAAAATTACTTATTGGGATTCTGCAATTTTACCATTCTATCCAGAATATCAGGTAACTATGTTCATCCTAGTGGCTTGAAGATTCCTTCTTTAGTTGGTCAGTGTGAACTAGGAGTTATGTCTTTATTGTGACATCAAACAAAATTGTGTGGTTTAGGCCAGTTTTTGAAACATGGCTTTATTCAGAGATAGTGACATTATATGAGCACCAGGTCTCTCCAGTTCCTCGTGGTGCTGACACTAATCATGAAGATTTCTTCACTGACACCAATTGTGGGGGTATTTTTGCTGCATTTCACATCAAGCCTTTTTTTTTTTTGATGCAGTGACACCAATCCTAGGAGTATTTTTCTGCTTTGACAATGTGTTAGGAAAATGAAATGCGCTCATGCTCCTACTATGCAGCCCATCCAGCCACTCTCTTCTCTGCCTGAATTTCGTGGCAGGCAGTGGTAACAAATCCTCCTCTGTTCCAATTGGCCAGCCGCAGCACAACCCTCGCAAGGCTTTCTCGCTGTTCTGCTCAGTTTGCCCTGCCCTTCCATCGTTGTTTAGCCTATGGCCACAAACCTCCACCCTCTGGCTTCCTACCTTGATTGGCTCTGGCACTATGGCCCTTTTAAAGCATCACAAGCCTAGCGCTCCAAGCTTGTGAAAGCATTTGGCTACCCATCTCCTTACACTTGTCTAGTAAGTTCCTTTTTGCCTTGCACTGCTGCATGGCTTCACCTACTACTTTGCTGGAATTGATAATACTCTTCAGATTGCTGCCTGCCCCATGACCTGATACTATTTCTACATTACACTTGTCTGCTGTCTACCTTGACTTTTGTAGAGAGTGTGAAATTGACATTTTGCTTTACAAAAAGGCAAACCAAACGTTCTTTTGTGACTGCAGATGATAACACTATTAAACCATTAATCTATATCATACATGGTAAAAACACTTTGGACAGGAAGGGCTGCAACCAAGATACATCTTTAATAAAAATAGAATCATAAAAGCAGTTAAACTATTTAAGAACTACTCCCACTCACAACATGGATGTTCTGCACTGTAAAACACTAAACATTCTACTTACAAATCACATTCAAATAGAATATCACAAGTGTGCATTAAATCTTGTACATATACTCATTATATTCCAAAAAGTGTCCAGGTGCAATAAAGTGCATTTGCTTATATTTACCACTGAAATATTAATGCCAATGCCTAGAATATTCCTCAAAATGGTGAAATCAGCACTGTTAAATTCAATACATTTTTCGCATCCAGAATTATCCAATTGGCTCAGCGGCATACTTCTTCCGCTCAGATACCGTGGCTTAGATTTGAGAGGGTATCTATAGAATCA
The DNA here is from genome assembly GCA_018402905.1 of Glandirana rugosa. NCBI lineage: Eukaryota > Metazoa > Chordata > Amphibia > Anura > Ranidae > Glandirana > Glandirana rugosa. The sequence goes on from BLSH010118531.1 coordinate 285,887, forward strand.
TATCATCTACCCGGTCTCCTATGGCTGAAGTCAATTCGTCTTAAGGAATTATCTGCTCAGAATGAGATAGTTAGCCAATCATACCATTTATGTTCTTTATATAAAGACAAACTGGGCCTTATCTCTTCCCCTCCTATGTTGGTCACTTATCTGGGAGACCTGAACCTTGACCTACAGATGGATAGAAAATGGCCTAGTGACTTTGGAATCCTTATTACAAGGTTCCTTTTTTAGTTCATTCTCCAGCCTACAACGGTATAACCTTCCCCATGCAGAATCCCTTAAATATCTCCAAATTAGACAATTTTCCTCGGCGAACTACCATCTAGGAGTTGGGGGATCAGCCACAGTGTTTGAGCGGATGTGCAACGATAACTCTAGAGACTGAGGCACCATTCCTCTGATATATAAACAGGTTAATGATTATGGTCTTCCTCCCAAGTCATCAGCCATGTTGCAGTGGGAGGCTGAAACAGGCCAGATTTACTCTGCAGAGAATGGCTGGATATGCTGTCCAACATGCACAAGAGCACTAAATCTATTGCGGTCAAGGAAACAGTTGCCAAATTACATACTCATTGGCACTATACCCCTGTCTTGCTTTAAACAATGTACCCATCAGTGCCAGACACTGTTTTAGAAGATGCATGGACAGGGGTACACATCTCCACAATTTTGGGAGCTGTAAGGCCATCAAACCTCTGGCAACAACAAGCATCCTCCACTGTGGCCCGTATTACAGGGTCTATTATCACCCTCACTTTTCCCATGTGCTTGTGCTTTGCTGATGTGCCTGAGGTCCCAACCCCTGACAAGAGGTTAGTTCATACCTTATTTAGCGCTATACACTGGGCAATAGCCCTAAACTGGAGACCCCCCTCAGTTCCCTGGTCTCAAGATGGAAGTAATCAGATTAATGGAAAGGATTCAGTAGAGAGTAGAGTTGTGGATATCATGCATATATTCCACCTTAAATGGTCTACATGGTCCACCTATTATTAGCCATTTACGTTTTTTTAACATGTTATACCTTAGTGGCTGTGATATACGGGCCCAGGTAGATTTGTGATTTTACAGTTGAACCACTGAGAGCACTTGATTTATCCTGATCATAGGGTTACTATTTTTCTTTTTTCTCTTTCCTTTCTGAGAATTGTGTGTGTTTTTGTCAGTTATTTATTTTAAGTTTGTGTTAGTTCCTTAGTCATCAAGTTGCACTGTGAGAGGCACTAGCTGCTTTAGATAGACTATTGTTATATATGTCTGTATTTATCCCTTATTTTTTATTTTTTTTTTAATATATATATGTCTGTATTTATCACCGTATTGATTGCCTCAATGCTCTAAGACTTTTTTGTTTAAACTCCTAAGGAAAGCATTTGTAATAATAATAAAAATAACAATCAATACCCAAATATGCATGTCTATTAATTTAAAATCTATGCAGTTTTTAGGGCATAGGGCATTGAAAGCTGGTTTATATATTGAAGAAAAGGTTCAACTATCCTTATATTCATAAACTAGGAGAAAAGACACCATATGGCAGACACTCCCCCGTTCCCAGAAGGGAGTCTGCCACACTGTATTGTAGACGTTGCCAACACCAATTATTGTTTGTACTCCTTGAAAGGTTCTGGATAATATCCCATATGGATCAAAATAAGTCTTGTAAACAAATTGCAGTTATTACTTCACCCAGTATAATACACAGATCTCCAGTATCAAATTATAATCCTTGCACTCCCAAAAAACAAATCCCCTACCAAATTAAATAATAATAGTTCTTTAAAGTGGAACTACACTGCATTTGAACAGTACAAACCAAAATTGCTATTTGATTCAATTTTAATATTCAAAGCAAACTCCTCCATTCATGATCCCCGTGATTTATTTTGCTGAGAAATCCCTCTAAAAATATCCCCCTAGCATTTCTGGCTGCGGCCATCTTGAGTAAGGGCAGATGATTCATGTAGCATATACTTCCTGGATTCAATCTGCCCTTAGCTCAGGCATGCAGGCCAGGAGGGCATGCTTAGATGAGAAAACTCTTCCTCCCCTCCTAAAGACTCCTGGGATGTATGACATAATTTGCCTAAGCAAGAAACCAGGAACTAACAGTAGAAATGTAAAAAAAAAAGTTCAAAACAAGTAAATATGATATACTTTCAATATATCTGTTTACTAATGTTAGCGGAATAAGGATTTAAAATAGTCAATATTGATTGAGAAAGTAAAGTCGCCTACTTGCCTAATTCTGGGAAGGCGTCTATTGACGTCCTCCCGTGCACCATCTTCTCGTGCACCCCATTGGGTGTGCATCCAAAAATGTCCATGATCCCGGAGACCCAGCACAGATTGGGGTAGAGAGCCAATCACAGCGGCCCTTTACCACGTGATCACTCTGTCAAATGACAGAGCAATCACTTTGTCAACAGACCGGCATCATGTCCAGTTCAGCTCTCTCCTCTCCTCACACCGATACAGCATGTGAGGAGAGGAGGGAGACACAGTGCAGCAGTATGAGACGGCTGCATTTGGAGTGCAATAAATGCCATTAGAGTGCCATCAGTGCCACATCAGTGCCCTACAGTGCCATCAGTGCCACTACAATGCCCATCAGTGCCACTACAGTGCCATTAGTGCCACTACAGTTCCATCAGTGCCCTAGAGTGCAACTACAGTGCCCTACAGGGCCATCAGTGCCATTACAGTGCCTATGAGTGCCCTACATTACCGCTACAGCCACATCAGAGTCCATCAGTGAGTGCTCATAAGTGCCACCCTATCAGTGGATCCTCATCAGCACCTGTCAGTGCCGTAAAAATGTGTAAAAAATACATTTTCATTTTCTTTCCACATTTTCCAAAAACTTGTTGAAAAAATATTACATGTTCAAAAGACTCATGCCTCACACAATATACGTTGGGGTGTTTGCTTTCCAAAATGGGGTCATTTTGTGGGTGTTTTCATTGTCCTGGTGCTCCAGGACCTTCAAAAGTGTAAAAGGTAGTCAAGAAATGATATATGTAATTCTTGTGCCTAGAACACCTATCTGTGCTCACTGCATGTTGGGCCTCTCTATGTGGTCAGGCTGTGTAAAAGTCTCACACATGTGGTATCGCCATACTCAGGAGGAGTAGCAGAATGTGTTTTGGGGTGTAGTTGCAAGTATGTAAATGTTGTTTGAGAGAAATAACCTGTTAATATGACAATTTTGTGGAAAAAAAATCTTAATTTTGCAGAGAATTATGGGACAAAAATTACAGCTTGAAAAAACTCACCATGCCTTTTACTAAATACCTTAGCATGTCTACTTTCCAAAAGGGGTCATTTGGGGGTATTTGTGCTTTCCTGGCTTGTTAGTGTCTCAAGTACATCAGGTGTGATCAGGTGTGATCAATTTACAATGATTGACACCATAGCTTGTAGACTCTATAACCTTCACAAAGAACAAATAATATATACTGATTTTGGTTATTTTTACCAAAGATATGTAGCAGTATTACGTTTGGCCAAAATTTATGAAGAAAAATTACTAATTTGCAAAACTGTTCAGACCAATCCTCCAATCCCAGAAGACACCAATGTTGGGGAAATGAGCAAACTCGTGCACGTGTGACGTCATCATGGCTGGTAGGATGGGTGACACCGTGGCTGGCTCATAATACTGCTCGTTTTTTTCTGTGCCTCAATGTAATTGTTACTCTTTTTATCCAATGAAATTGTTAAACAGATTCATGCTATGAGGCTTCTCCCTGTTCATATTACTTACACGCTCATGTGGTGAGTGGACATCACCCAAAGAAAGGTCTACACCTGTTTAACATAAAAACTCTGTTAGCCATGTTCACAAAATCTTTGTTCCAATGAGGTGGCCCCCCTGTCAAAATCAGCCAGGCTACACAGTCACGTATTAATCGAATAAATTGCCCTTGTGGGATATCCCTGATGGTATGAAAGAGATGACAACTAGACACATGTAAAAGTGTGTTTTTAGATGTAGGTTTCCTATATGAATGCTCTGTCACAGTCTTATCCTGAACTGAACCAGACAACATAAGATCTAGATAATTAATCTCTACACTGTGTTCATCTGATCTGATTGTTCAGATAGTCCAGGAATTCAGTGACGAGTAGACCATGGTCAACGATTAAGATCGGGTCATCAATGTACCAGAAATATGTGGCAATTGAGTCCCTGTAAGTATTGCATGCGTTATAGACATATTGTTCCTCCCACAAACCCATATATAAGTTAGCATAGGTGGGGGAGAATCTAGAGCCCATGGAGGCCCCTCATTTTTGTATGTACCATTTCTCAATAAAGAGAGAATAATTATGATGAAGAGGAAAGATACTCCTTCCAGGAAAAACCACTTAAGTTCATGAGAGTCTTCCGTATATATATCCATATGATGTTTGAGTGACTATAATCCCAGGGTATGGGGTATACAGGAATAAAGGGCAGGCACAGTAATCCTCCATACTGTAGGTGGCGCTCAGTGCTTTGCCACTGTGCAGGCGGGAGAAGAGACTAAGAGGAACATTTCTCCACTGCAGATTCTGTAGGTGGCACTCTTTAGTTTGGGCAGTGCTAATTAATAGCAGTTCCCTACTATTTGCACACATTTTGCAAGTGGCTGGAGTAAGGAAAGGAACCAAGCTGGTGAGAGACAGAGAATTATCCCTAGGAAAAGGTTCCTGCTCAAGGAGGTATAAATGAGGGAATGCTGCCTGCTGCACTCATCTGATCTTCAGTGCTGTATATTAGGGCTTGCACTGCTACCCTGCCTGTTGGCCAGCCCTATGAAAATGCCGCCCTGGTAACGTAACCTATACATAAATGACTTTTGTGCTTCTGGTCAAAGTATCGCCAACATCTGAGTGCAATACTACTGGCTTCTCAACTGCGTTACAGGTGTCACTGTGTTTGTGGGCACCATACTATTTGGAGCTGTTACCTCCAGTGTGTGCCATAGTTGCAATACCCATTGTACTAGTGCTCATGATTGCAGATTACTGTTGTTCTATTGACTGTTCACCCACAACCCTACAATACAAGAATCATTGAACCCTGTTCTGAACGTTGTGTCTTGTCCCTTGGGTACCCAAATCCTGGTCCTGCCCACAAGTAGAATCCTTTACAAAAGACCAAACACAAGAAAAATAAGCATATGAGCTACATACTTTTCAACACTTTCAACAAAGCTATTCACCCCAAAGGTTAGCCAGAGTGTAGGGAAGACTGAATTCTGTTGGGTGACGCCAGAGTCAGCTTGCAGCAAAAAAAATGCCTGCAATGCTTTTCTTTCACCACAGGTAAACTATACAGGTTTCTGTGGTAGTGAGCCCTCATAGAATGCCAACCCAAGTTTCCCTGGTGGTGGGGATGGACATGCAGCAAGCTGGAACCAGGTCACGGCCCCCAGGAATAGCCAGCTGATGATACCAATCGCGTATACAGAGTACAGATGGCAGGAGACAGAAGAGGATCTGGGAAGCTAGCCGAGGTCATGGCAGGTGGCAGACAAGCACAAACGGATGACCAAGCCAGGGTCAGTACATGGGAAGTCAAACACTGAATACATGAAACACTAGTCAAAGGAAGTTGCTCAGGCAACACGGTTGCATGGAGCATGTCTTATATAGTTGTGAGGGCAATTATAATACCTTGTGTGCATTATAATTCACTTGCGCTAATAAGCGCACTTTTCAGCTCTTTTGCATAATGCATTTGAGTGCACTCGTGTTAAAGCAAGTAAGACAGACACCATAGCTGTTCTCACATTGCAAGCTCGAAAAACAGTCCGGCCTATCAATGCTTGCTGCTTTAATGTATATGACTCAGACAGGGATAACAAAAGGACTTGGTGGCTTCACAATCAGCCAATAAGCCTCCAAAGCACAGTCACATGACATGAGCTCAATACAAAACAACAACCAATGACACACTTGTTTATATTCAAACGATACAATAGAAGAGGCGTGCATGCATGTGGAATGACTGGCCGGCCTAGATGAGCCACAGCCGTTGGGTGGGTGGAGATCACAGACTCCAGAGAACAATGAAAGCCATGTGGAAACATGGCTTCCATTGAAACCAACGCGTTATCTCATAGGGGCCCTCCAAGCAAAACGCCATGCATGCAAAGCCAGAATTGCCATTACAACGAATCACTATTAAATATAGCTCTATGAACAATATCTCATAGTGATTATACTACTGTCCCATTAAATGGTAAATTATGCACAAAGGAATATAGCTGTAGATTCCTGCCACATTGATCAGATGCGACAGAAAGCTTACAGATCATTATCCTTACAGAAAAGGCAACACTGATTCCATACCGCAAGTACATCGCCGCCAAGCAGATAAATCTGTACATAATACAGGGGCCCCCCGATTGATGGTAATATACCCGCGCCACGGAATGTGCATCGCACCTCAAAGATCTGGACCGGCGTTCACTCCAGCGTTAACCGCTCAGAGTGCCTGCCGGTTGGGATGATTGGGCGGTAAGTGTACGGTTACCAATTACTGGAAGGTTTCCATTGTAAGTGGACTGTCCTCAATATTGGTTAAAGCCATATTCGCTATACACAGCGAATACCGGTAAACAGACACTGGGAGACACTGTGACAATACATAATTAATATATCCTAAATTTCTACAACAGTTCCTCCTCTTGTCATATGCTCCCATGTGTCCCTCGATGAATCTTGATCATCTTCTAAACACAAACACCAGTCCAATCAAAAAGATAAAAATGAAACATTCAGTCCATCCATTGAGTCCAAAAATTAAAGTAAAGGAGTATGAACAAAAGAAAACCATGATTGACACGTATTCTTCGGGAGGGGTGACTCAGAGGGAAAGCATGATGTGGGGGTTATATTGATCGCTGGAATCCTCAGCATCTGGTACATGGGCTGGACTTCAGGGGACCTCTTGTCTTGGCTAGGAAGATGTGGTCATCTGCTCGGGCTTTGGTGACTTGATCGATCAGGCAGCAGGAACATCTCATAATGGCATATAGAAGGAATAGAAACAAAAACAACATGAGTATATATACCCCTACTTGCTTCAGCCAGGATCCAATGGAAAACAAGAACTCCCCAAAATTTCCCAACCCCTTTAGAAAGGATTCCAACCTTCACTGGCTATAGCTCTGGCTCTTCCTAACAGGGACCTAACTTTATCCATATGGACTTGGGCCATGTCACTAGTGCCTGTCATCCAGGTACAACAGTCTTCTGCTATGAACTCACAGAAACCCCCCTTTTGCGCTAAAAGGTAATCAAGTGTCATCTTTATCTGTAATAGACTCTGTCGCTGTTCCTGTGAGATTTCCTTCACAGCTTCAACGGTTTCATTGAACACCCCATCCACAATGGATGAGAAAGTGTTCAATCGTTTCCTAAGTTCAGCCCCCACCCTGTCCAAGCAGGAAACAATGCCCAGGCCTTGTTGGAGTTGGTTAACAATTCCCTTTGAGTTGTCCCTGCTATTCTTACCTTCTCTCGTGCCATCAGATCATAACGATTGGCCACGACGTAAGATGCTGGGACTAGTTTCAAACAAAGATGAAAACCAGACAGAGTAAACACACAATTGGTTAGGTTGGGCTTTACCCAGCAACGTTCTTTCCAAGGGCTAACACGATACATTCCCCAATGACCAGAAAATTATGTAATACACATCCAATCCTTCCCTGGCTTCCCTTAGTGGATCACGTAACTACGGCTATCCCCTCTGGCCAGGTATACAAAATGCGCTTCACCCGGACTGAAAGCGCACTCCGTACACCATAATAGATTTCTGAAGCCACAATATCACTATATCCAGCGTCTTTGTTGTCTGGAGCCTGGTCCTAATTCAGTAATGAACTTCTCCCACCTCCAGACATCAAAGGAACATCCACTTTTTGAGGGGTCACATGGCCCGAGCCCCAAACACAGACTTTATGTACCGCGAAGCTGTTTGGCTAGATTGAGAGGCCTCACTTCCCCCCTCAGACATGGACGGCCCATTACCCATGATGATTCGAATCGACTTTTGCACCAAGTTTAGGAGCAACACTGCCGGGTGCCTTCTTTCGTAGTGCTAGCTTGCTTCCGACTCCCATTAGTATACACGGCTTCCCCGTCGGTCAGCTAGAAACCTCAAAAACCTCAACCCGGTGGATTTGTACGACTATACAGTTCAGTTAATACCACTCGCTCCCCACCCCCGGTACTGACACGGTTACACGTGGGGCAGGTTTCAGAATCTGCTCCTCACACGTTGAAGGCTGGAACAAGCGTGTCGCTTTCTCCCGTTTCACGTAGACCGGCCCAAAGTACACACATTCGTTCTGACCTAACCCATGCAGCCAAACAGCCACAGAAGTACAATTAAATCCTCACTATACAAACCTTGGCTTCAGTCTATTCCTTGATGTTATACTAAAGAAATTGAGATGCCGGTTACTGATTACACACTGAAAAGTATAATGTCTCTACCTGGAACACAAACTACGTAGAAAACACTATCCCTATAACACTAACCACAAATTAGTCCAAAACAAACCTGATTTTAAACAAAACTGAATCCAATACAAGAATGGATCAGTTATACTCCACACTGTAGTCTATCATTGAAAATCAATGGTTATACAACAAAAATTTGGCAGAACCCTATGAAAAAATTGCTTAAACATAAATACCTACAAAAAACTAAAAAGTTATAAAAACAAAACGGATATATCCAAAGATAAAACACGAAAACAGATTAATTGTATAAAGACGCTAAATCTGAACAAGTTAAACAAGGCTGGCTAAAACAGATGCAAAAATCCTGTAAAAACATCCCTCAATACTGGATTTCAACTAAAAAACTAAGAGACTCCATTCAAAACCGACCTTCAGTACACAAAATCACGTAATGACTCTTATAAAAAGTTACCTTTTCTAAACATAAGTGTAAAAACAGTTAAACATGAAAACAAAAATGATGATGTGATGGACTTCAATATAGCATCTTAGCCATGTGGTCCTTTGTCACTACTCCAAGATGGCGGCCACACCATGTGGGTTTCAATCACCACAACACAAAATGGCAGTAAGTGAAGTAATATTACAACCTCATGCCCCTCTTTATCAGGAGAAAATGACGCCAAACACGTGATGGAAACAAAACGACTGCACTGAGAACCACCAACCATAGTACAAACATGTGGTTTTTGGTGTTAGAACACTAAAACCGCATAACACAAAATTTATCAACCGGATTTGAAATACAGCGTTGAAATTAACCATCCTCACTGAATACTGATCTCTAGTTGCACGGCGCCATTCGCCACTAGAAGCTCAGTCCAAAACCGGGATAGCCATGTTCTACTCAAACTTCAGCGTCTAAAACAACCAACGGTTTCATTAACAAATGAGTTGTACTATAAACAGACAGGACCAGAGCTGAATTACAGTGTAAAAAGCATGAAACCTCTTTTACAATTACAATACTGTGTCTAAACTAAATTTGCCGCCAAAAATCAAAACTCTGCACATACACATGCTTTATGAAAAAGGCGCAATCCGTAAGCAAACACAGCACAAAAAGACCTCTATACACTGTAATGTTAACTCGGTTTCACACTTAAAGCTGAATAGCCATCTAACAACAGTATTGACTGTCTCTACCAAAAACTGAGTTACAGCTGGGACTCCGCAAAACAACAGAACAACATTACAACCAAAATGATTCTACTGGAAATGGAACTCAGTACAATAACAAACTATTTTCACTTGAGACTGAAATATTGCACAAAAGCAAAGCAATTAAAACCAGAAACTGAAATTCCTGCAGAAAATTACTTAATTCCACAAAATGCTTAACTTCGGTCCAAACGCAGAATTATTTCAGCCAGAACCAAAGTTCAGCAGAAACAAAATTGAAATTGTAACAATTTTACAACAAAATGGTGGTAATTTACGCCATTCCCACCAAAAGCAGCACAAACTGAAATCTCTCCCCTTACAGACTGACTATACAATCTGAGACTCCAAACGAACGCTTCAACGAATTACCGCCAAAATTACAACATAACACACACAATTACTAAGCACAACACTGATACCGATCACGCATTCAAAGCATATTCATAATCATACTCATAGCGAAGCATATTCATAAAACACACACACACACACACCGATCACGCACTCAAAGCATACAGTTACTCATAACACACACTTTAGGTGTATTGATTAGGACTTATAGAGGACAAGTATAGGTTATCTTCCTAATCAATAGACCTAACTACAATGATAACATATATAACGGGGAAAAGTGGTGACTAAAATAGACAAAGAAGCTGCCACGTCCAATTAGTATTAGAAAATTGGAAAATGGGAGGAATTTTCCAAATGTAAATAATCCCCCTGGACTTTAGAGGCAGATGTGGTGAAAAAAGTAATAAATCAGAAGAAAAAAATATAATAAAAAGATTTTGACATTTTATTCATGCATAGTTGATAAAATCAAAGTGAACAGAAATGTTTTGCACATATTCGTCACTTAGCAAAAACAGGCATGAACTAAATAATGACATATAAGACAGAAATACAAATACATGAATACAGGGTACCGCAGTGAATAACAGCATGAAAAGAAGTTGGACTAGATGCATTCGAGATTTGCGCACTCAGGTGACCACTATTGTCAGAGGGGTCCCGGGGCAATATCACAAAAGTCCCAACATGTTTCAGTTTATCCTTCTTCAGGGGATATTAAGCATCAAGTGCAACAAAAGTGTACTGTCTATAAGAAAGTAAAACATACATAACATGAGTATATGTTATGAGGAGTTAACAAAATCAAGGGTAAAATGAGTAATAATGCGCCCACCAAAAGAGGTGAGTGAACCACTTACACATAGACTGAAGGCACCCAGCAAGCCAGATATAATGTCAGCCCAAAGGATCTGGGGCAGATGGAAAGCCAAGGACACAGATCCAAGATGACCGCTGTAGGTGTAGACCCCGGAGAGGGAGCATGGAGGAGTGTGCAACCACGAGGGGCTCAAGGAGGCTGTGCCAGCCGAACCGCACTGGGGGGTATGAGTTACACTAAGTAGAATAAACGTATGGAGATGTATGAAAATATAAAGTATGTAACACTGGAAGGGGTTAAAAAAATTAAAAAATGTAGAAAATAGCGTACCGCAGAGCATGCCATAGGGTGCCAGATTGAACAAATGTTTGTTATGAAGCAGTGTTATGAAACATTAACACACTGCATACAAAACACATCTTGTTATATTGAGGCAGATATCTAAAGCGTTAAAACCATATGCTGCATCACATAGACAAAGCTAGAGTATCAATAGGGTGTAGGCACATAAGGCATGGGTGGGGAGGCTGTTGAAAGAAAAAATAATAAGTAGTAATGGCGTTATCCTGGTTGGTGCGGTCAATGCGAGTGAGGGCTGCATAGCAGCACTAGAGTACCGACCTGGCTATAAGTAGCATGTCTCTTCCCGGCAGCCAATCCGAGGGGACAGAATCAGGTGCTGGCCGTTCGTGTACTGCGAGCTAATTAGCCCATGTACCGAACGCCAAAGAGTCCCTCCGGAGGAGCGGCGCGTGGCGTCACCCAGCCTGGAGAGGCGGTTTGACGTCACGCATCAGACCTCCGCCAGCTGATGTGTCCAAGCGGACGGAGGTCCGCTAGGACAAAAAGCTTGCTCCGACAAGGAGGAGCCAAAGCGGTCATAGGGCCGCGTCGGCAAACTCCAGTGGAGCCTACCCGCCGGGTGGTGCACAATGCCTCCAATCCAGGGAGCAAGTGCGACTCCAAGCGGTTGATGGTAAGGGCGATGGGACAAGAGAAATGGGATGTGGATGCTAATGCAGTAGGTGGGCAGGTGGTAGTGAAAATGGAAAAAATAGAAGAAAGGCAGTGGGAACAAATGAATGGAACAGAAAAGGGAATCTGAAAAAAGAAAGGAAAAAATGAGTGAATGGAAAAACAGAGAGATAGAAATAAATGAAATGAAAATGAGAAGTGGGGGGTGAGTAGGGAAAAGGAAAAGGGAGGGGATGAATTAGTGTTGATGACCCAAAATACTGGAAACAATGGATATGGAAAGACATGTAAAAATTGGAAAAATATCAATAGGATGGTGTTGTGTCGGAGTGCCATGAGATGGCAGGTATATGGAGGGTTTTTTTGTTTGTTGGAGATAGGAGTTATGACAATGAGTGTGGTGGATGTTGGATGAGGAAGGGAGAAAGATGAAAAAGGTGATACACTAGGTATCGGTGAGGAAGGAGAATGGGAAAATAGAAATACTCATAGATAGAGTTCGTATCCCCCCCGATGTGAAGCCCGGAACAAAAGGTTTGAAGCTGCAGATCTCATTAAGTCCCGGAGGGGAAGTAGCCTGTAGGATATGGATCCACCTAAGCTCGCATTGGAGGAGCTGTTTTTTGTAATCGCCTCCACACGAGCCAAAGTGGACCCTGTCTAGGGCTAAAAATAAAACTCTAGGAAGGGTGGCGGGGTGAATTGCTGCTGTATGTCGGCCAATGGGAGTATCAGGGTCACGTTTGGTTATGGAGAGGGTATGTTGGTATATTCTCTTCCAAAATTCATTTTTAGTTTTCCCGACATAGTAACCTCCACACTCACAGGAGAGGAGGCGGTTCGGCTGGCACCGCCACCTTGAGCCCCTCGTGGTTGCACACTCCTCCATGCTCCCTCTCCAGGGTCTTCACCTACAGTGGTCATCTTGGATCTGTGTCCTTGGCTTTCCATCTACCCCAGATCCTTTGAACTGACATTATATCTGGTTTGCTGGGTGCCTTCAGTCTATGTGTAAGTGGTTCACTCACCTCTTTTGGTGGGCGCATTATTACTCATTTTACCCTCGATTTTGTTAACTCCTCATAACATATACTTATGTTATGTATGTTTTACTTTCTTATAGACAGTTCATTTTTGTTGCACTTGATGCTTAATATCCCCTGAAGAAGGATAAACCGAAACATGTTGGGACTTTTGTGATATTGCCCCGGGTACCCTCTGACAATAATGGTCATCTGAGTGTGCAAATCTCAAATGCATCTAGTCCAACTTCTTTTCATGCTGTTATTCACTGCGGTACCCTGTATTTGTATTTCTCTCTTATATGTCATTATTTAGTTCATGCCTGTTTTTGCTAAGTGACGAATATGTGCAAAACATTTCTGTTCACTTTGATTTTATCAACTATGTATGAATAAAATGTCAAAATCTTTTTATTATATTTTTTTCTTCTGATTTATTACTTTTTTCACCACATCTACCTCTAAAGTCCAGGGGGATTATTTACATTTGGGATATTCCTCCCATTTTCCAATTTTCTATTACAATGATATCATACAATTAAAACCCCGCCATTATGAAAAAAGAGGAAAAACAGGTTCTTTTAGCAAAGCAAAATTTACCTGACACAGCGGACAGAGAAAGCAACATCCTGAACTCAGGACAACAAAAGATTTCAAAAATTGAAATAAAATTGGTTTTACCAATAGCCGGCTGTTTTAATGTCCTGTCCGGCCACTTCCTCCCTTCGGTCCGCTGTGAAGGAAATTTCTGTAGGCTCCAAAAATTCTCCGGCCCGCCAACTGTGAGGGAAATTATAATACCTTGTGTGCATTATAATTCGCTTGTGCTAATAAGCGCACTTTTCAGCTCTTTTGCATAATGCATTTGAGTGCACTCGTGTTAAAGCAAGTAAGACAGACACCATAGCTGTTCTCACATTGTAAGCTTGAAAAACAGTCCTGCCTTGCTGCTTTAATTTATATGACTCAGACAGGGATAACAAAAGGACTTGGTGGCTTCACAATCAGCCAATCAGCCTCCAAAGCACAGTCACATGACATGAGCTCAATACAAAACAACAACCAATGACACACTTGTTTATATTCAAACGATACAATAGAAGAGGCGTGCATGCATGTGGAATGACTGGCCGGCCTAGACGAGTCACAGCCGTTGGGTGGGTGGAGATCACAGACTCCAGAGAACAATGAAAGCCATGTGGAAACATGGCTTCCATTGAAAACAACGCGTTATCTCACAGAGGCCCTCCAAGCAAAACGCCATGCATGCAAAGCCAGAACTGCCATTACAACGAATCACTATTAAATATAGCTCTATGAACAATATCTCATAGTGATTATACTACTGTTCCATTAAAGGGTAAATTATGCACAAAGGAATATAGCTGTAGATTTCTGCCACATTGATCAGATGCGACAGAAAGCTTACAGATCATTATCCTTACAGAAAAGGCAATACTGATTCCATACCGCAAGTACATCCCTGCCAAGCAGATCAATCTGTACATAATACAGGGGCACCCCGATTGACGGTAATATACAGCGTCACGGAATGTGCATCGCAGCTCAAAGATCCGGACCGGCGTTCGCTCCAGCGTTAATCGGTTGGGATGATTGGGCAGGAAGTGTACGGTTACCAATTAATGGAAGGTTTCCATTATAAGTGGCCTGTTCTCAATATCGGTTAAAGCCATATTCGCTATACACAGCAAATACCGGTAAACCGACACTGGGAGACACTGTGACAATACATATTTAACATATCCTAAATTTCTACAACATAGTGAAGCAAACTGGGAGGCGGGCCAGGAAGTGATGGAAGGGAAAGGAAATAAATCCCCACAGAGTAGCATGTGATGCCCATAGGTGAGCATGGAAGGCAAACAACACATTGTTATCTATAAGCCTTGAAAAAAAAAAAGCATCCTTTATCTTCTATAAGCTAAGTGAGCTAAATCATTCCTCATTTGTGTCTCACATGCTTCCCCTCCTAGACACAGCTCAAAGTTGGAAGGTTTCAGTGCTGTCAATCCAGAAAGCAGTGGGCACGACTGGATGTGGTCAGGTGGTGATTGACAGACTACAATCTGCTGTGAATTAAAGTGGATGTAAACCCGAAAATTTTTTTTTACTAACACTTCTAGCTTCTACAGGAATGGATGTCATGTCATCTGTGCCCAGTCTTGCCATGAAGAGTTAATCTAACTCTGAGTAATCCTCATATCTTTTCTCAGTAAGAAAAAAACCGACTACTTGCTAAAAAGGAGACGTTTCTTCCCAGTGCTGTGTGAGTGACAGATCATTTCCTTATCTCATGCACAGAACAGAGGAAGCTTCACATTCCCCCTCCAGCTGTCCCAGCATTGGCTGATCCACACCTCAGCATGATTGTGTATGCTGAAGTCATGTGGTGTCTTTTCTGGGTTTTGAAAGGATATTTCTCAAAACTCAGGAATAGCAAAGAAGGAGAGTGTAGAGATGGGTGGGGAGTCTTGTGACATCACAACTCCACCCACCGAGCTCAAATAAAGAGACCTATCCACTGATTTCAGAGTTTTGTGGGGCTGCTACTGCTGAAGGGGTTGCCATTTGCAAGGTAGGGATACATGCAGGAGGCTTGCATGTATATATACATTAATACTGTGCCATTAGTTTATACTGGGTGAGTGGTGGGTTTACATCCACTTTAACAGTGACAATTCTGATGGCTATGCCATCTGCAACATTTTTCATCCAACTGTACTGCATCACAGGAAACTGCATTAGGTGGATTTTACTGGCAGATTCAACAAATATTTGTGGGAATTTGCATAGGGGCAAAGAGAAAATGGTAAGTGCTGCAGTACATGTTTTGTTTTATTGGGAGGTCATAGTTCTATTTCAAGGGGTTATTTTAGTTTAATAACTACTGGTATGGGTCTTGATTGTAAAACAAATTCCATATATATGCAGATATATCCAACACTTAATTCTTGTGACGCAAGTTGTTTGGATAGTTTTAATGACACTAGACTTTTACCCAGTCAGTGATGTGGCTGGAATGTTGTAAGGTGATTTATGATAGCCTGCTTCATGCCTTGAGCTGGTTGTGTTCCAGTGGGAGGGGTTTAAATATAAGGTTATGTTCACACGTGTGCAATGTGGGAACGCTTCCAAAATTGTGCGCTTTCCCGCATTGCTTTTTAGCAGACATCCAGCAGTGGCATTAATTCTTAACAGCACCCCCACGCATCATGCTAATGTGTGTGTGAACAAAACCACTGTGCATTTTATACAGTGCAATTTCTAAAAAAGATTAAGGACTCCTTTTGCCTGTTTCTTGCGCATAGGGCAACCCATTGAAATTCATGGGCTGCCCTAAAATCAGTGCACGGGAATATGCAAAAATGCCTGTGCACTCCATTTCACCTGCATGGTGTGAACGGAGTTTAATTTTCTGCCCCTGACTTGGGAATTTTGGAGAAAAGAGGGTAAATTGTGTTCAGTATAACCCACATTCTCTTTACTTAGTTTGGGGTTCATCAGATCTCATTATTGTTATTAGCAGTCCTTAGATGTCATGCCTGCATTCGTTTCATTTTGATCTTTATTGTTACCTGATGATACTGCCAGAAAAAGAAATCAAGTGGCCTGTACAGCCTACCTGGCTGGGCCCCCCTCCTCTGAAAATATCAAATGATATTTTTGCTAAAGTGCAATGCCCGCAATGCAATGCTTTGCAGCCATGGCTGAAATTACACCCCCGTTGAACATAACCCATTCAAGTGAAAAGCAGCATGAAGGCAATATCTGCACTTGATCGCTCACAGTGTTCATTTTGGGTGGTGTATTCTCCCACACTCACCATCCTGAAATGATCCACCTGTGTGCCCTCAGCAGCTACCAAAATAAGAGGAGAGGAGGGGAAATGGCAGCACTGCGGGGGAAAGACGCACACAGGGTCCCAGATAGCAGGAGGTACAGATATTAGAACTGATTCTCCAGCAGTGCAGCCAGAGGAAGAAAAGAAAAGTAGAAGCCAGCAGCACTGCACAAGAGTCACACGTGTCAGCAATAAAGCAGTGCTGCTGGACCTCCTGCTTGGCAGGTGCCCAGGCCCCCTTTTTCAACTGATGAGGACTGGGTCCAGTACAGGAGGGCTGGATGTATTGCCTTATCAACGGCCCTGACTGCCAGTAACACTGTTCATTTCCTTAATGCTCACTTGCTGTTCTGAATCTACAGTATGCAAGAGGAGAGTTGTCGCTCTAGGTTACTTGCTAATGCTGTGGACTACAGAACAGAACATCTCTCCTCTCCATAACATGTTTTTTTTTGTGGTCCATGGAGCTGAACTGGGTATTCCTGTTAACACTGGATAAGATAACATTGCAGAATGTACAAGGCAACACTGGATCTCTGGTAGGATCAACAACTATTTCTGAGCACTTATGGAACTGAAAAAAAAGAAAACTTAAAATCTGAACTCCAGAAAATCTAAAAATTCTCCATTGCAATGGGGCTATGGATGTTCTAGTGGGATCAACAGGTAATAAAACTATATTATGGGGGACTCAGAAAAACATTGTAAGACTGGGTCCACACTAGTGTGAATTGGATGTGGATTTTTCCGCATCCAATTCACATGTCAGGAGAATGTGACCCGCTCTCTTTGGAGTGGGTTCATACATCTCCGGAGTGGCTTCGGTGCAATTTGCACAGTAGTCCTGTGCATCTTTTGGTCCGTTTCAGGTATGAATTCAGCCAAAAATTCAGGCTGAAATCGGACCCTGAAATGGTGAATGGGAACACATCGGACCCCTGCTGTGAGCAGATCCGTGCTGCAGTGTGAACTCAGCCTTACATAGTTAGTCTGGTTGGAAAAAGACGTCCGTCTAGCTCAACCGATAATGCTAGCAAATGGGAATTTGTTACCATGATTAATTATGAAGGCTGGGGTTATAATATTATAGTTTGGTAATAAAGGAATGTTTGAATTTTTATACCCTTGTGCACACACTTACCTCAAAACACTTTTTCTCTTGTCAAGTACATGTTAATTTCTGCAACCCGATTGGTGGTTGGTGGGGATTGGTTTTATGTCAGCTATCTACCTACATGCCCAGTTCATTACTACAAAAAAAATACTATAATAAATACTACAATATTTTCATCTGGCCCTTGTCCTAAATTTCCTTCTGATTCAAACAAGTGGCAATGTGTGAGAAAACTATAGAGTGTTCTGTTCTGCTTTAAACCCATTAACTGAAAAAATCTTAATTTGAGTTTATATCTAGCACATCTAATTTTGGCAGCATCTCTTTTAGAACAGAAATTTCCTTCATTCAAAGAATTACTGAAAAAGAATAACATGCCTTGTGTCCTATTTTTTTCTGAACTCTCATCACTATCAGAATGCTGGGGAGATGGTTTCTCTGCTTATTGACGCACATTCCTCAGTATAATTGCTGAGAAGGCAGAAAACCGCAACACTAATCATCTTGGGCACAAGTGTCACTGTGCTAATTGGAAGTTATGTTACCGACTTTCACTTCTACCTAGTGTTTGATTAAGACAAATCTTAGAAGTAAATTATCTGGCTGAGGTGAAGATTTACAGAATTGGTAAATCATGTTCAGGGTTGTCCTTTTCTAATGTATAGTTTATATTTTAATGATTAGAAATGATTCATTTACTGGAGATGAAAGCATTAAGAAGTGATCTGCTAATGGTCTGTCATATTTATTTTGCTTATAAAAGAAAAAATGGCCCTGCACAGTCCATTCTTTATTGTTAAACCGATTAAAGTGAGTATTACATGAATTGTATTATCTTAAATTCTTCGCCCATAGAAGTAGAAACAATTCCTAACTGTTTTTTTCTTGGCTTTTCCCCCACGTTTTCAGGGCTTATGACCTTTTATAAAGAATTTTTAAGCACCTTAAAATGTTTCCCCTTAATTTTGGGGATTTAGTAATGCAGAGAAACAGTATATCTTCTCAAGTTAGAAGTGCCTTTC
This sequence comes from Glandirana rugosa, assembly GCA_018402905.1. NCBI lineage: Eukaryota > Metazoa > Chordata > Amphibia > Anura > Ranidae > Glandirana > Glandirana rugosa. The sequence continues at coordinate 304,752 of BLSH010118531.1, forward strand.
TTATGATTAAGGATGAGAGGATGAGCTAAAAGTTCGGACCTAACTTTGGCTGTGCTGGAGTTTTTCTTAATCCTGAACTTATTTCAACTTTAGCGATAGCCAAACATCATATAAAGTAGTGTGTATTGCTACTATCTATGGCAGCTTCCTATTTGTCAGTGTTTGCTAAGGAAGTTGTGGGTGCCAGCACTTGCCGTGTCCTTAGCAACCAGTGAAATCACTCAGCCTCATGCATTTACTGGCCAGGAATCCCTAGCCACGTTAAGAAAGGGGTGGGAATAGCATCACATCACTGACCAAACATGGCCACATGGTCATATTTGGACAGTGACTTCACCCAGGAGAGCCCACTCATTTTTTGCTTTTATCCCCTATTGTCACTACTGAAATACAACATCAGGTGTTAACAATATGTGTGTTTTTTCCACGTTCATGCTCTTCAGGATTTTGTGTGCATTTACATGCTCACAAGCTACACCAATGTAAATGTGGGCTCAGTAGCGGGGCCCTAGTTATGTCATTTGAGTCATCAACTTTATTAGATGCATCTATCGGTTGGTGGGTCTTTTTTCTTTTGGCAGGTGCCAGGCATCATTCACTGTAATTGACATATATCTGCATTGCTTGATTTCATGATTGACTTTTTTTTAAAAAAATTGAAGTGGCTCAATTTACTCTTTGTGTTTTTTTTTTTGTGTGAATGAGTAGGGGTACCTCATATTTATATGGGGTCATATCTATGTGCCCCTTTATTGTTAAAGGAGGCTTCAAAATTTTGATATGCCACCTGTCGGTAGAACCCCACAACCATCGAGTTGAGAGGAGGAGGCCCTTGTTCTCACATGGGGAAAAGGTGCTTTGCCAGGGGAACCCCCTGGCAAGGTATAGCCCTGTGCTGAGTTCATGTGGCTTGGTATGGTTCAGGATAATGGGAGGGATGCACGCTTGTTTTACTCCCTTTTCCTGGTCAGCTAGGGAGCATGCTCAGATAAGGGTTTAGTATGGGTTTTTGTGGGGACCCCATGCTTTTTCTTTCAGTGGGCTCCACCTAACATTCATAGCAGAGCATCATCAAGTATAAGATCCTGGTATGTATCACACTTTTTTTTTTTTGTTTGGGGGCATCATCTACACTGATCAGCCATAACATTAAGACCACTTACAGGTAAAGTGAATAACATTGATTCTCTTGCGACAAGGACACTTGAAATGGGTGGGATATATTAGGCAGCAAGTGAACATGTTGTCCCTGAAGTTAACGTGTTGAAAGTAGAAAGAAAAGGGGCAAGAGTAAGGATTTTAGTGACCTTGACAAGGGCCAAATTGTAATGACTAGACGGTTGGGTTACAGCAATTCCAAAACTGCAGCTCTTGTGGGTTTATCCCTGTCGGAAACTAGCAAAAGTGATCAAAGGAGGGAAAACCAGAAAACTAGCCACAGGGCAGCCAAGGCTCATTGATGCACAGTGGGACCAAAGGCTAGAACGAACAAATACACAGAAGGGCGCACTAGCCTAGCGCATTATCCTCAGTAACAAAGAATTTATTAAAAAGTCATAAAAACATACTCACAAACGAGTTCACATAAAAGGCATTAAAAGGCCCTTGTGTGTTTTTGTTCTTTCCAGTTTGTCGGGACTTCCCCAGTCCATCAAAGGGCAGCAAGGCGACACATTACCCGGTGGTACCAAAAGCACATACCCCTTGTTCACCACTGCGGAGAAGCCCCCTCTCCTCAAGCGCAGCAATGATTTACTTTTGTACCAAAGGCTAGCTCGTGTAGTCTGAGCATGTTGTTGAGGTGGAAAGTAGAAACAAGGGAAGGCAAAATATAAGCAGTTTTAACCACTCCAGGTCCGCGCTATTGCCGAAGTACGGCTCCAGCGCGGACCTGAAATGCCCGGAGGACGTCCATGGACGTCCTCCCCTGCGCACGCTCCAGGCGCGCCCCCTGGCGGCTGCGCGAGCGTGCCCGTGGGGCGGGCGGACATCGATGTCCGCCCGAGACCCGCCGATCACCTTTAGGAGCCTCAGAACGGGGAACCGGCGTTGTAAACACGGCGGTTCCCCGTTCTGTGACAGGGGACATAACAGATCTACTGATCCCTGTCACTGGGATCAGTTAGATCTGTTATGTCCCGGCCAGCCCTGCCCCCCCACAGTTAGAACACACCCAGGGAACATATTTAACCCCTTCACTGCCCCCTGCTGGTTAACCCCTTCACTGCCAATGACATTTATACATTAATCAGTGGACATTTAAATTTCTGATCGCTGTATAAATGTCATTGGTCCCAAAAATGTGTAAAAAATGTCCGACATGTCCGCCCCAATATCGCAGTCCCGATAAAAATCGCAGATCGCCGCCATTACTAGTAAAAAAAAAAAAATAATAAAAACACCAACTTTTGCGCAAACCAATCAATATACGCCAATTGCGATTTTTTTTTTTACCAAAAATATGTAGAAGAATATAAATCGGCCAAAACTGATGAATAATTTTTTTAATGGATTTGTACTTTAGCAAAAAGTAAAAAATATTGTTCTTTTTTGCAAAATTGTCGCTCATTTTTTGTTTATAGCGGCGATCAGAAATGACGCAGAGGGGATCAAATACCACCAAAAGAAAGCTCTATTTGTGGGAAAAAAAGGACGCAAATTTTATTTGGGTACAACGTCGCACGACCGCGCAATTGTCATTCAAAATGCGACAGCGCTGAAAGCCAAAAATTGGTCTGGGCAGGAGGGGGGTATAAGTGCCCGGTAAGGAAGGGGTTAAACAATCCCTTCAGAGCTTGTACTCTGTTACGTGTTACACTCACATCAATACTTGTTCTTCCAAGTGTTTAATTTGTGCTGACCATGTTTTTTCTGTTTCTGCTTCTCATGTGGACCCCTATTCTTGCTTAAATAACCATTTTGCAAGGTAGCAGAAACCACAGATCAATGGAAGAAGGTGTCCTGTTCTGCTGAATCAAGCATTTTCTTTTACATCATGTTGATGGTTGGGTGTGCATGCATTGCTTACCTGGGGAAGAGATGGCACCAGGATGCACTATGGGATGAAGATAAGCCAACAGAGGCAGTGTGATGCTTTGTCTAGTGGAGTCCATGCCTCGATGAGTCAGGGTTGCTTTGGTGACAAAAGGGGGACCTACTCAATATTAGGTGGGTGGTCATAGTGTTATGGTGAGTGGTCAAAATGGCTTATACAGTAAGTGTATATCAGAAGTGGAGTATTCTAGGGGAAAAAGGAAATCTTTCAGAGCAAAAGTAACAAATCTATATGTTCACAAATTTAGATTTTCACTTTTTCTAAATTCAGGTTCACTTTAAAGCGGTAGTAAACCCGCTGACAAAAAAAAAAAAAATCCTGCAAGACAATCGCATAATATGTTAGTATGCATCACATACTAACATATTATGAAATACTTACCTTAGAACGAGGCCCCCGATGCCCGAGTCGGTCAGCGCTAAGGACGCTGACATGTTTGTCCTCTTCTGTCTTCCGGGTACACGGCTCCGGCGCTGTGAGTGGCCAGAGCCGCGTGACGTCACTCCCGCGCATGTGCGCGGGAGCTCTTCGCTCCGGCAGCCAGCTCTGAGTTGCCGGCCACCTCGGCCGGATAGTCAGAGCGCATGCGCCGCTAATGTCAGCGGCTGCATGCAGGGCGAATATCTCCTGAACCATGCAGGTTTAGGAGATATTCTTTTTACCTACAGGTAAGCCTTATTATAGGCTTACCTGTAGGTAAAAATAGCTTTTAGGGTTTACTACCGCTTTAAGTTATGTTCATTTCTGCAAATAATTTTTTTTGGTATAAAATCTTTTACAACAGTATCCTTCAGGACCAGGTAATTGTCAACATTTAACTGCCCTGCTTGAACTCCAAACTTTGCAATAAACGGTAGATCAATCTTGTGTGTTTGTATTCTTTGTATAAATTCTATATATTTCTAGCTTATTAGTTTCATCCTTTTTCCTCTTCAACCTCTTTGTGTACTTATATGTACTATACAAAAACCTTTCTGCACAAAGTAGTGCATTACTAGATCACTTTGCATTTTGTATTCTTTAATTAGAAACAATTTCTTCTCCTGTAAGAACAGCCCTTTAGGTACCACTTTGATCCATTAAATGTGATGACAGCTTTTTACAAGCATATACATGTTTTGCTCGGTTTCCCGAAAATGAGTTTACGTCAATAAATTATTGTTACTGACAAATGTTTCCAGATCTAAAAAATGCACCTTCTTTTTGCTGTATTCATCTGTAAAAATAATAACCATGTTTTAGTATTACAATGAGCACAGCTTTCTAGAAGTCCCTAGATGTGAGCCCTTAAAAAGAGACATTAATTTGTTATTCTCCCACTGATGCCAGGTCATTATCCCCCCCCCCCCACCCCCACCTTACACAACCACCAGCACTAGGCATTTTTCTCCTCCTACTGACACTTGGAAATTTTTGCTCCCACTGTCCAACACCCTGGGTATTTTTCCTCCAACTGACACCAGGGCATGTTTTCTTCTCACTGACCACAGACGCCGGGACCTTCTTGCTCCAACTGACCGCCAAGGGCAGGCATTTTTCTTTCAACTGACTACTCTTGCTGAAGATTTTTTTCTCCCACTGATGGCAAATTTTGTTACACTGATGCCAGGCATTTTTTACCTTCACTGACTGGGTAGTTTGTCTTCCCACAGACCTTTATGTTGGACTTTTTTCATTCCACTGATGATTGATGTTGGGCCATTATTTTCTCTCACTGTCCATCAAAAAAGATGTTGTTTTACCACCGATGATCTCCAACTCCTGGCATTTTTTAGGATTGTAAAGTCTTGTTGTTTTTGTTTTTCTTTGAAAATACCAAACATGTTATACTTACCTGCTCTGTGCAGTGGTTTTGTACAGAGCAGCCTGGATCCTCCTTGGATCCCACGCCAAAGCTCCTGGCCCCCCTCCTGCCAGGTACCCCCACAGCTAGGGGGCACCTGAGCCAAGTCAAGCTCTGTGTGTCCATTCAAAAATGGAGCCGCGGTAAGGCCCCGCCCCTCACCCTCCTCATTGACTAACTCACTTTAATTGACAGCAGTGGAAACCACTGGCACCGCTGCTGTGTCTCAGCCAATCAGGAGTAAGAGTCTCGGATGGCTGAGACACTCGTGCACATCGCTGGACCGAGATGGGGATCAGGTAAGAGTTAGGGGGGCTGAGGGGGACTGCAGCACACAGAAGGTTTTTTTCATCTGAATGCATAGGACGCATTCAGATAAAAAAAAAAAACCTTCTGCCTTTACAATCACTTTAACGCTATAATTTTGGATTTCCTCTCACTTTTTGTGTCAGTTACAATGATCATCAGGACAAAGAGAAAATGAATCTTTACAGACAGCAGTATAACATTACACAGAGTATCTAACCTTTCCCTACACTATCCAAAGCGGAAAAAAAGATTTGCCTTTACATACATATTAAGAAAATAATGATTTTTTACTTTGTGACTCCTTGGTAATACCGTTTATCATCCCACAATAGTGTTATCTTCAGAGAGAACATCAAATGCTGTCTTGCTGTTTCAAGTTTCTGAAATAACAATCAGGGGTCATTTTTGTTAAAGAATAAGTTCAGATTTTGTAAAAGAAAAATGAATGCACATCTTTTTACAAGTAAAAAAATGTGCATTTATTATTTTTTTACATTGCAGCCTTAAGGGGGAAGTATAGTCAAAGCTTTTTGGCCCTACTTCTCCTATGGATCACAGGAGTGCAGCTCGTTCTGCACTCCTGTGACCCGTTTTCAGCAGTCACTCCAGTGACCCATTTTCAGTGGGTTGAAGCTGTCAGCAATGTTAATTTTGGTCGACAAAAATATTAACAAGATTTTAGTCAATTAAAATATGACTAAAACGAAAACAATTCCGATGACTAAAATGCAACTAAAACTAAAACGGCATTTTAATCAAAAGACTATGACTAAAACGAAATTGAAATTTGACGTAAAAATTATTACTGCACTAAAAAAGAGGGCATTTACTAAGCTTCTGAATAAAAAAAACTATAAAGGCTTTGTTTAATGTTGGTAATTTATTCAGGTAATATGTGCAATGGCCTTACAGTCAATAGAATTTACAGTTTTTGGTTTTTTTTTTGTATTTTCAAGTTGCACTTCTGTTTGTCAAAAAGCAATATTTTTGTTTGTTTATGAAACTTGCTTTTATTTATAAAGACATTATATATCACAGTGGCTAAATCTGTGTCTGTAGTGCATGTTCAAACATCAATAATAACATGTTATTAGATTTTTACTCCAGGAGTATATAATGAGTTTGGTAATTCTAGAGAAATGCTTAAATAATGCATTACAATTTAACAAAACCCACTAGATTTTAGTTGACTAAAATGCACTGGGGATTTTAGTTGACTAAAATATGACTAAAACTAAAACAATTCAGATGACTAAATACGACTAAAACTAAAACAACATTTTAGTCAAAAGACTATTACTAAAACTAAATCGGAATTTGACGTCAAAATTAAGACTGGCCATCATTCAGCCGATCCAGGCTCTGGATCAGTCCCAACTTTACAGTCCAGATTCACCCAGATGCCTGGACCAGCAGCTGGCTCAGGCTCTCAGTGAGCTGTTGGGAGACTGAGCCAGTCGCTCCCATTCCCTGCAAAGCCCAGTGCTCCAGTGAGCACTGGAGGGGCACAGCATTAAGCTGGTAAATGACAGTCACTGGCTGTCTGCTAAAGGAAGACTGAGAACTGAACGATCAGTGTTCTTTGCTCAGTTCTCACTCATTTTGATTTGGACTGAGCAAACAAAGACATTACAATTTGACCCCTAAGTTGTGTAACTCGTTTTGTTTACTTATTATGCATGTTGTAGACATATTTTGTAAGCTATGAGTTGTGTTGTATTGTGTATCCTGCATTTGTATGTGCATTTTTTTCTGTTTAGTAAAACATTGATACACTACAGAAGTCTAAGCTTCCTTGGTTTTACCTCAAGTAACCTTGCTAGATAAATGCAAGCAAAACAGGAACAGATGCAGCATTGGACCGATGTTGAATCCACCTAGGTGAGTATACAGATTATATATTTTTTCCTAAACAAGCCATACTTCTATTTTAAAACATTGCACCTGCGATCAGCAGATCGCAGGAGCAATGCGTGGATTCTGCAGACACTCAGAAAGCTGTCTGCCCATACCTCCAATATAAGCAGGCAGTTACTGAATGGCAGGAAGAATGAATGGACTTTGAGGACGCTCACCAGTGCCCTCACAGTTCATTGAGAACTACAAGCCATCGACCACACAGGATTCAAATCATTCACAGGAAAAGCCCCAAATGTATGCACTGTTTTCAAATTGGGGCAGCAGGTGCAGGGAGAAGATTCCCTGCCCGCTCTCACATAGCGGGGAGCACTGGCGACTGGAGGTGGGTCACTGAGAGCATGTTACATGTTACACCCTAAATACCGGTGTTACATATAACATGCTCCTAAAGGTGAACTTAGCCTTTAAAGTCGCTGTAAACCCCTGACATGAAGTATGAAGAAAGCATATCCCTTTATAGCTGTCACTGTCTAGCCTGCAGCTTTCTGTTTGTTAAAATCTTACCTCCTTGCTGCAGTGTTCTGCCAAATCTCTGACTCCATTTCACATGTGCTGCTGGCTTCTGTGTTCACCTATGGGCGTTGCCTGCTTCACTGTGGATTTATATTTATTGGGTCGCCTCCTAGCCAGATTTCCTATATATACACATGCTCAGTGCAGGCCATGTGGCCTGAGCAACTTCACAGTTCTCTGAGCTCCCATCTGATTACTACTCTGTGTGTCCTTTCTGACTACCCATGTACCTATCCCTGCTTTGTCTATTGTCTATGCTTGTCTGCTGCCTGCTCTGACCTTGGCTTGTTTCCTGGTTTTCCCTTTAGTCTCCTGCTGTTGCACTCTGTACTCTGCACTCACTAAGTGGTCTCCACATTCTCAGCTGGGCGTACCTGGGGGTCGCAACCTGGTTCCAGCTTGCTGCAAGGCCACCCCCACCATCAAGGGCTCTGGTAAAGGAGCAAGCTGGGGCTTAGACTCCACGCTCTGGGGAACTCTGAGCTGGTGAACTACAAGGGCTCACTATCACAGACTCTTGAAAATAGTGTGCACTTGTCTCAATTCAGAGCACTAAGTGTAATTTCTGTCTGCTACCTTGTTCCTCTGCTATCTGCATGAGGCACTTTGACAAGTTTTCCTGACACGAAGAGATAAAAAGGCGACAGGGGAGTGAGCTCCAACACACAGCCTGTGATTGACAGCCTCAGCTCTGTTCCTGTGCGCTGTGTGAAGGGGAGGCTTTCTTCTCCCTCCAAACAGCTCTCATTGAGCTCTGCAGAGCATAACTTCAGATCCCTGCTCCCTGTTTCTCACAGCTCATACAAGCTTTATAAATTCTGCACTTTGAACGGCTGTAGAGGAGAGAGGGCTGGAATCATGGAATCATGAAGCCGCTGTTATAAGCCTTCAGAGCCCTGTGAGAACCCCACCAATTGACTCTTTTGACAGCAAATAGGTAGTGTCCACATTAGCAGGAATTTACTCTTGCACTGCAAGAAGCAGGGCCCTACCAGATAATAAAAGGGACCAAGCCTGTCACATGATGGAGGATTCACATAAACAAGCTTTTAGGTAGATTTGACCTGGATGAGTGAGTTTGGAGTGCAGGAACTTGACTGGCCTGCACAGAGTCCTGAACTCAACCCAATCAAACACCTTTGGGATGAGTTAGAGTGAAGACTGCAAGCCAGGCCGTCTTGTCCAACATCAGTGCCTGACCTCACCAATGCGCTTCTGGAAGAATGGTCAAACATTCCCATAGACACACTCCTAAACCTTATGGACAGCCTTCCCAGAAGAGTTGAAGCTGTTATAGCTGCATAGGGTGTGCCAACTCATTATTGAACCCTACAGACTAAGACTGGGAAGCCATTAGAGTTGATGTGTGTGTAAAGGCAGGCGTCTCAATACTTTTGTTAATATAGTGTATGTGTGGATTATTTTTGGAAAGTAAGGATATTGTTTAGTGCCACTTTAAGAAGTGTAGTATGAGGACGAACGGTATCATAATATTTTAAGCAGAGGCTTTAAAACTGTGTTCAGGCATGCACCCACTCTAGCCAACATGCTATCACCCAGTTACTTTACTTCCCGTAGTCACCGGAGGACATGGTTAGATTTCATCGGGCTATTTAAATGTGGATCTGTTGGCTGTGCAAGTTGCTCAAGACTGATTTGCGGGGATCGGTTTCGATCCACGATCAGTGGCAGGTCTTACAAGATCAATACATTTATAAATTGTAATACTAGATATATCATTTATGTAATTACTTGCAGGGCTTGTGCAATACAATATTTGGGTCGCACCACACGGAGGTTTACGAGATTGATTGAACGATCACATTTATGACATTAATAAAAAAACATGGCACAAATGTGGCAAGACACTTTAATGAGATACATGCGGGGGGCACCTCTCTCTTGCGGATCCAGGGCATAGAAAAAGTTAACACACCCAGAAGAGGTAGTGATACATTTAGTAGGCTTTGCAGGCGAGAGGTGTTCTGTATCTGCTTATTATAGTCTAGGATACGGGGGGGTTGAATTATGAGTGGGATCTGACTCATTTCTATTCACAGGGATGTGTTGCCATCCCCTCCTTCACCTCCCCCCCGGTTGACCAGGCCACCCATTCATTCAATCACTTCGTTCATCATCAGTTAATCAAATTGCATTCACTGATATACTCTTTTTCTCTTGCTACGTTTATAACTTATGGGATATTTATATATATGGTGTGAAGCGATTGAATATGACATGCAATAAGAGTTGGGTGGTTGTTATCCTTTGTTCGTCTCCTCCTTTCTTTGTATAAGAGGTGATATCTGTATCTGTTCTTTTAAACAGGGTGTTTTTTAGTTTGTACACCAATGACTAGTAGTTTCTTTGTAACAATATCTCATATGTTCCTTTTTTACTTTTAGATTTTTCTCTTTTGTTTATTGTTGGGGAATAATTAAGTAACCACAGGTGATAAGAAAGCAACAAGAAGACAGAGACTGCAAATGGAACTTCAATCACCAAAACGACTTGCATTTGTGATTCTCTTAATTGGGACACGTGACTGTATGTGTATTTATACATCGGTGATTGTATCTTTCTTTATGGTTGTGATGAAGCACCCTAGACGTGTGAAACGCGTTACCTTTTCTTTTGTCTGTACCTCATGCTCGTTGGATATGATTTTATGATCTCTAAAATAAATATACTAATTGCCTCGATTCAGGAGTGCAGCCAATCCTCATTCTCTTACAAGTACATGCTGCAGTGAAAACAGGGCGTGCACCCCTTGTGATGCTTGGATTTGAGCCATCCTGATCATATCACCTGGAGCAGCTTATCGGTACAATTAAAAAATGTAAGGCAGTGAGTGATTAAAGCAAAACTACAATCATAAATAAAGAACACAAATTAACACAGCTCTGTGCTTATACTTTCATTCATTAACACATCATTACATCGATTTTTAAATACAAGCAGTGTATGTACCTAAATGTGACCTTCATGTAATCCATTGTACAGCAGAATTCAGACTGGGAGAGGGAGAAGCAGCACAAGGCACCTTGTGGGTTTAGCAGTAAGCAATGCTCATGTGCTAATGAGGAGACATGCTAAAAGGAGAAAAATCATGTCTTCTCCTCCTCTAGAAAGGACCGTGCTTGTGGCAAAGCTGTGTATATCTCAGAACTGGATGGACAGAAATTCAAATCCTTTGACGAGAAAACTAGCTCCCATATTTGTATCTCAGTGTATTTACTTGTTTGCCTGGATTTCCATCATAAGACTGATACAGCGGAAGCTGACATTGATTCACTCAGTGTAATATTTATAGCTATATACAGAAAAACTCATGAAGCCACAATTTTACCACCTAGGCTCTCTCATGAGCATCAGAGTTGATCAATAAATACAAAGCCCAATTCTATTTCACCTGGGGATCTGGTATATGAAGTAGTGTCCTAATGATGGAGCGCTAAAACTAAATATAGACATGTGCTGGTACATAATGGTCCTAGAAAAAGAAGCATTGACAGGGCTACAACAACCACTCATCTATAGGAACAGCTGCAGTGTCACATTTCATTGCATTGCTTTGTAGGCTCGCTCTAGCTTCACTCACATCTGCTGGCTGTGAACAGTAACAATATACTATCTCTTTGGTTAGGAAAAGGAAATGCTAAAATTAAATATTTAGTCAACGCTATGCTCACTGTTAAGCATCACTCATACTGGCTATAAGAGCAGATCAGTGAATTTCTGCGTCAAGGAGTCAGTGGATCCCTGCTGCTGGAATGCTGGTGGCCATGGCTGTCCATGGGTAAACGCACATGCAGAGGTTACCTGCGGCTAGGGATGGATAATCGCCGCTGGAGGCAGACAGATCCATCAAAGTTTGGTAATTGCTGCAATTGTGGATATTTGACAACAGCACTCTCTCAGCCGGTCAATTCTTTGTACAGGCTGAGCAGCTGCTGCTGTTTGCGCCTGTCATCAAATCTGCTTATTCTTGCCATTGGAATCCAGTGTATGCCCCTAGTTGCCCATGTGGAGATAGGTGACGACTAGTTGTTTTATAGAAATATGGATGTTTTCATTGAACTACATTGGAATTTTGTGGTTGTATGCAGCATAACCAATAACAAACCGCCTTCAGTCTTCTGGCTATTTGTTGTCTTTATTGTATGAGTTGTTCTGTTAGTCAGCTTGTAGGCAGGGGCCTACAAATGCTGCTGTTATGTATGCTTTTTGTGGAATACTATGGAAACTGTATTGTTATGTTCTAAGTATCATATGTGTACACCCCTGGGACTTAACCACTTGCTGAGTACCTCGCGTACATTTAATGTGGCTCCGCTGAGCAAACCGCCGTATATAAACGCCAATTCACGCAGCCGCAGTTTGCGGGCGGACGCGCAATCTCATGCCCGCTGCACGCTCCATTAGACTTGATGTCCACCGGCGACCCATGATCGCCTACTAGAGAGGAAGAACGGGGAACCGCCGATGTAAACATGGCGGTTTCCCATTCTGTCAGGCGGCATGACAATGATCTACTGATCCCTGTCATCAGGATCAGTGAGATCTGTCATGTCCCTGCCATCCCAGCACCCACACAGTTAGAACACGCCTAGGGAACGCAGTTAACCCCTTGATTGCCCCCTACAATTTAACCGCTTCCCTGCCAGTGACATTTATACAGTACAGTGCTAACTTTACTGTTGTCTTATTTTCTAATTCAAAAAAGTGTTTTTTTTTTTCAAAAAAATTGCACTTGTAAGACTGCTGCGCAAATATAGTGTGACATAAAATTTTGCAACGACCATCATTCTATTCTCTAGGGTGTTTGAGGCTCAGTCCTTAAAGCGGAGTTCCACCCAAAAGTGGAACTTCTGCTGGTTGGATTCCTCCCCTTTCAGGTGTCACATTTGGCACCTTTCGGGGGGAGGGGGAAGAGGACACCTGTCTTTAGACAGGTGTCCTTTTCCACACATCCGGGAGCTCGGGTCGGCGGCCGCGGCTGCTGACGTCAGCAGCCCAGCTCCCTCCTCGCTCTGCTACTGGCCGCTGGGCCAATAGCAGAGCGCAGCGGAGCCTCGTGTATGCGCAGTTGGGCGCCCGGCGTGAAGGGCACACTGCCGGGTTCCCTACCCGCAATGGGCGCGGCTGCACCCGATCCCCTGATCCGAAGATCGGTGGCGGGTGCCGACATCGCTGGACTCCAGGACAGGCAAGTGTCCTATTATTAAAAGTCAGCAGCTACAGTATGTGTTTTTATTAACTTCATTAGGAGTATTAGGCGGACCTCCGCTTTAAGTGGTTCATTAAGCCTTAATTTTATTTACAACCGCTTGACCTGATCTGAGTAGTGTGAAAATGTCCCTATCACCCAAATGTATTATCACTTCACCTCACCAACCTCAGCACAGCCTGTCTTAAACTGGCTCTTATTTCCCAGTGGGAAACCCAGGCACTTTATATATTTATTATAAATGTCTGTAATGTGGAAGAACTGCAAAGATTTGGACCGATGAGTCTAGAGTCATATTCCCCTGGGGGGTAATTATTGAGGTTTAATGGTATAAAATAATGTTAGATTTGCTTCTTACAAAAAAAGGGCTAACTACTGTGGGAGCCAAAGCTAGTTGAAATGCCAGTCTAGCAGTTCATTTTAAACATATCTCACAAACTAGAGATTCATTGGTTTTGTATACTGTAAGTATAGCAAACATTGTGTATCTGTATGGAATACAATATGTTTAAATATAAAATATCAGATGTGATTAAAATAAAATCCATAGCCATTGCGTGGCATGCGTTCCAGCCACCTGAGCTTTCCCATCACATACCACGTGACCATACATCACTTCCAGTGGGCGTGAACGTCACATCCAATCTTGATTAGCATCTGTGGTGTTTGCATCACAATGATGCAGTGATGCCAGCACGTTTAGCGCAGGCCGCAAACCGAAAGTACTAGTCGTAACTCCGGGAGAGGAAACTGCGCAAAATACTCCCGGACATAGAGTCCTAAACCGAGGATGGATGCAGACTGAGCCGCAATCATCCAGGGAGTGGAGTTGGCCCCCCACTCCAGTAAAACTGTGTGGGGGCTACCCATGCTCAGGTGGCTGGAAGGCACGCCACGCAACGGCTAAGGATAGGTCTGTCCCTACTAACCTGCAAACCACAGTTTACCAAGTACTCTGTGTTGGGTAAGTCAAGGGAAATATAGAGATTTTTTTATCCATACATGTTTCCCCCCCCTTCAGGGCACCTATATTTATTTGACTCTGTTCTAATAGGTACCCCCTGCTTTTTCAGGGGGCTCCCTTTGTTTTATATAGGTCTCCACCGCTGTTTCAAGATCCTTTCTTGCAAGCCTTTACAACTCACAGACCTTTGCCCAAACAGACCATGTTGGCCATTTTTTGGATCTGTGGTGCCACCCTGTACCCTCCACTCAGTCAGTTAAAATTCTGGGCCTCATTTTTGTGGTTCTTTTGAGACCTTTGTGGTTTGAGTAAGTATAATGCTTTACAAATTGTTTAATAACCTTTTATGATACTCTCCAGTAATTTTGGACTCCATGCCCTTTTGAAGGGGCATGGTCCCATTATAATATATTAGCTTAATCTTTATCATATATTAGGTAGCCATCTCTTGAATGGCCTCCTGCCCTTGGATTGTATTTGGAGCTGGAACGGGTGTCATTGTTTGATTTGTCAATTCATGTTGTGTAAGATATATTTATATTCTCAATGCTTGATATATATATATATTTGAATATGATTTTCTAGATCTGTCTCTCAATGACATTTGTTTTTTAGTGTCTATTTAATGTACCTTTCAACCAAGAACTCCCTGAAGAAAGCTGATACAGTTGAAATACGTAGGGGTAGTTTTGTGACACAGTACTTTTTGGAGGAATGACATCTAATTTTCAGACACAGATGTGTATTTTGATCTTTGTTGTATGCATCATGTTTTACATAGGTTTTTAATGTTTTTGTACCAATAAAAAATGTTTACTTTTAAATACAATTTTGAATTGCAAGTGTCTTCTGGTGCCTCTAAAGTCCCGCCCAAAATTATTTCCTTTGTTTTTGTATAGTATACAGAAATACAGATATGAACCATCTATGCAGTGTGAAGTGCTGCTTTAAAAAAAAGACGCGAATGCGTAAAAATGTCAGTTGCAGTGTAATTACAGTTGTCTAGTTTTGCCATGATACAATGCCTATGTTTCATCAATTTTTCAATTTTAAACCTATAACAAGGCCTTTCAGGACTGTCATTCCTTCTCTTCTAGATAATGCCATCACCTCGAACACAGGGAATGCTAAATTATGAAAAGTCTGGTCTTGAAGCCAAACTCCAGCTTCCGAAAAATAGACTTTTTCTTCCCCCCTTCCTGGATCCCTCCTAAACTTTAATAATTTAATGCAAAAATTATTCTATATAGTCACTTGACAAGCACTGTCCTTTTTCATCCTTTTAGAGTTGAGTTGTGAGTGTTTCAACAGGGCCGGCGCCAGCATAAGGCGGGTTAGGCAGCCGCCTTAAGGCGTCAGGCAGCCCGGGGGCGGTAAAATTTGACACCCGATTTCCTATTGACAACTGTCTCGCGTTTTTGCGAGTGCACTGCAGAGCCTTGTCCCGGGACTAAGCACGGCCGCTCACACACATTGCCGCATCGATAGGCGGCGTACTAAGTAGCCCGAGACTTCCCTCTCCCTGTGCCCGCCCCCCCATCCCCCGCAGGTGTGCAGTGCAGTCTAGCAGTACCGAGTACTGGGTAGCTGCCTGGGACCTCCCCTCTCCGTCCTACAGTGAAGTTAGGGAGTGGGGCGGTGCTTGCTTTTTGCACACTCCTCGGCTTCTACGTAGAGGTGCCAAGGAGTGCCTGTATGTACAACGTAGTCACTGTGTGGGCGGGCTTAAATCCTTCAGATCCGCCCTCAGCATGCACTGCAGCCAGACATCCGGAAACACCATGAAGATTAAGAATAATGATAATATCACAGGTGTGCTGGGGGGGGGGGTGATTAGAGGCTAGGTGGGTGTGCTGGGT
>BLSH010118531.1:322527-361566 GCA_018402905.1 Glandirana rugosa
TATACGACACATATAATTGTGTAATACCATATATGGACGTCCCCCCCGAGATTTTTCTTTTTTTATATGCTAGGTGGGTGTGCTGGGGGGTTGATTAGAGGCTAGGTGGGTGTGCTGGGTGATTAGAGGCTAGGTGGGTGTGCTGGGGGGTAATTTGTTAATGGAGGAGAGCTTCACAGAAGACCCAAAGGCCATTAACCCTCGCAGCATATGTTCAGAGACTAGAAGAAGATGGGTGTCCCTGCAGAGAAGATTCTCCAGGGTCCAGCTGCTTGGGATAACCTTCTCTACTGGTAAGCTTGCTAAACCGATTTTTTTTTTTTAAAGGTAAATTTCATCTTTAAAATTGTAGTAAAGTCCAGTATATATTTTTTTCTTTTTAGAGCCCCCCCTGCAGGTATATACCATAATGTGTTAATATACACAGCATATTAGCACATCATAGCAGATGTACCTGTCAAAGAAGCCTTCCAGCACTGTAGTGTCATCGGTCCAGTTGGTTCCTGGTTGCCTCACCTGCCAGCTGCCCATAGCCAGTGAGGGGAAGCAGGGAATGCATAATCCCATATCCCGCTTACCCTCACTGGCTATGGGCAGCTGGCAGGTGAAGCAAACTAAAACTTCCACACTGCGCCCGGCCATATGGGGGTTGCATTGTGGAGGGGTGGGGCACCAAAATGCACTTTCGCCTGAGTAGATAAAAATCCTTGCACCGGCCCTGTGTTATGGTGGTGTTTGAGTGCTGTGTATGTAAACTAAGAGCACACAAAATATCTCCTAAACAGTGCAAGTTTAGGAGATATTCACAGTACCTACAGGTAAGCCTTATTATAGGCTTACCTGTAGGTATGAGTGGTATAACAGAGTTTACTACCACTTTAAGGGTACTTTCCAACAAAAGGCAATCGCAAAAGCTTAACCCTCTTCTCATTGGTTGCCTTACTCAAACACTGAGACTGATGCTGCAGAGAAACACTTCCTGGCAATGGGTCATGCCTACATCTGAGGGATGTAAATCAACGGCGGCTGGTCCATAAGGGGCGCTTGGGCGATGTCTCCCCGACGCTGACAAGAAAAAAAGTCAGCCCGACCCCCTACAGCAGACGCTGGTATATTGACTTTTCTTTTTTTTTCTCAGCTCCTTGCTGTCTGCTGACAGCAAGTAGTGAGCCGATTGGTCAATCATTAAAGACTATGTGTGTGCACTGAACAGGCTGCCCTGAGCCAGTGACTGACTGGGATTGGATGCTGTGGGTGGGGGCGGGACTGTGGTGGACGTGCAGGCAGCACTCCGCCGGGTTTCAGTCCCGCTCCCACACCACAGACCATCCACTCCAGGTTCCAACATGCTGTCCGCAAATGAAGCTCTGCACACTGACAGCCCGCTATCTGCAAGCCGATCTCTGCACACTCCTGCCTGCCTGCCTATTAGATGGGGTAAGTGCGGGACTTGTTCCGACTTCAGGGGGTTGTCTGCAATGTACCCCACCCGTGATACTGGCTGCAACATACCCCCACCTGTGATATTGGCTGCAATTTACCCCCACCGGTGATATTGGCTGCATTTTACTCCCACCTGTGATACTGGCTGCAATGTACCCCCACCTGTGATATTGGCTGCAATTTACCCCACCTGTGATATTGGCTGCAATGTACCCCCACCTGTGATACTGGCTTCAATGTACCCCACCTGTAATTTTGGCTGTAATTTACCCCACCTGTGATATTGGCTGCAATGTACCCCCACCTGTGATATTGGCTGCAATGTACCCCCACCTGTGATATTGGCTGCATTTTACCCCCACCTGTGATAGTGGCTGCAATGTACCTCCACCTGTGATATTGCCTGCAATTTACCCCACCTGTGATATTGGCTGCAATGTACCCCCACCTGTGATACTGGCTTCAATGTACCCCACCTATGATATTGGCTGTAATGTACCCCCACCTGTGATATTGGCTGCAATGTACCCCCACCTGTGATATTAGCTGCAATGTACCCCCACCTGTGATACTGACTGCAATGTACCCCACCTGTGATATTGGCTGCAATTTACTCCACCTTTGATAATGGCTGCAATTTACCCCACCTGTGATACTGGCTGCAATGTACCCCCACCTGTGATACTGACTGCAATGTACCCCACCTGTGATATTAGCTGCAATGTACCCCCACCTGTGATACTGACTGCAATGTACCCCACCTGTGATATTAGCTGCAATTTACCCCACCTGTGATATTGGCTGCAACAGAATGTGGAATACAGGAGACGGAGTGGGTGGATTATATAAGGGGTGGGGCTTATTAGAAGTAGGAGGGGTCAAAAAGGAAGGGCGTGGCTTGGCGCCCCGCCATCCTAAAACTTCACCAGCTGTCACTGATGTAAATGTATTTAAAGACTCAATGAAAAGTGTTGGTGATATTCTCTCTTAAGAAGATAGGGCAGAATAGATATGTTAACCACTTCAATACTCAGCATTTTCACCCCCTTCCTGCCCAGGCTAATTTTCAGCTTTCACTGCTGTCGCACTTTGAATGACAATGACAGTTATGCAACACTGTACCCATATGACATTTTTATCATTTGTTTTCACACAAATAGAGCTTTCTTTTGATGGTATTTAATCACCACTGGGTTTTTTTGCTAACTAAATGAAAAAAGACCAAACATTTTGAAAAAAAAATGTTTTTTAAGTTTCCGTTATAAAATTTAGCAAATTAGTAATTTAGTGGTGATGGGGCTGCACTGATGAGCACTGACAGGCTGCACTGATGGGCACTGATAGGATGCACATATGTGGCACTAATGGGCACTGATAGGTGGAGCTGATGGACACTGATAGGCAGCACTGATTGGCACTGGTAGGCGGCACTGATGAGGAGGCACTGATAGATGGCACTGATAGGCAGCACTGATAGACAGCACTGATTGGCACTGATGGTGCTGCACTGATAACCAGGGCACTGATGATCATTACCCTGATTATCTCTGTACATGTTCCCTGTCACACTTGCCAGTTACCGGCTCTGCTTTCCTCATACTGTGACTGTGCGTGAGGAAAGTACTGCTGATAACTGGTAAGTCTGTTTACATTGTGATCAGCTGTGATTGGACACTACTACTTAGTATGTCACTGAGCAAAAGCAATAATATGCCTGATATGCATGTATCGCTATCCCCAAATGAGCCGCTAAAATGTTTTGTGATTTCTCTCCACACCTGAAGAGGACACACTTCGTTCACCCAGCACTCTGTTACTCTTTCTCAGTATTTTGAATACCCATGATCAACAGAAATGAACTGCAGTTACCTAGCAACAGTAAATAAAGAAAGTCCTAGCTTGCTATAACAGTCCCTGTTTTGTCACACTGGCCAGTGAAGGATGAAAAAAGAAAAATGTCGGCTGACAAAGATTGGG
The DNA here is from genome assembly GCA_018402905.1 of Glandirana rugosa. Lineage (NCBI taxonomy): Eukaryota > Metazoa > Chordata > Amphibia > Anura > Ranidae > Glandirana > Glandirana rugosa. The sequence continues at coordinate 325,948 of BLSH010118531.1, forward strand.
CCCGTGAAGAAAGCACAACAGTTCCCATGAGGCAATGTTAGTCTCGTACCAGACCCAGGGTGCCCTCTTCTGGGTCTCCAGATACATCCTCTGATTCAGTAAAAGTCAAGTCCAAGTCAGAGAGTGATAGACGTAGCTGTGATGTCTCTCAATTCTGCTGAGACAGTCCTTCCTTTACTTCCTCACAAGCGGTAAGAATGCTCTCCAGTACAGTCTGATCTCACCAGGCATCCAAATCAAACCTCACATCCTCTTAGGAAGAAAGTTTCTGATCTCTGCGACAAGGTGAGTAGACTCATTGCCTCACTCAAATGTGGTCAGTTATAGCAGGGTTCTGGTCAACCAACAGCAGAAGGACAGATTTTTTCTCAATCACCTGCATACTTGAAGACAGCCCTCTCTTTTTTCCTCAGCTGCCTGCACATCCCCTTCTCTTTGATTTGTTGCATCAGCCTGTAGGCAAGTGCAGTCTATTTTCTCCATTGTATGTGGCAATCAACCGCAGTGGCATTGCAGTTGAAGGGAGTGTCAGGGGAAACTTAGTTCCTTTATGGTTTCTTGGGTCACTGGAAGCTATTCAACTGGATGCTGCCACCCCATGTAGCTCTGGCAGCCATTTTTGGTCAGACAGAAGGCTTGCCACATATTTTACGTGTGATTAGTGTAGGGACAGGCCACCCGTCTGACAGGGACAGTGATTAGTGGAACAGAGAGGTTCCAGACAAATAGGGAAAGATTAGGGATATGCTATAATTCCTGGAGACATCCCCATTTGGGTACAGACAGACCAGGCTGCATTCTACCCCTCAAGACAGATGCTCTGCTACACACCACTGATAAATTCTGTGAATGTAACCCAGTTGAGCTCTTTCCCGGCGGGCTTGTTGTGAATTATTGAACTCTGACATTAATGCAAGTTCCGTTCTCTGCAACCAAACTCTGAGTGTTTACTGCTGAATCACCACTCTGCACCTCCCCATAAGCCAATCACTGTCCTCATAAATCAGACCCGGCTAAGATGGCTGCCCCCTGCATTGGAGATACTCAATAGATGTGCATTGCAAAGTGGTCTCCTTAAAGAAGTCTGCTACACCTCTGTATTAATGAATATTCAGTTTAACCCTGTCCACATTGTAGAAGGATAATACAGTAGAAGCAAAGGAAGACTTTCCACAGCAGTTATCAGCTTCAGTCCAGGTTATATTTTCCTCCCACCAAAGAATCTTTGGTCCTCCAAAGAGGAGAAAGGCAACAAGGAACTAAGTGTAAGTTAGTAAAAAAGTTATTCCCTTCACTTCCTGTCCCATAGTTAAAACAGGAAATGAGAGGAAACCACTCCAAAGTAAGGAAATCCTGGGTTGTCACTATGGTCACCATTGGAAAATTCCTGCCCGCCTAATGTTCTGGGAATAACCCAAAATTTGGTATAATCCTTTAATTTAATTTTCAGTGTTAATGGTAAACAGGACAATTAGAGAAAAAAGTAATAGAAGGATAAAGGTGACAGCTTTGGAGCTTGCATCAAACAATTCAGCAATGGAAGCTTTGTGTCCTGAAAATGCAGAATGTTTACATTTAGAAAACACCTTCAAGCACAACATTGGGTCACACTGAATATGTGAATTTTACCACAATGGCCAACTAGATCACAAGGTAACAGCACCAAAATAATAAACCTGATGTATAAAAAATATTGCTTAACAGTGAAAAGTAATGACGCATGTTACAACTATGACAAGGAGAGCACTGAGGGCAGAATATATTTAAGCATAAATCTAGGACCAAAAATAAGGTCCTTGATGTCAGACTTTTAAAGCACTCCAGACTGACAGTTAGTTATAAAAATGATATGACTTTATTATACAAAAAATAAATATAAATAGACAGACAATAGTTAAAAAAGTCATGCATGTAGTGTCATCCAAACAGTTGTTATATCAAGTGCAGACCATGAGCCCCTGTGCACCAACGCATGTTTCGCTGTTGCTTCCTCAGGGCACAGTCAGGGGTGATGGAGCAAAACAGTCTCCCATGCAGGTAGGTGGCAGGTACATGGCGACTTACTATCCGGGGTTAAGGACAGCCACAATATCAGGAATGTAGATACCTAGTGTATAAGCAACCATACAGGATTTATGAGCTGTATTGGTATCTGTAGATCATATTGGGGCACATCATATGACCAAAAATATATATAAAGGGGGGGGTTTTCTCCACTGTCTCAATAAAATATACTTGTAGCATTGGATGGTATAAGATCTGAAAGAGAGGGGGATAGTCAGCTGGGGTGTGAATGGTAACAAATGCTAGTAGGCATGAAACTAGTACACAGACCGAAGAGTGTGGTAGAGTGCAGTAACTTTTAGACACAAATTAGGTGGCTGGACAGCAGCCCAATGTATATCATTAGGACAAAGGGCCAGATATCTCGATGCAGTGTGGTCCCTGGCTCTGAAGATGTGCTCGATCACAATACCAATACAAATCATAAATCCTGTATGTTTGCTTATAGACTTGGTATCTACATTCCTGATATTGTGGCTGTCCTTAACCCCGGATAGTAAGTCGCCATATACCTGGCACCTACCTGCATGTGAGACTGTTTTGCTGCATCACCCCTGACTGTGCCCTGAGGAAGCAGCAGCGAAACGCACCTTGACGCACAGGGGCTCATGGTCTGCACTTTATATAACAACTGTTTGGATGACAATGCCACTACATGCATGCATTTTTTAACTATTGTCTGTCTATTTTTATTTATTATTTTGTATAATAAAGTCCTATAATTTTTAAAACTATTTGTCAGTCTGGAGTGCTTTAAAAGTCTGACCTCAAGGACCTTATTTTTGGTCCTAAATTTATGCTTAAACAGATACATTTACGGATGTGGCCATAGGAGTGTTTCCTTCTTCTTATTCACCAAGGACAGAAATTGAGGCAATACTGAGACAGAGATTCTGTGTTGGTTAAAATCTCTAAAACACATCTATAATGTAAAACATGTTGTCAGCAGCTAATGCTTATCCTGAGAGATACAAAGAAAAAGACAAAGCAACTGGAGACATTAGGTAACTTGACTGTCACCTGACACAAACCCAGTTAGGGACATATGGGTCTGATTTATGAATTTAAAATATACCTTATTATGCAAACACAGCAGGAATTATTTTGCTTAGCTGAGTTCATGGCTCAATTTGTCCTGAAATCTATTAGCAGCTATTAGGTCCAATGCGTTGTACAATTCTAATTCTGTAGTTCATCAACAATTAAACAGACCTTGTCAATACATAGAAACATAGTAAATTTAAAGAAACTTGTTAACAACACATAATGTACTGTATATTTACTTTTCCTGATCCCAAATTTGAGAACCCCCCCCACACACACACACACACACACACACACACACACACACACACACACACACACACTGTTTGTTACACATTAGTATCCCACATCATACCTAAAAATAGTTTAAAAATATATATTATCTTTCTAGTTGTTTCTTTGAAGCAGGGTTGTACCCAGAACACTATAGGCAGCTTGCAAGCTATTCTGAACACATTTAAAGTGCAATTTGAGGGACATACTGAGGGAAAGTGTATGGGAATGTGTTACAAATATAAAGTAAGTGTTGCTTAAATTTGGCTACAAATGTGTAAATACACTTTAGAACTTTGCCGTATAGATTATTTTTGGCCTGTGGTGATGTAGGATCCCAGGTACACAGCATGCAGCAGGGGAGCATGTATTTGACATTTTTCTCCTTCACTGTTGTCCACTGATGAGGCTGCACTGATGGGCACTGATAGGATGCACTGATGAGGCTGCACTGATAAGCGGCACTGATCAGCCGCAGTGATGGGCATTGATAGGTGGCACTGATAGGCATCACTGATAGGCACTGGTAGGCAGCACTAATAGGCACTGACAGGTAGCACTGATGGACACTGATTGGCAGCACTGATTGGGGCTGCACTGATAATCAGTGCCCTAATTATCAGTTTAGATGCCCCCTGTGTAGATTGCCACTTACAGGCTCTCCTCTCCTTATGTGCTATCAGCGTGAGGAGAGGACTACCGATAACTGCAAAACCTGTTTACACTGTGATTGGACACAGTTGGTTACATGTTAAAGAGCCGCTGTGATTGGCTCTTTACCTTGATCACAGATCCCTGCCAATGCACATCACAGGTGGTACTCAGGAAGTGGGAACACGGGAGGACGTCAATAGATGCCCTCCCGGAAAAGTGAAACTGCACTGTAGCTGTCAAGCTGATTATCAACATACAGTATCTGACAAAAGTGAGTACACCCCTCCCATTTTTGTAAATATTTTATTATATCTTTTCATGTGACAACACTGAAGAAATGACACTTTGCTACAATGTAAAGTAGTGAGTGTTAAGCTTGTATAACAGTGTAAATTAGCTGTCCCCTCAAAATAACTCAGCCATTAATGTCTAAACCACTGGCAAAAAAGTGAGTGCACACCTAAGTGAAAATGTCCAAATTGTAACCCAATTAGCCATTTTCCCTCCCCAGTGTCATGTGACTCCTTAGTGTAATAAGGCCTCAGGTGTGAATGGGAAGCAGGTGTGTTAAATTTGGTGTTATCGCTCTCGCTCTCTCATGCTGGTCACTGGAAGTTCAACATGGCACTTCATGGCAAAGAACTCTCTGAGGATCTGAAAAATAAAATTGTTGCTTTACATAAAGATGGCCTAGGCTATAAGAAGATTGCCAAGACCCTGAAACTGAGCTGCAGCATGGTGGCCAGGACCATACAGTGGTTTAACAGGACAGGCTCCACTCAGAACAGGCCTCACCATGGTTGACCAAAGAAGTTGAGTGCACATGCTCAGCTTCATATCCAGAGGTTGTCTTTGGGAAATAGATGTATGAGTGCTGCCAGCATTGCTGCAGAGGTTGAAGGGGTGGGGGGTCAGCCTGTCAGTGCTCAGACCATACGCTGGACGCTGCTTCAAATTGGTCTGCGTCGTTCCAGAAGGAAGCCTCTTCTAAAGATGATGCACAAGAAAGCCTGAAAACAGTTTGCTGAAGACAAGCAGACTAAGGACATGGATTACTGGAACCATGTCCTGTGGTCTGATGAGACCAAGATAAACGTATTTGGTTCAGATGGTGTCAAGCATGTGTGGCGGCAACCAGGTGAGGCGTACAAAGACAAGTGTGTCTTGCCTGCAGTCAAGCATGGTGGTGGGAGTGTCATGGTCTGGGGCTGCATGAGTGCTGCTGGCACTAGGGAGCAACGGTTCATTGAGGGAACCATGAATGCCAACATGTACTGTGATATACTGAAGTAGAGCATGATACTCTCCCTTCAGAGACTGGGCCGCAGGGCAGTATTCCAACATGATAACGACCCCAAACACACCTCCAAGACAACCACTGCCTTGCTAAAGAAGCTGAGGGTAAAGGCGATGGACTGGCCAAGCATGTCTCCAGACCTAAACCCTATTGAGCATCTGTGGGGCATCCTCAAACAAAAGTTGCATGATGTCATCATGTTGGAGGACTCCAGTGGCAACCTCTGAAGCTCTGGTGAACTCCATGCCCAAGAAGGTTAAGGCAGTGCTGCAAAATAATGGTCACAACACAAAATATTGACACTTTGGGCCCATTTTGGACATTTTAATTTAGGGGTGTACTCACTTTTTTTGCCTGCGGTTTAGACATTAATGGCTGTGTGTTGACTTATTTTGAGCGGACAGCAAATTTACACTGTTATTCAAGCTGTACACTCACTGCTTTACATTTCAGCCAAGTGTCATTTCTCCACTGTTGTCACATGAAAAGATAAAATATTTACAAAAATGTGAGGGGTGTACTCACTTTTGTGAGATACTGTATGTCTCTAGATACAAAAACAGTCTGTGGAAAAAAATATTGTATGTACTTATGTCATTTATTGAAGGTTACACTCTTGAAACATTGTTGAAGTGTGACAATTTCACCAGTATAATTTGTAACAAAAAAAAACCCCTGCACCTTGTATCATTAAAAAGCCATTTTTGTACAGCTTTCCCATTGAAAATGGTGTGGAGACACATTGGACACCTTCAGCTGCCATTGTGCTCTTCCTGGGCTTCTGTTTCTGTGTCTTTAAGGAGGAATGGGTTGCCTCCAGGCATACCTGCCCTTAATATATCCACTGCTATATGTGCTCCAATATGCAGACTCTCAAATATAAGAGTTTGCCCCTGTGGAGGGGCAGTTCAGTTTCCATATATACATGCAAATTTGTGCAACTAAAACCTGTTTTTAACATAAATTGTTAGACAGTGCCATTTTGTTTTGTTTTTTGCAGGCTATCTGGTAAGTGTGCTTGGAAAACGTTTGTTTGTGCTAGTCCTTCTATGTGCACCTTCAAAAACTGGTGATAAATTGGGGTTGGGGTGTTTTTGTGTATGATAAAAAAAACAGGCCTTGAACTCCAGGCAACTGGAGTGTGCCTAGACCGAAAAGAAGAATCTGTAAGAATGCTGCTATCAGTTTGCTGCAATTATTAGGAAGCATTTTCTCAGTCTCCTCTCCTCAGGTGATCACTCAAACTGTAATATATAACAATGAGAGTGGCTTCAGCAGGGGACTGATCAGTCTCAGACAGCATCTCAGTCCAGGCAGTAGATGCTTTGCCCTGAACAAAGTTGGCTCCATTCTTCCGGAGATAAAAACAGATGAAGCCATTGCCAAGGGCAGTACTGTGATCTCTCGGAGATGTAATAAATACCTGTAAGTGTTACACTTAAGCCGACCATAGATGGTTCGGATTTCGGCTGGTTCAGCAGGATCTGGCTGAGATTTAGACCATGTAATGGCAGGCTGAATGTACCCAAGCTGATCAACCAATTAACTCACCACCAGCCTGTCAGATTTTACATGCAATTATTGCCAGCGGGTGTTATATCCGCTAGCAATAATCACTGTGTTCTCACTGGGAATCCCTCCCACAGAGCCACTATGTAATCTTGGTGGGGGTGGCTTCCACCTGCCCCCCACCAGGAGAACACTGTGGGTCTGCAGCAGGGGCTCCCCACTGACTGTGTTGATGGGGTAATCTAGAGATTTTCTTTTCTGCAACCCGTGGCTACAGGAAAGAACGTCGCTCCATTTATGGCTGGCCTTACTCATTACTTCACATGAGAAATCTATATCTGTAACAAGGTCTGCTTTTACATTATTGAATTGTGCTAATATGAGCGTGTCCTGACCCGATAGAACACCTTTGGGATGAATTAGAGCGGAGACTGCGAGACCAGGCCTTCTTGTCCAACATCTGTGCCTCACCTCACAAATGCTCTTTTAGAAGAATAGTCAAACATTCACCATAGACACATTCCTAAATCTTGTGGATAGCCTTCCCAGAAGAGTTGAAGCTGTTATAGTTACAGAGGGTGGGCCAACTCAATATTGAACCCTACGGACTGAGACTGGGATGCCATTAAATTTCATGTGCATGTAAAGGCAGGTGTCCCAATACTTTTGACAATATAGTGTACATTTATATTAATACATACATAAAATAATAATACTGTATCGATGTTATGAAAACACATTTTGATTTCTCCTAAAATTACTCACTCACACAAAAAATCACGTTGAAACAGTGGTTATTAGGTTCAGTGCCTTGAAAAAGTATTCATACCCCTTCAAATTTTCCACATTTTGTCATGTTACAACCATAAAACATAAATGTATTTTACTGGGATTTTATGTGATAGACCAACACAAAGTGGCACATAATTGTGAAGTGGAAGGAAAATGATAAATAGTTTTCAATTTTTTTTACAAATAAATATGTGAAAAGTGTGGCATGCATTTATATTCAGCTCCCCTGAGTCAATACTTTGTAAAACCCCCTTTCACTGCAATTACAGCTTTTTGGGGATGTCTCTATCATTTTTGCTTATTCCTCTTTGCAAAATAGCTCAAGCTCTGTCAGATTGGATGGAGAGCGTATGTGAACAGCAATTTCCAAGTCTTGCCACAGATTCTCAATTGGATTTAGGTCTGGACCTTGACTGGGCCATTCTAACACATGAATATGCGTTGATGCAAACCATTCCATTGTAGCTCTGGCTGTATGTTTAGGATCATTGTCCTGCTGGAAGGTGAATCTCCACCCCAGTCTCAAGTCTTTTGCAAACTCTAACAGGTTTTCTTCTATGGTTTTCCGCCACACATAGTGTTTCTATTTTAGGCCAAAAAGTAAAATTTTGGTCTCATCTCACCAGATCACCTTCTTCCACATGTTTTCTGTATCCCCCACATGGATTTTCGTGAACTGCAAATGGGACTCCTTATGGCTTTCTTTCAACAATGGCTTTCTTCTTGCCACTCTTCCATAAAGGCCAGATTTGTGGATGACTAAGAGTTGTCCTGTGGACAGATTCCCCACCTGAGCTGTGGCTCTCAGCAGCTCCACTAGAGTTACTATATGCCTCTTTGGCTGCTTTTCTGATGAATGCTCTCCTTGCCCAGCCTGTCAGTTTAGGTGGTCAGCCATGTCTTGGTAGATTTGCAGTTGTGTCATACTCTTTCCATTTTCAAATGAGGATTTAACAGTGCTCCATGAGATGTTCAAAGCTTGGGATTTTTTTTATACCCTAACCCTGTCTGGTGTCTGGTGACACTTTATCCCTGACCTGTCTGGTGTGTTCCTTGGCCTTCATGATGCTGTTTGTTCACTAAGGTTCTCTAACAAACCACTGAGGGCTTCACAGCACAGCTGTATTTATATTGAGATTAACCACTTCCCTACCGCCGTATGCAGAATGACTGCCGGGAAGTGGTTCAGTTATCCTGACTGGGTGTCGTATGACGTCCAGCAGGATAACATGCCAACGCGTGCCCGTGGGAGCGTGCATTGTGGCGATTGATGGGGTGGTGCATCAGTCTGACCCACTGCATTACCGATCTTGGTAAAAAGCTTCCATTGGAAGCTCTTTACCATGTGATCAGCCGTGACTAATCATGGCTGGTCACAGTGTTAACAGGAAAAGCCATTTATCGGCTGTTCCTCTACTCACGTCTGCAGACGCGAGTAATGGAGAGCCGATTGACTGCTCTCCTGACATGGGGCATCTGTGCTGAGTGTTTACCAGCGCAGCCCCTCCTAGGATCGCCACCCTAGACCACCAGGGAGCCCACCAGGACCACCAGGGAGACCACCAGGGAGCCGATCAGGACCACCAAGGAGCCGATCCTAGACCACCAGGGAGCTCACCCTAGACCACCAGGTAAAGGGCACAGTGCCCAACATGGATGGCACTTAGTGCCAACTTCAGATGTCACCCTGGACCACCAGGGAATGGGCCCCTATTAATGCATCTGTCATTGCCGCCCACCATTGCCCCCTATCAGTGCCCACCAGTGCCACCTATCAGTGCCCACCATTGTCACCTACCAGTACCACCTATCAGTGCCACCCATCAGTGCCACCTATGAGTGCCCATCAGTGCTACATATCAGTGCCCTTCAGTGCTGCATATCAATCCCACCTATCAGTGCCCATCATTGCTGCATATAAGTGCCTCATCATCAGTGCCCATCAGTGCCACCTAATCAGTGCCCCCTCATCAGTGCCAATAAGTACTGCCTTATCAGTGCCCGTCAGTGTAGCCCCATCAGTGCCCATGAGTGAAGGAGAAAATGTACTTATTTACAACGTTTTGTGACAGAAACAGAGAAAAACTTTTTTTTTCAAAATTTTCAGTCTTTTTTTATTTGTAGCGCAAAAAATAAAAAACGCAAGGGTGATCAAATACCACCAAAAGAAAGCTCTATTTGTGGGAACAAAATGATAAAAAAAATTTTGGATACAGCACAACCGACCAATTGTCATTCAAAGCTGAAAAGCTGAAAATTGGCCTGGTATAGGGAAGTGTTCTAAGTGCCTGGTATTGAAGTGGTTAAATTACACACAGGCGGACTCTATTTACTAATTAGGTGACTTCTGGAGGCAATTGGTTCCACTTGACTAGATGTTAGTTAGGGGTATCAGAGTGAAGGGGGCTGAATACAAATGCACGCCACACTTTTCAAATGTTTATTTGTAAAAAGTTCACATAAAATAACATACATTTGTGTTTTTGGTGGTAACATGACAAAATATAGAACATTTCAAGGGGTATGAATACTTTTTCAAGGCACTGTATGAATAAAATATTGTTTTGGCCAAAATGTTGTTGAAAAATGGAAGATTTTGGTGAACCGAATTGGAGTCAATAGGTAAGGCAAATGTGAAGTGAGTATTGAAGGCTGGAAGTTATGGTAGGTCAGTCTACCTATGCTTTGTTCTTGCAGCAAAAAAGCCTTTCATTAGGCTCATGAGTTTATTTTTTCTAAGAAAGAAAAAACTGACAGTGAAAGTAAAATTTAAAGTGACTGTACACAAACAACAATCAAATACACGCAAATAAGAAACAAATCCAAAAAAAAAAAAAAAACATTCAAAAAATTGCTTTTCAGTCAAGAAAATTTTACCTTAGGCCTCATGCACATGGGGCATTTTTTACAAGGGGAACCAAAATGGAAAAAAAAATTGGCGTGGGGTCCCCCCCAAGACAATAACAGACCCTTCGATCTGGTATGGATTTTAAGGGGAACCCCCACGCCAAAAAAAATGGAGTGGGGTCCCCCCAAGATCCATACCAGAACCTTATCCGAGCACGCAGCCCGGCAGGTCAGGAAAGGGGGGTGAGCGAGCTGCCCCCCCTCCTGGGCCGGGCCACATGCCCTGAACATGGAGGGGTGAGTGCTTTGGGGCAGGGGGGCCCTGGGCCTGCCCACCCCAAAGCACCTTGTCCCCATGTTGATGAGGACAAGGGCCTCTTCCTGACAACCCTAGTCGGTGATTGTCAGGGTCTACGGGCGGGGGGCTTATCGGAATCTGGAAGCCCACTTTAACAAGGGGGCCCCCAAATCACGGTCCCCCACCCTAGGTGAATGAGTATGGGGTACATTGTACCACTACCCATTCACCTAAATAAAGTGTGAAAAGTAAAAACAGTACACAGGATCAGCAGTAATGCTAGGGCCGCCGTGTGCCATGACTCATATAGCCATGGGGTGAGGCCACCGGATGACTTCATATGGAGGCCCCGTCCCCTTTGTGACGTCACCACCATAATTTTTTTTTCATTTTGGCGGGGGTTCCCCTTCAAGATCGTCAGCACACAAATCACGATCATCATGATCCGACTTCTGTTGCAACTTCTATTCAAATCAATGGGCTCCCATAGGGAACCATTGATTTTGAATAGAGACAGAAAAATGCTGCTAAAAGCCAGCGTGGCTAACCGCGCATTAACGCCAATGCAAAAAGCTACTAAAAGAAGGTTTTTACAGCCACTTTTTCCTGGCGTTGGTAGTGGCTTTGCAGCCCTGGGTGCATGAGGCTTAAAGAGTTCAACAAGAAAAAATTTAAATATTGCAGATAGTGAAATCAGAAACAATTTTGCCAAAATTACTCATTCTGATTATTACATCTGATGCATGCATACAATGATATCCAAGAGAATAGACTGCTCATACATTGATGTTCATGTGACAATCCAGTGTCATTGAAGAATTATATTCATTTTTTTCCTCTCTTATTTAGGTAAGATGCTGATGATTATGACGATGTTACTGAACATTATTCTGATGAATAATGTTGGATGAGAGTTTCTCCTGTCAGTGGAATCATGGCTGTGATACTATCCAGTGCTATCTTCACCCAAACAATGCAGCTGCTTTGACAAAAAGCATTCCCAATGACGTCCACACAGAGATGAAGCATAAAAGTACCCCAATCTTGCCATTCACTGCCAGCGCCAGTGTGGATAAGGCCTATAGATGAGGCCTATGTGATCAGGTCAGTGTGCCATGCCATAATGTGACAAAACAGACATTTTTTACAGGAGGGAAAGGCAGTTTGTGTAACCTCAGCTTCCAGAAGCCATAAAGCTACAAGCATGGATCACACAACAGTAGAGATAAAATGTTATGCTAATGACTGGAAATGTTGTATTGGATTACTTTTTAATATGAGCTGCTAATCAAGAGATTTGGATCTGTGCAATTCAGTTACCAATCTTTCATAATCAAGCAATGGCTCAACACTGCTTCTTCAAAGAAAGTTTACGCAATTAATCTCCTCTGCTATATAGATGTGATTGGGAGAAAAGATTAATCACTCAACAATTGCTCATTTCTCAGATTAATTGTATGTATAACCTGGCAAGAAAAATCTAAGAAGACTAATCTCTCAGCAATCGCCCCAAAATCTCCTGGAGAAGCACTAAATAGGAATTTTATCTTTAGGAGATTTAGTCACACATGAATCCCCAAACTTTAAACATAATGCGTAGTATTTATATTTTTTATTTTTATTTGTTGATGCAGAATTAGAATATAACCTTTAAAACATATTTTTGGTTGTACACGTGAAAATAGCTTGGGGAAAAAAACAATTGTTTACAGAGTCAAATAGCTAAATTCAAATCACACTCAGCTGAAGTATTAAGAGTTGTGGGAGATGGGGCTTATGGAGATCAAGTTAGACATTCATAAGGTAAAAGCTATTGCTGTGCTCTATATAAAACACAAAGTGCTCTGCAAAACAAGTGTCATTGGTGTATATTCTATTAGAATGTATCTAACCCCAAAAACAAAAAAACATTTCAGCTTACCAGTTTTTAAATGTAATGGCTGCATTATCATTTTTTGTCTGATAATCAGGGTTGCCAACAAACAGTAAATTTACTGAAAGTTTGTAAAAATCAGTGAATTTTACAACTGTCTGTAAATATCAGGGGCTGATAATTTGTCATGTTGTGTTGACTTTTGTAAGTGTAAATCATGCAAATTATTTGTTATGTGTATGGTCAGTGTTTCCATATCTGTCATTTTTCAGGTTGCCAATAAAAAATGTGCTCTGTCAGTAAATTTCCCATTTTTTGTCAGTAAAAATGTTGCGGGAGGTTGTCAACCCTGCTGATAATCCTGCTAATACCATGCTTACCTTCGGTTGCTATGTCACTTACTCCACTGTATCATGGAACAAGCCACGATTGCCACCCAGACTTCTCTCCTGATATGGACAATGAACATGTCCCCATCATTTCATCTCCATTACATAGAAGGCAGGGCAGTAAGTAGTTTGCAGAATAAAGCTTTAGATAAGCTTGCATAAAGTGACAGGGATGCTGTCAAGAATGGCTTCGCCTTAGTACAGATGGATTTCTGAGATGCACACGTATGCGCATGCGATGGCCGGGCACAGACCAAGCAGATGTGCACAGACATTCACAGGCGCGTGCCTTTCACTAATGCTGGCACCAAATGGCCTATTTAAACGGGGCTACTGCTCTGGCTAATTGCTGTTTGGTCTATAGCATTCTGTGAGTGTGTTCCTGATTACTGTGTCTGACCTCTGATTTTGACCCAGGTTACTCTGGACCATTCTTGTTTGCTCCCTGCCCTGACCTTGGTTTGTCCCCAGATTCTGCCTCTGCCTTCTGCTCTTGTTTAATCCATTCTACTTTGCTGACATCGATTGTGACTGGATTAGTCTACTGTCTACTGTCTTTGGCTGATCTGCCTGCCCGTTACTGACACGGTTCATTCGATCATGCATCCAGTTCTATCAACCTCCTACAGCTCCTTCAGTCCAGCTCATCATCTTCTGGATTTGGCTTCCTGCTGCGCATCCACAGTCTGTTGCCAGCCAAGTCTTGTGCCAGCCTGTGCTGCTGTCAAGTCTGCCTGCTGTCAGCTGCTCCATATCCTGGCACTCTTCCAATGAAGCATCAGCTACTACCAACACAGACTATTGAACTGATCATAGGCACTCATACCTCACTGTCCTCTTGTGGTTACTGCCCCACTATCAGTGGCCCTCGAGCTGGAGCTGTACAAGAGGTCTTCCTCTGCACGTCAAGCTCACTAACCAGGTACATAAAAGACGATTCATTTCTGGCAAGATGTAATTGTTAAAAACTTCTTAGCCTAAAAAAAAAAAAAAAAAAACTACCATACATACCTCTCAATTTTTTGAGATGGGAACAAGGGACACCTATAAGCAAAAGCATGTAGACATAAAACATGCCTCCTACCACGTCCCATTAAGGGGGAATTATACCAAACAAATTATTAGTTAAACCCCCAAGTGATTTTATTTTTACCACTATTATTCCTTTATACTGGCTGAATGTACAAATGTACCATATTAGAAATTGGATGAAAGGTTTAGCACTGAGAAACACTTTTTGAAAGATAAAAAGTGCGTTTTATATACAACTATATAGATCAGACCAAAATGAGGGACAAATAAGGAGGAAAGAGGGACAGAGGGATATTGTCCCAAATCAGGTCCCTCGAAATCAGGTACAGTTGGGAGCTATGACCATATCTAAGTACTGGTAAACTGCAAAATATATATTTATTTATATATATTTATAGGTTTACATCAGGATTCGACAGAATGACAAGTTCCTTTTCATTTGACATACAAAGTGGGTACATATATCATGAAACATGCAAATAAGCATAGACTGGCACACAATACTACATGTTGTGAAAAGCTTCAAATGTCCCATCTGGGTCTCCTAAAAGGGGTACATGTGTGCTCAACGTTCACCAGGTTTCTATAATTTTATGTCTAGGGATGGGGGTGGGAATATTATTAACCACTTGCCGACCGCCATCTGACGGCGGCAAAGTGGCTCGTTCCCGCAAATCGCCGTCATACGACGGCGGCTGCGGGAACGAGTTTAGTGAGCGTGCGCGGGCCGCCGGAGGCGCGCCCGCGCGCTCACTGTGTCCAGGGGGGCCAGGGAGCGGATGCGGCGGCTTCGATTGCCGCCGGCTACCCGCGATGGCCCCCCCGGAGCGAGTGAGCGGAGGTCCGTGTATGTAAACACGGACCTCCGCTCTGTGTGAGGGGGAAGGGCTGTGATCACAGCCTTCCTTTACGTGAAGGCTGTGACCACTTCCCTTCCCCAGCTAGGCAAGCCCCCATACAGTAAGAACACGCCCAGGGAACACAGTTAACCCTTAGAGCGCCCCCTGCAGGTTAACCCCTTCACTGCCAATGGCATTTACACAGTAATCAGTGCATTTTTATAGCACTGATCGCTGTATAAATGCCAATGGTCCCAAAAAAGTGTCAAAATGGTTCGACATGTCCGCTGAAATATCGCAGTACCGCAAAAAATTGCAGATCGCCGCCATTATTAGTAAAAAATAAAAAAAAATTAAAAACCCCAAAAATGAATTCTCATCATCCGTAAACGCGACCACTTTTGCGCAAACCAATCAATAAACGCCGGTTGCGATTTTTTTTTATTGCAAATATGAGGAAGAATATAAATCGGCCAAAAACGGTGAAAAAAATGTTTTTTTATATTTTTTTTTGGATTTGTATTTTAGGAAAAAGTAAGAAATTTGGGTTTTTTTGCAAAATTGTTGCTCTTCTTTTGTTTATAGCGGCGATCAGAAATGACGCAGCGGTGATCAAATACCACCAAAAGAAAGCTCTATTTGTGGGAAAAAAAGGACGCAAAGCTCGACGGTCCTAAAGCTGGAAATCCTTCCGGGGCTGAAGTGGTTAAAGGGAAGGAAAAAAGTATACATTTTTGTTTTTAAGTTTAGGTAGGCTTGTTTTGCTGAGAATTTGGTGTTTTAAGTATGCTTTACATATTTTTTACATATTTATTTTTTTAAATAAAGATTTTTTTTTATACAGTTAATGATAAAAATGATATGAACATAAATGTTCTAATTTTTGTCCGTTTCAAATAAAAAAACAAGCAATGAAACAGGTTATAAAATCTTAGCCTTCTTTGTTGGGCTTGTAGAGCACATTCCTTATTCAATATTTTTTTTCTCACTGATCTTTTTACAGTATTAAGAAAAAAGGAAATCGAATTAAATTAATTGAAACTGTAGCTTAGTTGAATAAAATAAATACAGGCATCCAGAGTGAGGCAAATTGAACGAAATGAAGCATAACTGAGTTAGACGAATGAATGAGTGGCTTCAGTAAACAAAGGAGAGAGGTTATGACCCCTGAGGCTGTATCAGCCATGTAGAAGTGGGTTTTTTTTTTGTCTTGTGCCATATGAGAAATTGCCTATAGAGATCCTCAAACATTCAAACAAGGGCTTTGAGGAAATAATAAAAAGAAGTGATCAACAGAACTGTATAGTGTGTGACTTACAGGAGATTTCCACTTACTTCCTGTATAGATTGTGGATGTCTGACAAAGCAGGAAGTGAGGGCACACAGCATTTAGTGACCTTGCAGAGGATCTATTACCCATTTCATTCAGAACTAAAAAAGAAAGCTTTGACAGGAGCTGGGCTTAAATTCATCTACACATAATTTGGTAATTGAAGCGAATGCATCTGTAATATTAATTGATTGCTGCGGCCAGAGGTATAAGGCCTCATACATACGGGTGTTTTTTGATGCCACGTTTTTTGGTAGCTCTCCATGTTATTCAATGGCCCCATAAAAACGCAGATGTTTTTGAGCTGCAGAGGGCGTTGGCGTTAGTGAGCTGTAAATAGAACGCGGGACCAGCGCTTTCTGAGGCATAGCGTTTTGGCGTATTTGACACCGACGCCGCAAAACGCTCACTAACGCCATACCGACCTGAAACAGCGTTTTTGACGCCAATGTTTTCAGGTTAAAAAATAGCAGAGGAATGTTTTTTTTTAACCACTTGCCGCCCGCCCGCCGCAGCGTGACGGCGGCAATATGGCTCGTTATCACGAACTACTATTGTGAGCGCACCGCCGGAGGTGCGCTCGCGCACTCACTGTGTTCTGGGGGAGGAGACCAAGGAGCGGGTAGGGCGGACTCTATCTCCGCCGGTTACCCCGATGGCTCCCCCGCAGTGAAAGAACGGAGGTCCGTGTATGTAAACATGGATCTCTGTTCTGTCAGAGGGGGGAAGGGCTGTGATCACAGACTTCCTGTATATGGAAGCCGTGATCTCTCCCCTCCCCCTGCCAGCCCAGCCCCCATACAATTAGAAAACACTGAGGGAACACAGTTAATCCCTTAGAGCGCTTCGTCCAGGGTAACCCCTTCACTGCCAATGGCATTTACACAGTAATCAATGCATTTTCATAGCACTGATCGCTGTGTAAATGGCAATGGTCCCAAAAAAGTGTCAAAATGGTCCATGTCCATTGCAATATCGCAGTACCGCTAAAAAACACAGACCACTGCCATTACTAGTAAAAAATAAATAAATAAATAAAAACCCCAGAAATTAATTCTCATCATTCGTAAATGCAGCAACTTTTGCGCAAACTAATCAATAAACGCAGATTTTGATTTTTTTTCACAAAAATATGAGGAAGAATATAAATCGGCCAAAACCGATGAAAAAAAATGTTTTATATATTTTTTTTTGGATTTGTATTTTAGCAAAAAGTAAGAAAAATGACGCAGAAGTGATCAAATACCACGACCGCGCAATTGTCAGCTAAAGCGACGCAGTGCCGAATCGCAAAAAGTGCTCTGGTCCTAAAGTGTGAAATCCTTTTGGGGTTGAAGTGGTTGACGCCGATGCTCACTAACACGCATTGACACTCAATAACATCGATGCAAAAGCCGAAAAAAACACATATTTTTCCCTGACGCCGGGCCCGACGGTTTGCTTATTTTTTTTCATCTGCCTGTGTGTATGTGGCCCCTTTCACACTGGGGCGTTATTACGGCATTATAGCACTAAAATTGGCGCTAAAATAATGCTCTAAAAATACTATTTATGCATCTCAATGGAAGATTTCTCACTTAGGCGTTGCGTTAGCGTGGTGTTGATCAATATCATGCACGCATGGTTTTTGAGGAATGTGGGGAGCGGTGTATACACCGCTCCTCCACCGCCACTGCCATTGGAATGAATGGGCAGCGCTCCTGATGCGGCTGTACACCGCTCTGGGAGCGCCGAGCACCTGCACTTTTAACCCCTGTGTAACCCCTCGTGGGGGGGGGGTTAAAAGTGCCTTGCTGCCGCCCCAATAGCTGCTATTACAGTGATAGATCGCAGCTAAATTAGCGGCGGTTTACCGCTGACGCTCGGGCGGTCCCAGTGTGAAAGGGGCCTTAGGGCCAGAGCACTTTTTGAGATTCAGCACTGCGTCGCACTGACAATTGCGCGGTTGATTGGTTTGCGCAAATGTTGCCACACTTACAAACCATGAGAATTAATTTCTGGAGTTTTTACAATTTTTTTACTTGTAATGGCGACGATCTGTGATTTTTATTGGGACATTTTGACACTTTTTTGGGCCTAATGACATTTATACAGCGATCAGAAATTTAAATATCCACTGATTACTGTGTAAATGTCATTGGCAGGGAAGGGGTTAGCTGGGGGGGCGATCTAGGGGTTAACTGTGTTCCCTAGGCGTCTTCTAACTGTGGGGGGGCTGGACTGGCAGGGGCACCAAAGATCTAACTGATCCCGAGTATCCCTGTCAGAACGAGAAACTGCTGTGTTTACATCAGCGGTTCCCCGTTCTGGCTCTGTCACAGGGCATTGCGAGTCGCAGGCGGACAAGAAGTCCTCCCGACCCACGGCCCCGCTCAGGGTGCACTAAAGTGACGACTATAAGCGGCGATTCAACGGACAGAGCCACGCTGTTGCCGCTTATAGTCGTACGGCAGTTGGCAAGTGGTTAAAGTCTGATTGCTTGTTAAGGACTGCTGTACTTTGCAAATTGCCTTTTTTCCCACTAAGTAAGCCTGACTGGGTCTTGCCTATTTCATATGCTGCTACCTGAGCAATAGAAAACCTGTCATTAAATATACACTCACCGGCCACTTTACCAGGTACACCTCAATTGCTTGGTAACACATTGCTAATCAGCCAATTACATGGCAGCAACTCAATGCATTTAGGCACCTAGACGTGGTAAAGACAGCTTGCTGAAGTTCAAACCGAGTATCAGAACATGGAAGAAAGGGGATTTAAAGCGGAGGTCCGAGGGCTAAAAAAAAATTAAAAGTCAGCAGCTACACATACAGTAGCTGCTGACTTTTAATATTAGGACACTTACCTGTCCTGGAGTCCAGCGATGTCGGCACCCGCCGCCGATCTTCGGATCGGGGGACGGGTGCAGCCGCCTCCATCGCGGGTAAGGGAACCCGGACGTGTAAGCAGTACAGCTTCACGCCGGGCACCTTACCGAGCATGCGCGAGCTCTTCCACGCTCTGCTACTGGCCAGGCGGCCAGAAGCAGAGCGAGCAGGGAGGAGGGAGCCGGGCTGCTGACGTCAGCGGCCGCGTCCGCCGGCCAGAGCTCCCGGATGTGTGGAAAAGGACACCTGTCTAAAGACAGGTGTCCTCTTCCCCCTCCCCCCCGAAAGGTGCCAAATGTGACACCTGATGGGGGGTGGAATCCAACCAGCGGAAGTTCCACTTTAGGGTGGAACTCCGCTTTAAGTGACTTTGAATTTGGCATGGTTGTTGATGCCAGACGGGCTGGTCTGAGTATTTTAAAAACTGCTGATCTACTGCAATTTTTTCATGCACAACTATCTCTAGGGTTTACAGAGAATGGTTTGAAAAAGAGAAAATATCCAGTGAGCGGCAGTGTGGACAAAAATGCCTTGTTGATGTCTGTGGTCAGAGGAGAATGGACAGACTGATTTCGAAATGATAAAAGGCAACAGTAACTCAAACAAACACTTGTTACAACCATGGTATGCAGAATACCATTTCTGAATGTACAACACATCGAATCTTGAAGCAGATAGGCTACAGCAGCAGAAGAGCACACTGGGTGCCACTCCTGTGAGCTGAGAACAGGAAACTGAGGCTAAAGTTTGCACGGGTTCACAAAAATTAGACAATAGAAGACTGGAAAAATGTTGCGTGGTCTGATGAGTATCAATTTCAGCTGTGACATTCAGGTGGTAGGGTCAAAATTTGGCATAAACAACATGATTTCATGGATCCATCCTGCCTTGTATCAACGGTTAAGGCTGGTGGTGGTGTGTAATGGTGTGGGGAAACATTTTCTTGGCACACTTTGGGCCCCTTAGTACAAATTGAGCATCGTTTAAACACCACGGCCTACCTGAGTATTGTTGCTGACCATGTCCATCCCTTTATGACTTCTGATGGCTATTTCCAGCAGGATAATGCACCATGTCACAAAGCTCAAATCATCTCAAACTGGTTTCTTGAACATGACAATGACCTCACTGTACTCCAATGGCCTCCACAGTCACCAGATCTCAATCCAACAGAGCACCTGAGATGTGGTGGCCTGGGAGATTTGCATCATAGATGTGCAGCTGACAAATCTGCAGCAACTGCGTGATGCTATCATGTAAATATGGACCAAAATATTGGAAGAATATTTCCAACACCTTTTTGAATCATTGCCACAAAGAATTAAGGAAGTTCTGAAGGCAAAAAGGGGTCCAACCCAGTACTAGCAAGGTGTACCTAGTAAAGTGGTTACCTGGCTGTCACTAACTTTTAATGTGAAAGCCTGGTCAACACTAAGCTTAAACTTACTCCCACCCCCATTCTAAGCCCTATTCTACCCTGTAAAGGAAAGATGCTTATACTTACCTAATCTAAGGGCACTCTGATCTGATCATGTGATCTGCCCAGTAGTCAGCTTCAGGGGAGAGGAGAGAGCAGCGACAAAAGCTGCAATGCCTGGGCAGTGACTTCACCCCTAGACTTACTATGGGGCATCTGTTGTCCACTGTCCCTTCTCTATACTAAGCCGGCACTAGGACCCAATCACGTGACCAGACCTAAATGCCCTTTGTTTAGGTAAATATACATATTGTTCCTTTACAGGGTAGTTAGCCTCGGGCCTATAATGGGAGTGGGAGTAGGTTTAAGCTTAGATTCTACTTTGTCACTCACCCAGTACAAGCAAGGTGTACCTAATAAAGTGGCTACCTAGCTGTCACTAACACTTACGGTGGAAGCCTGGTCAACACTAAGCTTAAACCTACTCCCACTCCCATTCTAAACCATATGCAAACTACCCTGTAAAGGAAAGATGCTTATACTTACCTAATCTAAAGGCGCTCTGATCTACTTATGTGATCTGCCTAGCAGTCAGCTTCAGGGGAGAGAAGAAAGCATCAACAAAGGCTGCAATGCCTGGGCGGTGACGTCACCCCTAGACTTACCATGGGGCATCTGTTGTCCACTGTCCCTTCTCTACACTGACGCTAGGACCCAATCACATAACTAGACCTAAATGCCCTTAGTATAGGTAAATATACATATTCCTTTACAGGGTAGTTAGCATACGGACTAGAATGGAAGTGGGAGTAGGTTAAGGCTTAGATTTCAGGTTTTGACCAGATTTCTGCTTTAAGTCACTCACCCAAAAAAGGCATGCAATAAGTAAACTTAAAACGTTTATATACAGTATGTCTGCAGTATTTTCCAGCAATGGGATGCATTTAAATTAGAAATACTAATTAGTTACCACATACATCATCTTTCCTGTAAAACAGAAAATCTCCTGCGCTCAAAAGTCTTGTGATGGCAATGGAAGTGGCATATAATTCTGATAGTTCACAAAGGAAACACAGGCCTTGCTGTCCTCCAAGGGCCAAGGGACACCCAGAAGAAACACTGCAAAAGAATGAAAAGAGGGTACACCAGCATTCCCATTACCCAAGTAAAATGTATTAAAATCCAAAGGAAAAAATTATAGTCACAAACAAAACATAAATGAAGGCATATCAAAGTCCACAAGGGACCAGCAGCAACCAAGTCATCAAGGCTGTATCCAACACGCCGGAGGACCCTATGGAAGGCTGACATGTTTCGAGGGGTGATCCCCTCTTCCTCAGAGTCAATCTTTTGCCCTGGTGATCTGGTTGATGCTGGTCCCTTGTGGACTTTGATATGCCTTCATTTACGTTTTATTTGTGAGTATAATTTTTTCCTTTGAGTTTTAATACCCCTTGATATGCATTTACGTTTTGTTTGTGAGTATAGTTTTTTTTCCTTTGGATTTTAATACATTTTACTTGGGTAATGCGCAAGGGTGGTACACCCTCTTTTTATTCTTTTGCGCCATCTTTCCTGTAACAGGTAATTGAAAGACTGAAAACAGATGCCTTGAAGGTTGCAGGTGCTATAGGGCCCTCAGAGGTTTTGGGAAAAATGTTTAGCAGCAGCAAGACCGCATTGCATGACTCCAGATCAACTTTCTTTGCAAACATTCTGCAAGTCTGTTGTAAGTTCTGGTTCAGTTATGTTCTACAATAGTCATCCCACCACAGGGGTCACTGTGGCTGAATTATCATGCTGTAGACTTGGGGATCTCTTGCTGTAGACTCACCACTGCAACTTTGCTCTTGCTAGAGACTTGCCATGCAAATTTGCTACAATTTGGAAAAGTGACAACTAGAACTTGTGCTTCAAGTGCTCTGGAAGTGTACAACTTCCCAGTGAAAATGTGCAACAAGTTAACAGACTTACAATTCAACACTGCAACACATTTGTGTAAGTTATCCTTGCTATCTGGGACCTTGCCTATTTGGGGCAACATGAGAGTGTTCTTGTAAAGCTCTCCAAAAACACAGAGGTTCTAAATCTTTCACTGTCCAAATGAAAGAAAAAGAAAAGTCTTGGCTAGAGTTGGGCTTTAATTAGTACATTTTGAGCTGCTCAGTACAAGAAGCTGCTTAAAATGAAGGAGGTTTGAGCACTAATTATGTGCCTTCACACTTCTCTCTGCATTACATTGCTTTGTAGGCAGTGATATAAAGTAAAATGAGATAATGCAGGTATTGTTACTTTTACAGTGTTACATATACACCACTACTAATAGCTGAAAAGTCAGATGTTTTAGCTTTTTTTAAATAACTTTTCTTTTAAAATAGATTGTTTCAGAATGCTGCAGAGAAGCTGAATGGATTCTGAGCTCTCAACTCTGTTACATGTTTAACACAGCAATTATTCAATAAGGCTGTGTCCAGAATAAATGTTATATTAACATTAATCTGAACACCCTCAGCCTTGTGGTAACATGTTATTTTATTTGAAGCTGAACTCTAGGAAACTTCTCCCTTGAAGTGGGGCTGTCAGGAAAATCAAGCTCGAGCCTGTGCGCAAAGAAATGTGTATGCACGCAGAATGGTCCACAGAACTGTGCACAGAATTAGAATCGTGCATGCATCTACACATGCATGTGGGAGGGGAGTGGTCTAAGAGCACGGAGGAGCGGAGGATCCGGTAAGTAAATTTACTTTTCCAAGTCCCCTAGACCTAAATGAGCAGTTAACCCTTGCAATGCAAGGGCGGCCCACTGCAGGTGTGAATTCTCAAGTTTTCTGGAGTTTAGTTTTAAAGCAATGGAGAAGCTCTAAAGCTGAACTCAGTGTTTACTTTTACTTTAAATAGCGTGTTTGGGCCAAATAGTTTGTTTGGGCTTCCTTTGATTGGCTGAGGTGGAGAGGTGCGTGGATGACGTCACAATCTCTACCTCAGCCAATCAAAGAAAGCCTTTTATTCATTGATAAAATACAAGGCCTCCTGTGAATGGCTGAGCAGTGCTCAATCAGACTCAATTTTGTTCTATAAACAGACAGGAAGTCCCCTACTGCTGGCAGAACTCAGTGCTGACAGCAAACACATCTATTAGTAATGGAAATAGTTTATTTGGGCCAACTTAGACCAAACAAACTACTTAAAGTAAAAGTATACATGGAATTTGATTTTAAGGCCTCATACACACGGGCCTCTGAAAAAAAAATAAGCAAAACGTCGAGTCCGACGTTTTGAAAAAATCTGCACTTTTTTTGGCGTTTTGCATTGGCGTTAGTGATGTTAGTGAGTGTCAGCGTCAATAGGCATTTTTTAAAAAAAATCAGTCCTCTGCTATTTTTCAACCTAAAAGCATCGGCGTCAAAAACCGCCGGTACGGCGTTAGTGAGCGTTTTGCGAATTGGCGTCAAAAAACTCCAAAACGCTACAGCCTCAGAATGCACTGGTCCTGCGTTCTAGAAACAGCTCACTAACGCCGATGCCCTCTACTGCTCAAAAACGCCTGCGTTTTTAGAGGACCATTGAATAACATGGAGAGCTGCAAAAAATGCCGCCGTCAAAAAACGCCTGTGTGTATGAGGCCTAAAGCTGAACTCCAGGCAGAAAAACACAACACCAATCAATGCCGTTATTTATTCATTACAAATCATTCATTTTTTTTAAAGCACTAAGATTGAGTACCTGAATTAGTATTAGGCTCCTGTAATCCTCAGTGCAGTAGAACGCTAAGAGAAGGAGCAGCAGAACTAGGAGCCGGTTATGTTTGCTGCCTGCAAATATACTAACAAGTAACATGCTGACAGGAGTTGAGAGCAGTCGGATGTGCTTGTCAGCC
The DNA here is from genome assembly GCA_018402905.1 of Glandirana rugosa. NCBI lineage: Eukaryota > Metazoa > Chordata > Amphibia > Anura > Ranidae > Glandirana > Glandirana rugosa. The sequence continues at coordinate 350,350 of BLSH010118531.1, forward strand.
ATTGCTTCTTCACTGTACAGTTCCAGGCTGGAAGAAGGGCAGTGACGAGGCTGTACTGCCTAACTGCCGCAGAGAAAAGTAAGGTCACCAGCCTGCCTGTATTGCAGGACTGGATGAACATAAATTTACAGTATGTATATTATCCATGGGTTTAGCTGTTTTCTTGTTCAGCTTTAAAGGAAAAGTGTAACTTTGTGTACGCTTTTCCAAATGTTATATAGGATCCATGAGTAGTGCTGCCACTCACCTGTAAAAGCAGATCCCTCCTTTACTTTCCACCCATGGTCTGGTCTTCATGGGAATTGATGCAGTAGCTGCATGAAGTCCTCAGCTGTATTGTGCAGAAAACAAGATGGAGGCATGGGGTTTGCACCAAATGCATATGGAACATTGTCTCACCACAATACTGTCCATCCTGGCTTCATCAAAGAGCCTTCCTTCTATGTACTACATATGTTGATTCTATAAAACCTGCCCTCTTTTTTGCTGCTTTTATCTTGCTTCCTATTAGAGGTGGCTGTGTTTGTTTGCAATGGTTTCACTGTATGTAGGAATGTAGCCACCCTCTCTTGCCTTCTCCTGAGGTGGACTAGGACCTATGCACTTAGTCACAGAGGACATTATGAGGAGGCAGAAAAACCCAGTAAGAAATGATACAATGAAAAATAGATTACAGGGCTATTGAATAGTGGATGTGTATTCATTATTTTTGAGGCGCAAGGATATTGTTTAGTGTCAGTTTAAACCCATCTTTTCATGTCAAAATACTGCAACTCACTTAAAAAAACACGAAGAACGTGTAAAAAACACACCTTGGGGCTTGTGCCTTTTTGGTACAGCCTTATGGTTGTTTCCACAATTTATGCAAAAAGGCTCAGTGCAAGAGAATCTTTTTGCAAGATTTAGGATTCTCAGCATTCTGGAAATCACCCTCTCCTAGGCGCCATGGGTGGAAACTGGGTGGAAGGTAAGTACATTTTTTAAACTTTTCTCATCAGCTTTTGTGGAAAAAACATCTACTGTATATTGCATGAGGTCTATATCAGAATATGCGGCAGAACAAGAAAACCAACAATATTACTGGTACCTAGGAAGCATGTCAGAAAACAGGATAGTTCCTTTATAATTCAAAAGACTTATGTGCTCAGATCCTCCATGAAAATGACTGTCCATGTGTAGACTCAGTCAACCAGTAACCAGAAAAATAAGTATATAGAAATGACAATATCCACAAAAGAATACGAAATGAATGTACCCATATAATAAACATAAAAAACAAAAACAAATTATTAAAGATAAATCAGCATTCATTTTGTTGACTATATTTTATGATGGATGTTTCCTAATATGATATTCCTGGTTTTCCTGATATGATAATCCTGGTTTTCCTGATATGATATTGGCATGTTTAGATTTGCTTGGGTTTAGCTAGGTGTTTCTTTTGCTATCAATATCCACAAAAGAACAAATGTTACAAAAAATTAGCACTCCTGAATTTATCTGATGTGTCACAGGTGATCAGGGGTTAAACTGAAAACTGAACAAGAGGAATTAAAGGAAACCGCATTTCCTTTCACATTAGGACAATAATGGAACAAACAGCTTATGGCAGGCGTGCCAGATGCCCCTAAGCTCCATGGATCATGCGCAGTTTGCCTTGATAGCATCCATGCAGCTTTATGGGTTTGTCTCAGTCTCCTCTTCCAGCTGCAACCTCCGTCCCTATTTCCTCCCATGCATGTTTGACAAATGCAATGTGAAAGAAGAGCGAGAGAGACACAAGCTGAGGGAGGGGGAGTAGGAGGTGGGGAGAACTCACCGCCTTCTTCTAATCATCATTTTCCTTTAGCCAGACCAGCAACTCCCAGTAGACATATAGAGAAAACAGTGTGGGGTTCCTGAAAACTGCGCCGGTCCAGAGAAGACGTTAAAAAAGTCATTAGAAGATGCCTGACCTATACTGCAATCAAAACACATCCTTGTGAGGCCACCGGACACCTCTACAGGCAACGACACCTGAAATAAGAGGTAATTATCATTTACTGTAGGCTTTGTCGTTGGTTTAGTAGGGATTTACTGCATGCTTTCCAATAATTCTCTTCTCTAGTGAGGGAAGGCATCGTGATGTGTCCCTTTGCAATAGGACAGATCATGGGAAGAATTTTGCCTGTGCTAAACAATTAACCTTTTATTCTTGGCATGAATGACCCTTTTGAAATTCCTCTCCAAGTCTATATTGAACAATCTGTTAGCTCCAAAGGGACCCAGCTCCAAGCTGGAGGTTGACATGAGCAATGTCCTTGGTGCTGATATTGATCCTCTGCTGTCCATGGTGCTGAAATGCTACTCGCCCATACAAGGCTCAGTGCTGGTAGCTTACCTTCATTAACCAATGCAGATACAAAACCGGTGTGTGGGGGTTTATCTTTCTGTATAATCTGAAACTGTTAGAAAGAAAGGGTGACATTACAAATGATATCATAATTATTTTTTTTTGTACAGGATTTATATAGTGCCAACAGTCTGCGCAGCGACATATGATATAAAGGCAGACAGCTGTGCTACTTTAAGCTCTGAATAAATAATCCTTTAAGTAGGATACATATAATTATCAAAGACCAAATATTATTTTGGATGGAATTCGTTTTTCTAATTTAATAAGGAAAAGGGTGGTGTGTAAAAGGGTACAAGTAACCTGTGCCAACCAATCCTAAAAAATGTGTTTTTTACTGTCCTGATTCGGTCATAAGCAAATTGTGATTGATTGCCATGGTTACTGCACTTTATACATCATCATTGCCATGTAGACTGCTTTATTAAATAGGTCTATTGATGCAGTGCACCTATAATAAATTACGTGTAATTAGCTTTTTATATTTATGTGCTGTATTTATTATGGTATCATAGTTCAACATTATAGTATAATAAAATGCTGATGCCCAGCCCATGCTTGTTCTAAGCAAACAATTTTTTATAACATAAGTTACATTTAAATGAGTCTGGCAGAGTGTGTTCTTGCTTGTTCTTTTTTTATGAATGAATGAATCACTGTGCTGTTTTTTTTACCAAGCCTTAAAATATGGATGAAGCTGTAATTGCAATGTGCTTTCTCTGGGTTTTGCTGTCATCTCAATATTTAGTGTAGCAAATGAGGCTATAAAGCAGTTTTGACGTTATTATTTTCAGCTAGAAGCAGAGAAGGCTGCATTGGCTATAATAACATTAATGACATTTCTTTCCAGGTTTGAGGATGAAAACAGGGCAAGGATTAACTTAATCTAAAAGAAAGTAAATCATACAGCATTTATGGCATTGCTCAGTGTAGTTTGTAGACCATAATGAAATCAATATGTTGGAATAACATATGGTCATTGACTTTGGGCTGGATTTGAGGAATGATTCATTGTGTAGTTTGAAGTCTGAACATGGAATGGTTAAAATGAATACAAACGTAGGGTAGCAATACACACACAGATCTCTTACTGGAACGATTGAGGGATCATACCTACTCTGAACACTGCACCCTAACCGTGTCACTTTCACTCCTCTATTTGGACATTGACATCTTAGGGTACATACACAGGGAAGGCTGCTTTTCTTGTCTTAGGATAAAAAATTCTAAATGAATAATAATAGCAGAGATTTTCCATTGCATTGCATTGGCATTTGTGATGAACGTAATTGCTCATTATTGCTCGTTAGTTACGCAGTCCAGTCGTCACTGAAATAGAATGGCGGTAGTGAAAGGCATGCTATGTATTATACAATGTACTATTAAGCCCGAATCCATACGTCAGTCAAAAATATTTTTCATCATTCTTGGAAATATATTGTAATCAATTTTTGCATAATCAGTTAATTGCAAGTGAATCAAATGCAAGATGCTGATAGAGATGTCACATGACTGATGCACTGCAATCATTTTAAATACAATTAGCTGTTGTCAGTTGTCAGGCTTAAAATGTTCTGTACAGATTTCTTACAATATCCACTCATCTAAGCCATGAAGTCACGCTGGACATGAAAGGCCATGGGGACCAGATGCAGATTTACAGCAAATGTAGCATAAAGAATTTAGAGCAGCTTCAGCAGACATTGAGATATGCTGGGTGTCAATGAGCAAATAGCATATAAGGTTTTACAGCTGTTTGCAAAATGACAAGCTGAGTCTGGGGGAAAGTGGATATCATTTGCTTTTACATTATGCGTTTATGATTATTGTCTCCGCACAGCTGCACATATGACGTGAAATGGTACAGTCACAGCATTGCAAACAGTTTAAAATGTTTGCTGTGGTAGGTCAAGCAGGATAGGAAGTTGATGGTTAACTGGTGTGCCTATATCTGTTTGTAATATACTGAGCTCATAGCAAAGACTTAACCCTATCATCCATTGCAAAATTACATTCATTAGAATTAAATATAGTTACAGTTGGACTTGCCAAAAATCCTGCTGCTCTTACTTGACCATTAGTGATGGGCCGAACGTACCTGAGTTTGGCTCGGCGAACATGACTAAAGTTCGGGTGTCAAATCTGAACCATGTTAAAGTGTTCCTAAATCCACAACAGTAAAATCAGTCTGTATATGCAATAAAGCATGCTTGTTATACTCACTGTGGAATCTAAGGGGTTAATCCTTTGCATTGTGTAAAAGGCTATTTGATCCTGTCTTCTCTGCCACCCCCTTTTTCCACTGTCCCTAATCTATCTCCTTAACAGAGGCTAGGTGACAAGCTGCACATGCTCAGTTTGGTGTGTATTGCTATAGAGTTTTTTTTTCTTAATTAGCACTGACCAGACAGAGGGTCAGGGGTCCTGCAGCCTGATAGGACAGCCAGAGCAGAATGAAAACTCCTCCTACAAGCTTTAACCAGAGACTGATATAAGTCACAAGACTGCTCTAACTGCTGATGAAAAAAGGCATTTAGCAGTTTATATTTACAAAAACTATTGCATTTTTATGTTCTGTGTACTCTGGGAGACCAGATATAGTGAATGCAGGGTCCTGGGTTTAGTAACACTTTAATGGTAACTGGATGTTAAAAACAGTAATGGACATTTTCTGGACTAATATGCTAGGGATTGTCAAACAAATGGCATGGAGGATTGGGCAATGCCCTAAGGTACATGTACCAAAGCAAACGTGTGTTTAAATTTCTGGAAAAATGACAGCTCCCAGCCCCTTCGTTATGTTTAAAGCAGCCAGGGATTACCTTCATCTATAGCTTGCAAGGGGGAACTCCCCTGTCCCGGTGGTTGTGGGAGTCTGTGGGCAGGGGGTTTTCAGGATCTGGAAGCCCCTTAAACAATATGGAGGCACCCAGATATTGCTTCCCCTTGTGAATGAATAAGTTGTACATTGTAAAAATGTAAAGACCTTTTGTGTTTTTGATGAGACCTTTATTTAAATAAAAAAAAAGTCCCATGATCTACACTTATTGTCAATCACGCCATCTAATATTGTAAATTGCACCGAAAGAAAAATACACAGCTCACTAACACGCATCTGTTCCTGTTGCTTCACTGGGGACAAATGACAGCTGTTATATGCTGTAAACAGGAGGTGGGGTATCCCAGGCAACATCATTGACCATATATGAATGCATGTATGCAAACTTGGATAAGGGTCTGGTGTGGATTTTTGAGGGTACCTCAAGGGTTTTTTTTTAATTATTGTGTTGTGTTCCCCTTAAAATTCATGTGAGGCCTGAATAACTTAATATGAATTGTGGGGGAACCCCCGTGCTGTTTTTTTTCTATCCTGGAATTCCTGGCCATCTAACTGAATAGGGTCGGTGACAACACTGGTTGTTAAGGATTTGGTGGTGTCTGCATCTGCCAGCATCTTTAACCGCTATAAATGTTCATTGATAAATGTAACAATATGTGCTTTTTTTAACTGTTTCACTGCCAGAGTCATTTATGCTTTTTTTTTTTTTGCACACATGTTGAAAAATCCTTTTGGACTTGAAGATTAGTTAGAACTCCCAAGCATGACATATCTTCTGAAAGCAGAGACCCAGGAGAATAAAATAGTGGTAGCTTCAAATTTTTATGTCACATGATATTAATGCAACAGTTAATCAAGCACAAATCTTCAGTTAAAATACACTGAGGTTAATTTCAGGGTAAACAAAGCAATATATTACCCAATTTTGGGTAAAATAATAAAGACAAGTTTGCACCAAGTAAATAGATAGCCAACATGCCAAACTTTAAACTTTGTGTGCCTGTGAAATAATGACAATTTTTGGTACTGTAAGCTTTCCAAAGGTTACTCTTTAAGAGCCCCTATAGGTCATCACTTTAGAGTAACATGGATAATGGGCCTAGAACTACCACCTTCACTCCTACATGCATAGTGTAATGTACCATTTGTAGCACAACCAACATTTTTGTACGTAGGCGCCTCCGGTGTGTACATTTACATGTGGATGGGTGTGTATATAGGGGGGAGGAGAGCTCAAATTTTTCAGGAGGGGGGAGTTTAAGTACTTGGGTGTAAAGCTTTATTTATAGCACACAGTGTCTCACCTGCCCTCCATTGAAGCTAATGGAGTACAGATCGCTGTCACTTTCCTTGGCTATACCGACAGCAAAAATTGGAAGTGACGTTATACATGTTAGGTAGTGGAGATTATCCAACGGGTGTTTGCTGGTCTCCCTCCCCTCTGCCTGGTGACACCAGCCATGCATGATAGGGGAGGTTGCACTTCCGAGGATTCATGAAAGTGATCGTGGTTGTACATTTGGCTTGTGAGATTTACACATACTATGGGGGAAATTTACTAAAACTGGAGCACTCAGAAGCTGGTGCAGCTCTGCATGGTGGCCAATTAGCATCTAAATTCACATTATTCAATTAAGCTTTAACCTGGAAGCAGAGTTAGTAAAACCCCACGTCGCGGCCACTAACGTATGCCATACATCAGTGGTGGTAAAAGGGGTTAAACAATGAAACTGTTGAAATAAAATGTGCAGCCTATGGGACCTTTAATGTGGTTATTTTTTATTTTTTCATTTTTTTTTCCTTTTATTTTTTTTTATCTTATCTGGTGATCTTGTTGGTATCATACTTCCTGTTCTAGGGTGGCAATGCCCACTTCACTGTATCTGTGGAGAAGAAACATTTTCTTCATAGTCTGCCTGCTTCTAATTTTGTACTGCAGCCCACATATTTGATAGGCAGCCCGGCTGACAATGCTGTAGCTAATTGCGGGGCAGTGGTTTAAAGTTGTCAGTGTATAACAGGAAGACGCTGTTACTGGCAGAATTCCCAGGTAAGATACTTTACAACAGATTCACAAAAAATGATCTGACAAAAAATGATCAATATGGTGAGGCATAATGCCAAACATACTGATAAATAAATCTAGGGTTTACATACTGTACACTTTAAGTATACTAGGAAAGTTTTTTTCTCTTTTACATATTGGCTACTGGCCATCAGCATCGTCTAGCATTGACAGAAATGTGTTAATATAGCTACTGGAAAGCAAGGAGTTTATTCTGAAAAAAAATTAAGTTGAAGGGAGTATATACACTCACCGGCCAATTTATTAGGTACACCTGTTCACTTGCTTGGTAACACAAATTGCTAATCAGCCAATCACATGGCAGCAACTCAATGCATTTAGACAAGAAGAAGACTTGCTGAAGTTCAAACCAAGCATCAGAATGGGGAAGAAAGGGGATCTAAGTCTAAATCTTTGAACGTGGCATGGTTGTTGGTTCACTGTACTCCAATGGCCTCCACAGCCACCAGATCTCATTACAATAGAGCACCTTTGGGATGTGGTGGAATGAGAGATTCGCATCATTGATGTGAAGCAGACAAATCTGCATCAACTGTGTGATGATATCATGTCAGTATGGACCGAATCTTTGTTGAATCTATGCTACGGAGAATTACGCAGTTCTGAAGCCAAAATGGGGACCAATCCGGTACTAGCAAGGTGTACCTAATAAAGTGGCCGACGAGTGTATATAAAGCATCAACAGCTAGAGTCAATGCCAATGAACCATTAGATTGCAGACAACTCTAAAGCCTCGTACACACAGGACGACGATCGTACTTATGATCGTCGCAAATCGTATGTTGCATAATGTAACTTGCATACTGGCTGCACTACACGATCGTACAACCGCAGAAGAACGTTCAGGTGCATGTAATTAGCATCCGGCCATTCCTGACTTTGGAGCATGCGTGTTTTGCACAATACAACTTTGTTGTACCAACTGGTCTGTACACACGATGCAACGGTCGTATGAGAGCTTGTTGGTACGACCACGTTTTCTAGTCTGCTCATACAACTCCCTTGTACGACCGTTGTATGTTCGATTGTTCAAATCGCGCATACAAACGATCGATTTCGCATACAATGGTAGTGAGTACGACCTGTTGTATGCGATCGTCGTCCCGTGTGTACGGGGCTTTAGGCTCCATGCAAACTGGACGCTATCTGGGCTCTCTCGGCGGCGGGCATGAGACGCTGCTTACAAAACATTCTTTTGCAGCGTTTTGTAAGCAATGTTTACCGGCATTTATATGTGTCGGTGTTTTTTTTTCCTCATTAGCTTCCATTGACTGCAAAAAACGCCGGATGCCGATAAACAGCTGTTTACCGGCGTTTATGAGTGCTTAGCGGCATTTATCGGCGTCCGGCGTTTTTTGTGGTCAAAAGAACGACTTTTGAACGCCAATTCAGGGCTTTCAGATAACAGCCCAAAAATGCCGCTGCTGATAAACGACAATTAACGTCCATGTGTGCATGGACACATAGGATAACATAAAGTGGCGTTTTCGGGCTGTTAAAAAAAAGCCAAAACTACCAAAAACGGTTGTTTATCAGACACAGTGTGCATGGAGCCTAACTGCAGTTCAGAGGAGGTTTACCCTGTCTATTGAAAGTGCATATAAAGGAGGTACCCCACCAGGCCATGCAACTTCAGTAGTGCCAGAAGCATAGACTACAGGTCAGCAGATAGCTGTACATCTCTTTTCTGATTTTATTCTGTGGTTTAACAGCACAACCACAGTTTAACCATTCCCCACTCTAGGCTTTAGATATACTTAAACTGAACCTCTCAGTCTGACTGTACAGTAAACTGTTGGCACCCAACCAACCAGTGCTGGAGATTGCCACTGCAGCTATTGTTTCCTTAAGCATACTATGATGTACAATTAAAGTGGTAGTTTATGCACTTTTGTATTGTATGAGAACAACATGCATTATGCTGGAATTCTCCTTACTAAAGATTATTATTTATATTTCTGTATGCACCCCTAATATGTTCATACACTAACACATTATACACCCTTTAAAACATCTTGTTTCTAATTAGAATAATCTTCTCAACCTTTCATTATAACTGAAATTTAGTATTCCATAATAAATACCTTCTTTTTTTCCCTATGAATTACTTACAATAATTTACAATTGCAAATGCTTGTCCTTAACGGAGAACTGTGCTAAGAGAGATACACTATATTGTCAAAAGTATTGGGACACCTGCCTTTACACGCACCTGAATTTTAACTTTAACCCAGTCTTAGTCCATAGGGTTCAATGACGAGTTGGCCCACCCTTTTCAGCTATAACAGCTTCAACTCTTCTGGGAAGGCTGTCCATAAGGTTTAGGAGTGTCTATGGGAATGTTTGACCATTCTTCCAGAAGAGCATTTGTGAGGTCAGACACTGATGTTGGATGAGAAGCCCTGGCTCACAGTCTGCTCTCTAAATCATTCCAAAGGTGTTCCATTGAGTTGAGGTTAGGACTCTGTGCAGGCCAGTCAAGTTTCTCCACCCCAAACCCGCTCATCCATGTCTTTATGGATCTTGTTTGTGCTCTGGTGCGCAGTCATATTGTAACAGGAAGGGACCATCTCCAAACTGTTCCTACAAAGTTGGGAGCATGAAATTTTCCAAAATGTTTTGGTATGCTGATGCCTTAATACTTCCCTTCACTGGAACTAAGGGGCCAAGCCCAACCCCTGAAAAACAACCCCACACCATAATCCTCCCTCCACCAAATGATTTGCACCAGTGCACAAATCAAGGTCCATAAAGACATGGATGAGCGAGTTTGGGGTGGAGGAACTTGACTGGCCTGACCTCAACCCGTTAGTTCATGTGCGTGTAAAGGCAGGTGTCCCAATACTTTTGGCGATATAGGGTATACAGGCTGCTATTTTTGTGACCTCTGATAAAGCTATTTTTTTGTGTGTCATTATGATCCAATGGCTTCAAAATGCTCTGGGACACTGACCTAGAACAAGAATGCAAAGGTTCTGCTTTTACATGCTGTATGTTTGTTCTGGATGAGTGACTGACTGAAAGTACTGAATCAACTGACAGCGTGACAGCCAGGCATCTATAGTGTTCAGAAGGTCAGTAATGGCAGGTCTACATTATTCTATCTCTACAAGTTTCCTTTTAGGGCTTTTTCACACATGCCCGTTCATTTTGACGGGCTCCACTTGCTCAGCTGGGATCGATCCGTTGACTCCGTGCAGAGACATACCTGTCAGAGCCCCCGCTCTCTTCTATGGGTGATCGGATGAAAATTGATTCTCCTGTCCGTTTTCATCCGATCTGATTCGCCAGACAGATGGAAAATATCCGTCTGGATTTAGCGGAGCAGATCATATTGGATGTCGGTGGACATGTCACAGCTGACATCCGTCGCTCCATAGAGATACATGGAGCGTCCGTTCAGGTCCGCCTGAAAAACTGACAGGTGGACCTGAACGGTCTGCATGTGTGAAAGGGGCCTAAAGTTGATCACAGAGTGGGAGAAGCACACTTCCACCTCATCCCTTTAACTCAGTGGTTCTCAACTCCGGTCCTCGGGACCCACCAACAGGCCAGATTTTAAGTATTACCTTAGGGAGATGCAGACTAGAACACTGCAATCACTGAGCAGCAAATTATATCTTTCAGTTATCCTGCAAACCTGGCCTGTTGGGGGGTCCCGAGGACCGGAGTTGAGAACCACTGCTTTAACTAAGCTACAAGTTTTATTACATTAACCACTTCCTTACTGGGCACTTAAACCCCCCTCCTGCCCAGAACCATTTTAGGCTTTCAGCGCTGTCGCATTTTGAATGAGAATTGCGCGGTCGTGCGGCGTTGTACCCATACAACATTTTTATCATTTTTTCCCACAAATAGAGCTTTCTTTTGGTGGTATTTGATCACCTCGGCGGTTTTTAT